>JAOVVA010000052.1:7399240-7411417 GCA_028565275.1 Leiocassis micropogon | reverse complement strand
GTAGTAGTAGCCTTAATGTGGGAGCCCCCTAGTGACGGGGAGGAATTGGCTACGACTAATATTGGGGAGAAAATTTGAAAAAAAAAAAAAAAAAAAAAAAGAACGAGCAATGTCTGCCATCTTTTCACCTCTCTTTGTTCTTTTAATTATTTTCACTTTTTTCTCCATCATTATCGTTTGCGGTTTCTTAGCGGTACCAGTTTCATCGCCGCTGCTTTTGCGCTCACTTCCGGACATCTTGGAATTCACGCTGCACCAGGGGCAGTTCTAGAGGGGGGGCACCACCCCCCAGAAATATGATTGCCCCGCCTAACTAATTTGGCAAATCTACTGTCAACCTGACAATGCCAAACGTCAATGACTTACACGATCAGAGCGCGGTCACTCACTCATTGGCTTAGAGCGCCGTCACTCACTACTTGATCTGCGAAAGGGAATCACAGTTTGGCAATTTTCAAAACGAAGGAGAGAGAGACGCACACCATGACTCAACCACAACACGTCATACTGTTTATGGTGTGTATACAGTCAATTAATTTAATTTTATGTCGCCCTGATATCAAGACTGATCGGTAGACTGCTGAATAGAGATGACTTAGCAGCAGCGCTCATCACCACATAAATAGTAAACAGATAAATGTTACTTTATCAGTTGTTGTCATGAATAAATGTGCAAAAATATTTTCCCAAAAATACTAAATGATTTTCAGACACTTGTGGCAGTGCTAAATTTAACTTATTACTACCCGTATTAGCTCACAGGACATTGCTCAAGCTTTTGTAAATCATGCTTAATGTCTTCTAAGCCATCATGTCTTTCTAATTGAATCTGATTTCCCATGGGCCCCGCCCCCCCGTCTGGTTCATGGTCCCCCCCTGTGCCCCCCCACTTACTAAATCCTAGAATTGCCCCTGCGCTGCATGTACCACAACCCAAAAAAAAAAGAATAATTAATACAAAATATAAACTAAAAATAAAACAAATTAACTCGCGAGGAGTTAATTTTAATTAACGAGAGTGGAGAAGGGGCTATTGTGTAGGACAACTTTCAAATTAACCTGCACGCGCGTGCACACACGCACACACACACTAACTGAATCACTGCTCTCTGACAGAGAGACTCTGTTGGCAAACTGGAAACTTTAACAGTGAACCTTTCTAATGACACTTGCTTCTGAGGATTTCACGGAAATGTGACGTTGCATTGTTGTTAAACAGAATCATCTCCCGCACTGCTACAGCTTTTTCTCAACTTTTTTTTCTTTATGCAGGTCGTTGTTGCAGTACAGTTACTAAAAAAAACAGTCTCGTCTTGCAAAACACTCACAGACCAAGTTACTCGCAATCCAAGGTTCCACTGTAATTGTTTAAACCTGCACTTTCGAAAGTACTGCAGTACATATGTTTACAGTAAACAAGTAAACAAACAAACTTTAAAATTTTCACCTTTGTAGTTTAATTACAAGAAAATGTTAATTTTTATCCTGTATTCAGGGTCATGGGGGCCTGGAGCCTATCGCAGGAGACTTATTGCACGAGGCACTATCCATCGCAGGCCACACACACACAGACTACAGGAAATTTGGGAATGTGCCTAATCTAATCTGCATATTTTTGGACTGTGGGAGGAAACCCACCAAACACAGGGAGAACATGCAAACTCCACACAGACGGGAATCGAGCCTGGCTGGGAATCAAACCCGGGCCCTGGAGGTGCAAAACAACAGTGCTAACCACTACTCCACCATGTCACCTAATTTGGAAACACCAATGAGCCTAATCTGCATGTCTTTGGACTGTGAGAGGAAACCAGAGCACCTGGAGGAAACCCACCAAACACGGGGAGAACACCCCAAGTCAAATATCACTCAAGTAAAAGTAGAAGTCCTCCATTTACTTGTCTACTTGAGTACAGTAAAAGTACAAAAGTACTCACCTTAAAGTATATTGAGTTTCAAAATGTACTCAGCTTGTATTAGTTCACTAAAAGTAGACTTTTTTATAGTACTACTCTCTCCCTCTTTCTCCCTCTTTCTGCTTCCTGACTATGAATGTGCTATTTTCGTCTGTCTGCTCCCAGCTCCCCTTCTGTAACCTGTAACGTTATTAAGCATGTTACTAAGGAAACACAATTACACATAAGTCAGCAGATGGCTAAATTCCAACACACCACTGTGCTTATGTATCGAAATGCCATGCAGAAATGTAGTGAAGTAAAAGTACAGATATTTCCTGCATGATGTAGTGGAGTAAAAGAAAAAATTTTTTTTATAATAAAACTACTCAAGTAAAGATATGTTCAATATTTTTAATTACAGTGACTAAGTAAAGTTACTTTTCACCTCTGCTAACAGAACATGCCATCGGGATATCAGCAAACCAGTCAGTCCAATATTTCTAATCACTTGGAAAAACAGGTGGGTTTAAACAAACAATGTCATATTCAATGTCATATATATTGATGGCAAACCAAAATGTCTTCAGTTTATAGCAAAAACAAACCAAAAGAAAAACTACATAAAATGGCTTGGCTGTTTCAATACTTTTAAATAAAACTGGGTAAGTAAAAATTTTTTGTTTTATTTACCTATAGGGTCCTAGACATAAAATAATTTATAATTTTTGCAACATCCACTAAGACAGTATATGACTTTCTTACATAAAATTAGAACTGGGTTGTGCACGAGAAACATCAGTGGCAGCAAATTAATCAGTCTGCAAATTAATCAAGCCTGAATTGAATCAGAGGCCAATTAAATTTAATCAGTCTTTCCACACAGACTCTGATTAGATCACTGATTAAGGCTGAATCCAAAATTACTCCCTGCTCCCTATCTAAACTGCACTAGATAGAACTGGAAATAAATTCTTCCTGCATTCAGTGTCCCTCTGTAGTGTCTCACAAACCCAGCGGAGAGGCTTTTATTTTATTCAGCTAAATAAATTCTTCCGTGAAAGTTAAATTAGAGCTTCAAATTCTTCACTCACGTCAAGGAAGATTCACAAAACACCTAACTACTGTAACTGAAATCAACATAATTGGATATTTTGTGAATCTTCCTTGACTTGAGTGAAGAATTTGAAGCTCTAACTTTCACTGAAGAATTTATTCAGACAAGCTAATTCTAACAACGATTTTGTTGCTACGCTCTCAAATGTTAGTTAGCATTGATAAGCACTTTGACCATGTAAACTATCTGAAAACTAATCAGTGGTTGTAATAAAGTAAACTGCTATGATCAATACAATGTGTGCGTAGCAGTAGCAGATAAAACCATTAAAGGTTAAAGGTTAGATTTGTTAGAAATGTACGTTAATTTCATGATAAACTAGATAGCAGATCTTAAAAAAATTACTTACAGCCTTTACAAACACATTGTTTTATTTTATTTTTTATTATTATTTAATTTAATGTAGTGATGTGAATAGAAAATAATTAGACATATATTACATGTTAGATGTAAGAAAAGCTAAAAAAAAGTTTAGACAACTAAAAACAGACTTATGTAACAGTAACAGTTATCATTCTTTGTTACTTCCTGCCTCTGCCTAGACATCCTGTTTTTCATGATTCAGCATGATTCGGCTTAACCATTAAACATCAAGTCGATGAAAGCTTGTGTGCAGTTTCGCTGTTTTTATTCCCCTTCGAATATTCAGTTAAACTTTTGTTTTTCATTCAGATTCATGACGTAAGAGTAACATTTTGTAACAATATTATCTACAGTGGTATAAATAAAATTGCAGAATTAGAAAATGTAAATAGAACACGAACAACAATTTTGAAAACGTAGCATAAAACAGAGGAAACAGATAGATAAAACTACAGATAAAACAATTAGATAGTTTGTGGACAAACATACAGACAAAGAAATGGAAAAACAAAAAGATAGATAGATAGATGGATAGATAGACTAATGGACAGAAAAACTGACAGACACTCAAGATTCTGTATATAGATTAACAAATAGATAAATATGATCAGGGACAATCTGATAATTTTAACTTATACATATGTTCTCACACACATGCAAAAGCGCCATACAAATAAAATGTAATTAATAATCATTATTTATATAATAATTATTAAATTAATATACAGACAGATAGATAGATAGATCAACTGACAGGTGGACAGAGAGATATACAGATAGATAGATAGATAGATAGATGGACAGGTGGATAGACACAGACAGGCAGACAGACTGACAGACAGATGTACACACAGATAGATACTGTATATTAATAGATAGAAAAATAAATGGAAGGACTGACTAAATAGCCAACAGACAAATAGATAGATCAACAGAGAGGTAAAAAGACAGACAGACAGACATAAAGATAGATAGATAGATAGATAGATAGATAGATAGATAGGTGAAAAGACTAATGGAAAAACTGACAGACACTTAGATAGATTAACAAACAGATAAATATGATCAGGGACAATCTGATAATTTTAACTTATACATATGTTCTCACACACATGCAAAAGCGCCATACATTTTTTTAAAAATTAATAATAATTATTTATAGAATAATTATGAAATTAATAGACAGATAGATAGATCAACTGACAGGTGGACAGACAGACAGATAGATAGATAGGTAGATAGATAGATAGATAGATGGGAGGACTGACCAACTAACCAAAAGACAAACAGACAGATCAACAGAGAGGTGACAAAAAGACAAAAACAGACAAAACAGCCAGACAGGCAGATAGACAAATAGTGGGCAGATAGATGGGTCAACAGAAACTTATGAACAGAATTTGTTTAATTCTTTATAAATTCGATTTATATATTATAAGTCAGGGACATGAACTAAACACTGCATCATATCTGTGTAACACTGAGATCCTGAGATCCTTTTATCTAATTAAACACTCCTGTGATGTGTGTAACGCGCGCGGCGCTCTCGCTCTCAGAAAGTACCGTCCGCTCGTGCGCGCGCGCTGAACACTTCCCGGCCCTGTGGCTGCGTCACTGTCACGTGACTGCTGTCACATGATAAGAGCGGGAAGTTGGCCGTAGTTGTTGTGCAGCAGGACAGGGGAAGAGGCCAGGAGTCTCAGCAGCTCCGCAGGAAGTGTGCGCGCGCGTGTGTGTCTGTGATTTTTCGTTATCATTCTTAGTCCGGCGCGGGCAGTGTGTGCGCGAGTGTGTGTGCGGAATGAAGGCGGTTCTGCTGTGTTTGGTGGCGTTGTGCTGCCTGGGCGGCTCGTTAGGGGACACACCAGCTAACTGCACTTATGAGGAGCTGCTGGGGACCTGGGTGTTCCAGCTGTCCAAGGTGGGACAGGACAAGAACATCGACTGCTCCACTGCTGGTGAGGGAGAGAGAGAGAGAGAGAGAAAGAGAGAGAGAGAGAGAGAGAGAGAGCAATGTCTGCCTGGGTTACACATTATTACCCTGGAGGAGTTTGATTTATTATGCTTTAACAGTCTAGTGTGAGTGGAGGGAGTGTGTGTTTGTGCACATTGTTGTGTTTAATAAAGTTTGTTTTATGTCTTTTGTCCAGGTCCGACGGTGAAGTCTGTGACCGTGCATTTACAGAAACTATCTCAGGCTGTTGATGATCTTGGAAACACGGGCTTCTTCACCATCATCTACAACCAGGGCTTCGAGGTGGTGCTCAACAACTACAAATGGTTCGGCTTCTTCAAGGTCAGTTCTTGTGCAATGTTGCCCCCCAACACTCCCACCCATCCATGCGCACACACACATTCACTCTTGCACACATGCACGCAAAGGTTATTTTTCGTTTCAGATGACTCCATGTGACTCATGCCTAGACTTGCTCGGAAATATTAAACTTCCTGTTTCACACCGAAGCACATGACTGTCTTGTAATGAGGTCTGGTTCAAAGTCCTGCTTTCTTCACATGATTCATCTCATTTCAAGCTTAACACAGAAGTGTGTGTGTGTGTGTAAAGTAATATTAGTAACAGGGGAGGATTTGTTGAGTTGAGACTCTAATGTAACAGTGCACTGAATAATGTTACGAATAAACTGTAAAAAGCCTTGTGCTGCTGGGGGGAAAATGATCAACTATGGGGCACCCAGTAAATCTATTTCAAAATCCTGAATTGGGATTTATTTATTTATTTGTTGCTGGATATCTGGAATTTCTTTCAGAATCGATACATTATCTATCTATAGATGGCTATTAATTCCTCTACTGGTCGATCATTAACACATGACCTGTCCTGTAGAAAGCCGTGAAAGCTCGTGATTCAGCTCCAAAAACTTAACCTCCCTTCCTGTTAAAACGTCTTGTGATGGGTCCAGTCACATGCTGTAATTTGACCTAGTGATTGAAATTTCAGTTGTGAAACATCACAGCTTTGCCTTTTTAAAAAAAAAAAAAAAAAGATTTTTCCTGTTTACCACCAACGCATGACACAAAGCTTTCACTTCTCAAATTATGGAGAGAAAAAAATCCATCACTCTAGATACACTGTAATAAAAAAAAATCTCAGGTTGATTTATGCTTTGTGATTTTTTAAATTTTTTTTTCTCCTTCAGTATTCTCAAGAGGGCACGGTGGTCAAGAGTTACTGCGACCAGACACTTCCTGGTTGGGTCCATGATGTTCTGGGGAACAACTGGGCCTGTTTCACCGGGAAGAAAGTTCAGCGCTCGGCTCCTAAAACCTCCTACACTCCTGAACCTAACCCGTGAGTGTGTTAATGGGGTGATGAGTTCATATTGTTGATGTGTTGTGTGCATGTATACAACTCGTAATGTTGTGTTTCAGGTTCCTGCAGCTTTTTAAGCATGACATGAGCTTTGTGGAGCGCATCAACTCGGTCCAGAACTCATGGAGAGCTACAGCCTACAGAGAGCACGAGCTCCTCACCATCCAAGAGTTAACACGGAGAGCCGGAGGTCACAAGTCCCACTTCCCACGGTGTGTATGCACACAAACGCGTGCGCGCACAATTTTGCAAATGTTGGTTCGAAGGGTGATGTTAAATATATTTCAATTGTGGTGTTTCATGCTAGTCCTCTTCCCTTTAGGTTTAAAAAAAAAAATAAAAAATTTTTTTAAATAAAATGATTGTACAAAAGGTAAAAATGCAAGGAGAAAAAAGATACTAAGGGGAAACGCATTATGCATCTTTTGTGTTTCTTTAACTTTATATTTGCCCCCCTCCTTTTTCTGCATTTTAAAAAACATGGCTAGTGTTTTTTTTTTTTTTTAATTAAAACACTTGCATGTATACTTTTTTTATTTATTTATTATTTTTAAATATATGTATGTGTGGATAAGTTTAGTATCAATATTTATACAATGTATTTCCTGAGGGTTATAATATAATTTTCCTGAGGTTTTTTTTTTTTTTTTTTGTGTAAAAAAAAAAAATAAAATTAAAATAAATAAATAAATTCCTGATCATTGTTGTAAGTTTATGTAAATAATCCTGACTCCGCCCCCTTGTTCCTCAGGCGTGTTAAGTCCACCCCCGCCTCCCCAGAGCTACTCAAGAAGGCCGCCAGTCTGCCAGAGCAGTGGGACTGGAGGAATGTGAACGGAGTCAGTTACGTCAATCCGATACGCAATCAAGGTGCGGGATTCGCTTTGAATGTCTTTAGATGTGGGCGTGGCCTTTAGACGCATCGATAACCTCAGTACACGACTATGTAGCGAGTACCGCATGTGGTTAAAGTGTATTTCTGCAGACACTAATTACTTTATGTTGAACAGATGGGAATAAGTGAAATGTATTGATTAAATAATTATAACATAACTTTATTTTATAGAAATTAAGCATTTATAAATAAAGGTGGTATGTGTGTAATATATAATTTATTATATAGGATCTGGATACAAGTTGAACTTTATTATTGAAGAATTCGTATGAAATGCAGTGAAATATAAAAATGAAAAACAATTTTAGTGACATGTAAAAGAGGTGGTAAAATTATATTTATTTTTTATGAATTGTGTAAGTATAATTGAAAATAAATGAGCAAGATGGTCATTTTATAATCTTGACGCGTAGGGTCGTGTGGTAGCTGCTACTCGTTTGCCACGATGGGGATGCTGGAGGCGCGGATCCGAATCCAGACCAACAACACGCAGCAGCCGATCTTCAGTCCTCAGCAAGTTGTCTCCTGCTCGCAGTACTCCCAGGGTACACACACACACACTTACTTCTGTTCCTGAGACGACTCGCAAGCTGAATCAGTACTCGAGTGTCCTGGTGTGCTTGTTCTTTTGAGCATGCATCATTCAAGTGCACTACATGGAGTCTGAAATGTCAAGTGCACTTAAATACTTTTTTTTTTTTTTTTGGGGGGGAATGAAATTGTATGCACTACTTGTGGTGGATGAGGCTGTATGTAAATTTAATGGCAGTGCAACATTACTGGGAGCTCTATTACTGTACAATGGCTACTAGACTGTTACATATCTTTTTTTTTTTTTTTTTTCTTTTTTTCCCTATATATATAGATGGATGCTTGGGACTTGGCCTTATATTTCATATTAAGTTGATATCAAGTCCTACATCCTAAATAACTGCTCTGAAGTCTTGGTCTTGTGTAATATAATGGCCTCTGGACTCTTCCTAGTGCACTACACATGTTAAAACTAAAAGATGATTTTTGTTGAATACCGGTTGTCATGGAGATGTAATTTTTCCTTAATTCTGAGCTTTCTGGGTTGTTTCAGGTTGCGACGGTGGTTTCCCGTACCTGATTGGTAAATACGTGCAGGACTTCGGCATCGTCGAGGAGAAGTGCTTCCCCTACACCGGCAAAGACTCTCCCTGCTCCGTTTCGGCCGACTGTCCTCGCAATTACGTCTCCGATTACCACTACATAGGTGGCTTCTACGGAGGATGCAGCGAAGCGGCCATGATGATCGAGCTGGTGAATAACGGCCCAATGGGCGTGGCCTTTGAGGTGTACCCCGACTTCATGAACTACAAAGATGGCATCTACCATCATACCGGCCTGCGTGACTCCATCAATCCCTTCGAGCTGACCAATCATGCAGTGCTGCTGATCGGATATGGGCAGAGCCAGAAGACCGGGGAGAAGTATTGGATCGTGAAGAACAGCTGGGGAACCGGCTGGGGCGAAGACGGCTACTTCCGCATCCGGCGCGGGGTGGACGAATGCTCTATAGAGAGCATCGCCGTGGCAGTCGCACCCATCGCCCAGCTGTGAGGTCACTTCCTGTTTGGTTTGCTCTCCTATCTTGTGCGTCTCTGCCTTTGCTATTATGATTACGTAAGAATACCCAAGTGTTCAAGATTGTTTGTTTTTAAAAGGGAAATTTAAGCCAAGCTGTTGCTCCTGCTGCTTTGAATTTGATGATCCGAAATGGCTGCGTCCCAAATCCTTTCTTTGTTTACTAGTTATGGCATGAAGTGCACTATGTAGCCTAGGAAATATGATGTGTATTTAACATGATGAAGATGTTTGGGATTTTGATTACGAGGTACAAACACGATTATGATCTCAACAATGTCAACAGTTTATTTTAGAATTCACTGTCGATCTGTAACCAGTGAGATTGTTTATAACATTATGATTTTAATTTTTTTTTTTTTTTAAATCATGTAGTTCAGGTTCCATTTCACTGTGGTGCCTTCAGTACTCTTGACGGATCCGCTTCATTTCAAAAGGGATTGTTCTCTCGTGCGTTGCAAAAACTGCTGTTCATGGCTCTGTCCCAATCCACTTCCTTCACTTTTGTCTAATAACTTGCACTTGGCCCTTTTTAAGTACCTTTTTTTTTTTTTTTTAATTTCCCCTTTTCTTAGGTGTTTCTTAATCACTTCTCTCTCACGCACGCACACGTTTTTGGTTAAATCATCACTGCCTTGTGGTTTAAAAATGCTCAGACATTTGACTTTTAAATCTGATCAATTTTATGCTAATTTTTTTGTGTCCAATAAAGGCTGCCTTTTGAAGATTTATTTGTATGAGTGAGTTTCTTTAAAATGTGATAACCCAACATTCATTTGAAAGTCATTACTTCTCAAAATTCCACAGATGGTGCTGTGTGTGTGTATATATGTGTGTGTATATATATATATATATATTAAAAAAAATTTTACTTTTTTTTTTTTTTTTTTTTTAATGCGCAGTTGAGATCTTAGTAAATGCAATCTTGCACCTTTTAACATGAACTGGACCAACACGTAAATTTTAGTTAACTCAAATTCAATAGATGGCGCTTTTTTTTTTTTCCCCCCCTCCAAGCAAACGAAGTTGCAGGCGCTTCTAGTTGTAAAAAAAATAATTTAAAAAATAAAAATAATTTACATGTGCTTGTTTACAGCAGTTTGTGGGTGACCTTAGCCAGTCACTTTAATTTTATAATATGGCTGAGGGCCTTGTTTAAGAACCTGTCAATAGCACAGAAGGGTCCTTGAGCTATTTATTTATATGAAATTCTATAATTATTCTTAAATGCTGTATAAATCTGGTGCTTAAAGTTGAGGTCCTGTGAGGGAGAGTTCTTAGGGGTGCCAATATTTAATTTATTACTCTTGAATTAAACATCAGAGAACAAAATTTTTTTTTTTTTAACAGGGTGCCAATATTTATGGAGCATTCCCATGTATACATAACCACATTGATTTAGGCATTCTGACTGCCAATACCCAAGATGTGCACTATATAGGGTTCAGTGTGATTCAGCATCTTACCCGAGTGATCTAATCCCTAAATCCTCAATTGGGGAGGGGGGGGGGGACCTCAAGCACCGGATCGGCTCCGTCTCATTCGTGGCTCAACATGCAGCAGAGGGAGCATCGCTTTAAGGTCCTGGTGATCGGAGATCTCGGCGTCGGGAAAACCAGCATCATCAAGCGCTACGTGCACCAGCACTTCTCCGCTAACTACAGGGCCACCATCGGAGTGGACTTCGCCCTCAAAGTGCTCGACCTGGACCAGGACACGATCCGGGTGCAGCTGTGGGACATCGCAGGTGAAGATCTCACGTACACATGCAGATGTTTATTATGAAGAAATGTTTGATTGTGAAATCTGATGATTTAAGAATTACAGAAGGTTTTTTTTTTTAGCCGATGCTGATTATTCCTGCTTGTGGTTCCTCCGTCGCAGCACGGGACTCGTAATGCCTCAAAATCTCTTGCAGAACAAAGTTCCTGTGTGTGACGCTCATGTGAAAAAGATTTCTCAAAGGTTTGGGCTCCGTTCCAAACTTTAAGCCATTGTCTTTGTGTTATTTGTTGCTGAACCCCCTGGCAGAGGCAACCAGGTTTTGAGCTGGGGGTAAAACGGTTTTACAGATTTTGGTTCTGTTTCAAATCCTACAATTTATGACTAGTTAGAGTTCTCTGCTAAACTTTAGCTAGCTAGTCATAACTACGTTCCTCATTTAAAAAAAAAGTTTTAGTTACCTAGTGTCTCTTCCCCGAGACTCCGTATCACGTGTATCTCCACAGGTCAGGAACGTTTCGGGAACATGACACGTGTGTACTACCGCGACGCCATCGGCGCATTCGTGGTTTTCGATGTGACGCGATCGTGCACGTTCGAGGCAGTGAGGAAGTGGAAGGAGGATTTAGACGACAAGGTGAGCGTCTTTGGCGGGAATCGGATCGCCGCTGTGCTGCTCGCCAACAAATGTGACCAGGAAAAAGACGATGCTTTCGCAAAAACCTACCCCAGGATGGAGCAGTTCTGCCGAGAGCACGGCTTCATCAGCTGGTTCGAAACGTCAGCCAAGGTCCAGAATCTATTATTTTTTACTCTTTGCTTTCTTATTTCATTTGATACATATTTAGTTATTTCCTTTTCCTCTTTCTTTCTATTTTTCTTTGCCTAGTTTTTCTAAAGCCCAGTTTACACTGCAGGTCTCGGCGCCCAATTCTGATGTGTTGCCTATATCTAATTTTTTTGACCGTCTGTTTACACGTTCTTTCAACAATGACCCATATTCGATTCAAGTGGTTACACTTGCCATACCATCTAAAACATAGCGCATACTTAAAGGGAGGTTCTTGCGCGACACACTAGCCAAGATGTCTGAAGGCGAAATATGTTTGACGCTAGCTCTGCGATATATACAAAGTTCGCGAAACGTCAAAATGGTTTTGAAACGGAGAAGGAGGAAAAAAACGCCATAATTGCAGCCTGTGCATATGCTTCATTCACCAAATACTGATTTCTTAATGTTATTTAG
>JAOVVA010000052.1:7377655-7399140 GCA_028565275.1 Leiocassis micropogon | reverse complement strand
TAAAAAGCACAAAATTAGCCTGAAACATAAGATTTGGCAGAATGCACAGTGATACTAAGTGTGATTTAGCTAAACCAAATTAAAGGGTGCTAATTGATAAGTAAAGTTAAAAATAAGGCTAGTCATCGGATAACATGTGGTTGATCAGGATTCCAGAACGTTACTAAGTGGGTTTACATAAATGAGATTGGGCAGATTGTAAATAAGGTTATCTGATAGTGTGGTTTAGCTAAATCACCGATAATGCTGATTAATAAGTTAGTTTTAGCCAAAAGGGGTTAAATATTTAATTATATTTAATGAGGTTACATATCTAGCTAAAATATATTTAGCTGAAATATAAGGCATGTTAATAAATGAGGTTTAGCTTAGTGCGGTTATACAACACTGTGGGTAAAAGCTTAGAGTTTAGAACTGAGTATAAAACAGTACGTGCTCTATGATAAGTGGCGCTTTGTGGTTAGATGAGGCAAAATAATAATAATAATGTGTTTAGTTCTAAGAGGTTCTATAGAAAGGTTGTGTTTAAAGTATCCTACAGAGACCTAGAGAACCTAGAGGACAAAGGTACATGTGTAGAAGTTACTGTTTCATACCCCGGTGGTTTATTAAGCCACTCCTTGGTGTGATTCACAGCCTCCATACATCACCTTTACGTTACGTTAGAAGGCCACTTCAGATCCGATACGATGTGATTATTGCACTCGCTTCTGCTCTGCCTTACCCTGACCTGGGAGTGAGAGATGTTGTAAATCTTGCTGTCTCAATTTTTTTTGGAATTGATCTAAACAAGAGCTTACTCTTTATGAGCTTGTGTGATATTTAAAAAAGTGAAAAGAAATGACAGTACAGTACATTTAAGCATCTGACACTGAGACTGCAACAAGCCGACTGACGCTATAAGGCACTAATCTACAGTATGCTATTCCAGGCAAAATGCACCGACACCATCGGGTCAGTATCAGAATATCATTTAAAAAAAAAGGATTTAGGGACCTTCAATAAATTCACTTGATGCAACCTCCTGTTTTCATGTTATTTCATTAGTGCTGTTTTCACGGTGCTGTAGTATTTCTAGGAGTTGGTGTGAACAACACCTTAGCCATGTTCAATAAAGCAATAAATCACCTACAGTATGGAAAGGGGATGTTTTATACAAAAAATTTTAGTCAGTTGAAGACATTTCGATGGGGCTCTAGTGGGCGTGTGAGAAAAATAAAATCCTTTTTTTTTATTGGTTGTGCTTTAAACAAGCCAATTTCCACCTACTCTTATGTGACCTCATATAAGAAGATGTTCTTCCCTTCTCAGATTTGACTTAGGACTAGCTCATTTATATAGATACTGAAATGGCATGTTAGGGAAAGGAGTAAAACGAAGGTAGGTTAAGATATGGAAAAATATATTATCTGAGGGGTATTTTAGCTGGAGTATTAACACACACACACACACACACACACACACACACACACACACACACACTTTGGGTGAGCTCTGAGACCTGTGTTAACATGTTAAATAGTAAATTATGCAACCTTTAAAAGATTTTGCACCAAGATTTTGTTTCACTGTTCGGCTTCTTGTATAAAAAGTATGTATTTCACCCTTCCGAATGAATTTCAGTCCCTCTCTGGGTCTGGATAATAAATCTTTAATAAATGATAATCAATTTGATTATAAGTGTTAATATTTATATACATCTAGGTAGAGTTTCTCAGTGTTTTACACCATTTATCCAAAGAACTAATGCATGTTGTTTTGACCGAAACTTGTTCCAAATATGTTTTATTTTCATTTATGCTAATATATCAAATTCAAGTCAAATTAAAATTTTATTTGTCACATACACAGTCATACACAGTACGATATGCAGTGAAATGCTTGAAAGGCAGCGCAGTGGTGTAATGGTTAGCACTGTGGTCTTGAACCTCCAGGGTTGACGGTTCGATTCCCACCTCGGGGTCTGTTTGCATGCTTGGTTGGTTTCCTCCCACAGTTCATAGACATGCACATCTGAAATATTAATGATGAAATATTTAATTAGATCACATCTAATGAAATATTTGCCATTCACAAAACTGCCTGTATGTGTGTGCCAATCCTGCGATGGATTGGCACCCTGTCCAGGGTGTACCCTGCCTCGTGCCCTAAGTCTCCTGGGATAGGCTCCAATCCCCCTGTGACCTGTATATACAGGATAAAGTGGTATGAAACATGAGTAAATGAATATATATGTATAAATGTGACATTATTTGGAATTTTTAAAGTTGAAGACCAACATGCCCTAAAGAGACTAACGGTGACTACAAGATACTAAAATGTACATGTGTGGAAAGTCTTCGCCTCAATACAGTATAAGCAGAGCTCGTTTTGAATTATTTATAAAGCCTTTTCTTTATAACTCGCCGCCATACATCACTTCCACTGTAACACTGCAAAGCCTACAAAATCCCTTCCATATATTCGGCGCGGCTGTGATTTATCGCGAATCTGGGAAAGATACGATGCTCCGTATACATACAAATAGTAAGCAAAATCTGTATTCAAGTCTCCTATATTTTGCAATAGTATTTTTTTCCCTGTCATTTAAACCAATTTCGTGACACCGCATGAGGTGAATTGAAGATACAACAGGATAAACGGGGTTACACAAAGATGAAACGAGGCTCCATGCGACCTCCTGCAGGGTCTTATATTTACATTTAACCTCCTATAGTGTCACTTAGCCTCAATTTGCTTTTACGTCAGCTTTAGTTGAAACACTAGACGACCGGAGG
Organism: Leiocassis micropogon; assembly: GCA_028565275.1. Taxonomy (NCBI): domain Eukaryota; kingdom Metazoa; phylum Chordata; class Actinopteri; order Siluriformes; family Bagridae; genus Leiocassis; species Leiocassis micropogon. The sequence continues at coordinate 7,396,363 of JAOVVA010000052.1, read as the reverse complement.
TGTTCGAATCCAGTCCTGGAGGACCAATCTTCAGCACAGTTTGCAATTCACCAACACGTAACTACACGCCCACCGAACCTGGCAATTAAATTGACTCAGCCGTATTCGAGCAGAAAAAAAAAATCACCAAACTGAACTGGACACTGGCCCTCCAGGACTGGATCTGGACACCCCCGCACTAGACTGTGGTTGAAGCAGTGTAGATTCACATACTGTAGCTTCATTAACCATCATGCCTCATTTAACCCCATGTAACTGCGTACGAGTTTCAGTCCATTTCATTTAGCCTCATTTAGGATCGAGTATTCATGGAAGTCCTCTGTATTTCAGCTTCTTGGCCAGACTAGCATCCCGGTAACAGACACTAACACTTACAGATGAGTCTCTGTGTGCGTGCATGTGTGTGTGTGTGTGTGTGTGTGTGTGTGTGTCTACAGCCTCAGAATTATTACCTCCAGACGCCATCTGCCTGGCTGACCAATAAAATAAGAAATGGTTTAATAAAAATGGTCTCACTAATGTCTAGACAGTGTGTGTGTGTGTGTGAGAAAGAAAGAGAGAGAGATAGAGTCATTTCAATTCGATTAGACTGTACATTATTCTTATTTTAGCCTATAAAATTCCCAGATACACAGAATCTACTATTAGTTTATTCAATGAGCTTTTAATCTTATTGATAATGTATAAAGGAATTAAAAGGATGGATGGAAGGATGGATGGAGGGAGAGATGGATGAAGGAATGGATGGAAGGGTGGGGTGGGTAGAATCGCGAATTCATGCATGGTTTTGTATATTGAGTAGGTACTAGGTAGAGCAAAAGATTGGTGGATTGATAGAAAGATGGATGGATGCATGGATTGATTGATTGATGGATGCACAGTTGGTTAAATGAATGGATTGGTTTATGAATAGATTGAAGGATTAGTATGCACAGACATATGCTGGATGGGTAGAAATACTGGTGAATGGATGGATGGATGATTACAGGATGTATGCACGAGTTATGACTGAATTGTTTAATGTATGGGTCGATTATCTGGTGAATGGATAGTTGTTTTGTGGACAGATTGAGAATGTTCTATAAATGGCAGGATACACAGTTGGCTAGATGAATGCAGGAACAGATGGACAGACTGGTGCATGGATGATGGTAGAATGGTAGATGAGTGGGTGGATGAATTTATAGGTAGGTTAACAGATGTACAATGAATTTGTGGATCGTTAGATGAATATAGTAGGTAAAGGAACTGATGGTTGGGTTATGGTTAGTGGTTTGGTTGAAGGATGGGTGAATAAGTTGGTAGATAAGTAGATGAAGGCATGGATAGATACTTTCATGAATTGACAAATAGATAGACGGATGGATTGGGTGGTGGATTGATGAACGGTTAGACTGTATGGTCTGGTTATTTAGATGATGGGTAAGAAGAACTGGCTGAATCTAAGGATTAACCAGCATAGATGAATTGAGAAAAGGATGGAAAGATGGATCATTATTGAGCACATGGGTTGGCATGATATGTTAATGCATGATTAGTTGAGGTAATAATGTACAGAGGTAATGGTGATTGGATGGAGGATGGATTGGTGAGTCCATGTAAGATTTGGTGGGTAGTTAATGGGTGGATGAATAGATGAATCCATGGGTACGTGGGATGCTGAATGGATATTCTGACAGATGGTTGGATGGGTGGATGGACAATGAATAGATGGAAGGTGGATTAATGTTTGGATGGATGTCTAGACAACAGAATATCTGATCTAGACGAGTGGAAGGCTGGATCGGTTGATGGTCGGATCGATGTACTGTAATACATGCAGGTGATGAAAAGATGTACATGTAGAGATTATAATTTATGAATGGGTGGGTGATGACTTGAGTGATGGATAAATGCAATGATAGTGGGCAGATATCTAAAAAATAGATACATACAGTAGAAAATAGATAAATAGATGGTGGATTATTGAGTGCATATATAGTCTGGTAAGTGGAAAAGTGGAGAGATGGCGTTATTGGTGAATACATTTTGAAACCTGCTTCAACACACCTTCAACCCACATGGTGAAGGATGAAGAATTTGAAAATGGGATTGTGCTGCTCTCCAGTGTGCATGATGGGAATTACACAATTGTGTGTATTTATGATGTGTTGGTGTTTTCAACTTTGGTTTGCTTTGTTTTTTAACTTTACATTAATTATACTAAATAACACACCTTTAACACTAGTCAGTGCACACTTTTAATTCTTACTAAAATTGTTTCCGAATAGTATTATATTGTTACTTACGCTCACTTTTTTCTTTCTCATTTTTAATCCTCTCTTTGTATGAGCGAAATGATCATTTTAAGGAATCACCGTACCATGCTAGGGGAACGAGCAGGAGACCGAATACTTACAAGGGTTGCAAGTGTGGGCAAGTTAAAAAATAAACAAAACTATTTGCATTGTTAGCTATATTGCAAAGATTGAGAGAGGGAAAGCAGGATAAAAAGTAGGTGATTACTATATATTACACAAAACAATTAATGAACGCTAGTATTCTGGATGACTGTGTGCATGATGACCAGATGCTGGATATTTGAACTCTAGATGACTGTATGTTGTTCAGGGTTCCTATCATTATTAATAACATCATCATTAATGATATACTGAAAGTACAATATGTTTATGTGAAATATGGGTTTCCCATGGCAAAGCGTAAGACAAAAAGCTAATTATGCCTCACTTTTTCAGTGACTAAGTGAATAATTCCAGGTATTTTGTGTGTTTTATAAGATACGTAGTTAAGCTGGAAACCGGGCAACCCTGGTTAATGATATTGCCTTAAACACAGCTGAACAAAGGTATGTCAAATCCTCTCAAAATTAATTGGATGACTGTATGATGGATAAATGTGTGCTGGATATCCTGAATTAATTTATACATGATACATTAAATGATTGTATGCAGGGGCATCAGAGGTAGGTTTCTCACCTGCCCTGCGGAAGGCACAGGTTCGATTCCCAGCCAATGCCCAAACTCCAGCTACTGGATGCAGCGCCAGTCCCAGGCCTGGATAAAATGAGAGGGTTGCATCAGGAAGGGCGTCCGGTGTAAAACCTATGCCAAATTGTTGTACAGATCAGATGGTCCCCTGTGGCGACCCCTCAGTGGGAGCAGCCAAAAGACTAACAACAACAACAATATTAAATGATTGTATGCTGGGTATCCTGAATGAATGAATGAATGGATGGATGCTGGATAACTACATGCTGTATGATGGTATGCTGGGTATGATGGATAAGTTCATGCTGGAGGCCCCAAATGGATGTACTCTGGATGGATGGATGGTGGATGACTGTGGTCTATGTTGGACGATTGTATGCTTGATGATCTTACACTAGATGATTGTACACTAGGTGACTGTATGTTGGATGACTGGACTATAGATGGCTGTATGTTGGTGACACTCAACTGTTTCAGTTATGGGTTGATTTCATTATTCATAACCTCATCATTAATGATGTGTCCTTGGAAATTAGTATGATATTCACCAGATATTCAGAACACAGAAACCTGATGCAATTAGTGCTGAAATTGCCAGAAACAATTGGTTTTGATACCAACCCTCCATCAGTAAAAGTACACTTTATATCCTATAGCACAGAAATATAGCAGGGATTTGTTTATGGTTCCATACTATACATTATCACCCAAATGAGGATGGGTTCCCTGTTGAGTCTGGTTCCTCTCAAGGTTTCCTTCTCAAGGAGTTTTTCCTTGCCACCGTCACCTCGGGCTTGTTGACCATCAGTCATGCCAACACTAAGGCATCCTGAGACCAATCATGTGTGGGGTTGCTTCTCAGCCAGGGGAGTGGACTCATTCAGAATTTGCCTAAGAACACAGCAATGAATAAAGCTTTGAGAGCAATGTCTCCCAACCATCTAAGAACAGATTGGTGATGAACAATGCCTTTTCCAGCATGATGGAGCTTCTTGTCATGAGGCAAAAGTGATAATTAAGTGGCTCGGGGAGCAAAAAAAAAAAATCAGAATTTTGGGTCCATGGCCAGGAAACTCCCGAGATGTTAATCTCATCGAGAACTTGTGTTCAATCCTCAAGAGGCACGTGGACAAACAAAAACCCAGAATCATTGATTATAAAGAATGGGCTCCATCAGTCAGATTGTGGCCCAGAAGATGATACTGTAGTTGCTTAAATTTAATAAAATCAATAAAAGCCTTTGACACTTATGAGATGCATGTAATTATACTTCAGTATCCCGTAGTAACAACATCTGACAAAAAGATCTAAAAAACACTGACGCAGCAGACTTTGTGAAAATGAATGTTCGTGTCATTCTCAAAACTTTTGGCCCCCTGCTGTACATTGCATAGGAGGGGTGCCAATACTTCATCAGCCGAGTGTGCCTGTGTGAGTGTGTGTAACTTCTTATGGCTTTGGAAGGTAGACCCTGAATAGCCTTTAATAATACACTTGCATTATATATTTGAGTGGGAGGTGGCGGTTAGGGGCGGGCTTATTTTTACGCACACGTCACCACCGAATTTATCTCTTTCTCTCTCTCTCTCTCTCTCTTGCGCGCGCGCACCGGATATAAAAAAATCCTAGCAACTGCCAAGCCAACAAGCGCGCGCGCGCGCTGCGGATTGGTGCGCGCGCCGTCGCCGAGCCGCGCGCGCGCTCCTCCCCCTGTTTCACAGCGGTGTATAGAAACGGCACAACACACGCACACACTCACACGCTCACGCGCGCACACACTCACACTCACACACACACACACTCAGCGGGCGTAGGGAAACGCGCCAGATGTTCCTCGTACGCCGCACGTGCAGGGAAAACCCGGACCGTTATGGCGCGCGCGCTTCTGTTCCTCATTCAGCTTAGATTACTATAATAATGACCATCATTACTGTTATTGTATCTAATTCTAGGTGCGTGTGTTGAAGGAGAGAGGCCATGTCATGTGGTGCACCGGGATCTGCGTGAAGGGATGATGATGATGATGATGATGACACCGACAGCGACGTCACGAGACCGTAAGTCGCACGTGAAATTGATTTGCACGCCTGATTAACAGATTTACAGATTTGCAAAGGATCATGCTGAGGGATCAGGCTATGATGCTAGGCTACAGATGACATGTTTGGACTGAATGCATGATATTTATTTATTTATTTTTTATATCTATCTATTAATTTTACATTTCCAGGAAACTGCAGGCTTACATTATTGTTATTAGCATCTTTGATGTCAGTCTCCTGTGAGCCAATACTGAGGGACATCCTTTATCATGTCATTAAAAAAAAAAAAAAAACCTTCCATTTTCATGTTATAATCTGTTTGATTCATTTTTATCCTGGATGCTTTTCCTGATAAAATAAATAAGTAAATACATTAATTAATGAATAAAAGGTGTGTGCACTATATCGTTTAATCATGGCCTTTGCGATACTGATCCACTGCAGAAAGGCTGCAGTATTTAAATGAACCTCCAACAATATTTGATTGCATGCATCCTCATCCTGGCCAACATGTAGACATTATTAAGAAGGAGTAATGGTTTCCATTGAGGGAGGGGTTCAAGCTATTGCTGCAGATACATACTTGATTTATGGCTTACGTTTCATTCTACCTCATTATATTGCCCTGGTGATACATCATACTGAAATACTAAAGTATTGTTGTTAAAATAGGGCTGTGTTCAGAGTTTGCACATCCAAAATTTACATCGGTAGTTATGCAGATTCATTAGATGGTTTTCTTGGAAGTTGTCGAATTATTAATAGTGTTCAGACACCCACATTGATTGCATATGTCCTCATCGTGACCAATATGTAGCCAGGGGTTCGACCATAGACATTATTAAGAAAGTTTCAAGCTCTTGCTGCAGATACATGCTTGATTTATGGCTTACAACATTTTACATTTAGGCATTTGGCAGACTTATCCAGAGCAACTTACATTATTATATCATTATACTTCTAAGCAGTTGAAGGTTAAGGGCCTTACTCAGTGGTCGCGGGGTTTGAACCTGGGACCTTCTGAACTGTAGTTCAATGCCTTAACCACTGAAATACTAAAATACTGTTTTCAACATAGGGTTGTTTTCAGAGTTTGCACGTCCAAAAGTGATAGTAGTAGTTTTGCAGATTCAGAATTACGCACCTTCTTTAGTTGGTTTTCTTGACTTTATGTCTCGGAAGATGACAGACAACCATGGTTGCCAACTTATGCAAGACAAATTTTTATTTATTATTATAGTATGTTACAGCCACAAAGTTAACATTAACATGTTAGCAACATATACATATGTATATATACATTCTAATTTCATTTATATATATATATATATATATATATATATATATATAAGAGTGAAAGCGAGAGAGCGCGGCTAGTGGTTAGCACTGTTGCCTTGCACACAGTAGGGTCCAGGGTTCGATTCCTGCCTCAGGGTCTGTTTTCTCCTAGTGCTTGGTGGGTTTCCTCCAGGTACTCTGGTTTCCTCCCAGTGTCCAAAGACATGCAGGTTAAGCTAATTGCTGTTCCAAAATTGTCTGTAGTGTGCAAATGAGTGTGTGTGTGTTCTGCAACAAACTGGCACCCTGTACAGGGTGTACCCTACCTCATGTCTCCTGGGATAGACTCCTGGTCCCCTGCGACCCTGTATGAAGGATAAGCAGTATAGAGGATGAATGGCTGCAGAGCCATAACAGCTCTAGGGAGCAGGATCTTTAGAATCTCTATGCAGGTCCACATGGGGGTTTGTGGGAGGACGTTACAATGCTGATTAGTGCAAGACAGTATCACAGTATTTTGTAGACAGTATCAAGAAATTAATTTGGAGGACAACATAAATGTTCTTCAAAGAAAAAGAAGCCCGAAATTGCGTGTTATAAGTGGAACTGGCAACTATGTAGACAACCACATTTAAACGCAAGCACTTTACTTTGAAAACAGCTATAGAAATACATGTAGAAGAAAATCATGCTTTTTGATTTGCTGGCAATTATAATAAGATGTCATACTCTACCTGACCAAAATAAACATCACCACCTGGGTTTAACTAAGCAAATAGGTAAAAACTTTCCATTGTATAATTATTGCAGTGATTAATATGGTTCAGCTGCAATATGTTATTTAACCCTAACTGATGCAATGAGTAGCTTCTCATTTCTAAAACAACCATGTCAGAAGACACATCCGGTTGTCATGGCAAAGAGGTTACTCTGTTTCAGGAGGGTGAAATTATTGGCCTGCATCAAGCAAAAAAAGCTATTAAGGAGATTGCTGTAATTACTAAAACTGGGTTAAGAACTGTAAATGCATTATTGAAACCTGGAAGGACAGTGCTGAACCATAATCTTTAAGGAAGAAATGTGATCGGAAAAACATTCTGAATGAGCGTTATGGGAGATCACTTAAACGCTTAGTGAAATCAAATCGATAAAAAAGCAATGTTGGTTTGGCTATGTTAGTGAAAGTAAGCGCATTTACACACAAACAACGTGAAGAAAACTCAAGGGATTGGGACTAAACAGCTGTGTAGCCATAAGAAAACCACTTATCAGTGAGGATAATCTAAAAAAGGCTTTAATTTGCTAGGGAGCATGAAGAATGAACTTTGGAGCAAAGGAAAAAGCTCATGTGGTCTGATGAGTCCAGATTCACCCTGCCCCAGTGTGATGGGTGCAACGCTTCATCCGCCGTTCTTCTTACCCTGATGCACCCCTCAGTCTAGAACGGAGATATGTCTGGATTCATCAGAACATATTACCTTTTTCCATTGTTTCAAAGTCCATTTTTTATGCTCCCTAGCAAACTGAAGCTTTTTTTTTGTGCGATGGGCGTGTCAGGGTAAGAAGAAAGGGGGGATGAAGCGATAAACTCCTCATGCTTAGTGTCCACTGTACAAGCCTCTGGAGGCAGTGTTATGATCTGGGGTTGCTTCAGTTGCTCTGGTCTAGGCTCAGCAACGTTATGTGGCCAAAAAATGAGGTCAGCTGACGACCTGAACATACTGAATGACCAGGTTTTTACCATCAATGGATTTTTTTCTTCCTTGATGACACGGGCTTAATTCCAAGATGACGATGCCAGAATTAATCAGACTCAAATTGTGAAAGAGTGATTTGGGGAGCACATCATTTTCACACACCTATTGGCCACCACAGAGTAATATTTTATTCCACAACATTAAATGTAAAATGGTTAAAATCACGATTAAAGAATTATTCCATTATGTATTAAGCTTGTGCTGGAGTTAGCTATATTTATAATTATTTATTTTATTAAAATTTATTTATCACAGTTCAACTTTTTTTAATACAAAATTCCCAAGATATCAGATTTTCATATCTACAGTAACTAGCTGTCTAGTTTGTGTGTACTTTCGAAGTGTACAAAAACACTGCACCACTCCAACATTTCTTTTACTGAAAGTGCCCGACGTGAATTATTCATTTGTCACACAATCGCGCGTATTGTTCATTCATTCTCCAAATACAAACAGCACACTCGTGTTTCTGTGTGCCTACATCTACGGTTTGTTTCGCTGAGCTTTGTTGGTCTTTAATGAAGTCGAGCACAGGCCTACACACCGCTTTGATTCTTGAAATTTCTGTTGGCTTCACATCTGAGAGAAGGCGGGACACTTCATGTTACAAATACTTGCCCATTCAAAGAGCAGCTTTGAAGCACTACGCAGTCCTGAATTAGCCGCAGTCTCCCAGCAGTTCATGTTAGGGTTTCTCCAGACTCATTTGTGTACATTAATGTGTTTTGAGAAAACAGCACCAACAAGCATTAAAAATAAGGTAAGGTAAGCTGAGGTTACCGTTTAAAGCTACTATAACATGAGCGATAACAGGAACTAACTTGTTTCATAAAACTAATTCACAAATATACTTATAAATGCATTGATGCATGATGTAATCTTTCTTTTATATTGTATGTTGTTTTTATTTATACTTACCTTTAAAGATTCATAGAAAACAAATTGATTCCTGTTAACACTTAAGTGCGGAAGAGGATTAAGGGGCACCATAAAATATATTTAGGATCTGACTTTAATCACAGAATTATGACTTTAATCTCAAGATTCAGATTTTTGTTCAAGTTATTGGTGCAGATACATGCTTGATTTATGGCTTACAACATTTTACATTTAGGCATTTGGCAGACTTATCCAGAGCAACTTACATTATTATCTCATTATACTTCTAAGCAGTTGAAGGTTAAGGGCCTTACTCAAGGGCCCAACAGCGGCAACTTAGTTCTGACTTAATTCTGACTTTAATGGACGAAATCTGGCTTTTGACTTAGAATTCGGACTTTAATCTCAGAATTCTCGCTTTTTTTCCCCTCAGAATTCCGACTTTATTCCCAATATTCTGACTTTGATTTCAAAATTCGGACTTTTTTCCCTCAGGATTCTGACTTCAATCCTAGAAATCGTTTTTTTTTCTTCTCAGAATTCTAACCTTTTTCTGAGCCTGAATTTCTGAATTCTAAGCCTTTTTTTCTTAGAATTCTGGCTTAAATGTCAGAAATCTGACTCTTTTCTCAGAATTATGACTTTAATTCCAAAATTCTGACTTTTCTTCTTTAGAATTCTGACTACAATCCTAGAAATCTGTCTTTTTTCTCAGAATTCTAACCTTATTCTGAGAATTATGACTTTAATCTCAGAATTATGACTTTCCCCGCTCAATATTTTAACTTTAATCCTAGAATTCTGACTTCAGTTTTAGAAACCTGTCGTTTTTTCTATAATGCAGAAATCTGACTCTTTTCTCAGGATTCTGACTTTAACCTCAATTCTGTCACAATTCTGAGAAAAAGGTCAGAACTCAAATAAATTGTTTATGATTCCCCTAATCCTCTTCTGTACTTCATTTATATCAGCTTTTTTGTTTAATTGTTTTACTGAGACACAAATTGTTAAATAACACTGACACTGGAGACTCCTTCCTAAATGACGATGCCTCGTTTCAGAAAAATTTCCTTATATCAACAATTACACATTATCCTTTGTTAATTAACATATTTAAAATTTCTTTCTTTATGTGATTATGTGAAGCATGTACAGTATTACAGCAAGAGCATTCATCTGGAGCTTCAACAGGTTGTAAATTACACGGTAGATAACTAATGTAATGAGAAAACGAATCAACACCTTCTGACCATTCAGATTCATTAACTGCTAATTTATTAACTGGGATTATGTTGCAGAGAGCTTTCATTTAATTGAACATCTTGAAGGACTTTAGCAGAATTTTGGCCTTAGAATGCATGGTGGAATCACTTGATATCGAGTATAGTTACGTAATGATCATGAAAGCTATAGGACGTCCTGACTGAGAGTGATCCAGCCACGTGCAAAGTCAGGGGAGATAAAGGAATGGATTGCATAACAACATCTGTTTTTGTTGCTGTAAATGCTGTTTTTGTTTGGATGTCCTCAGTAATCCAGCTGAGCGTCTTATGAAAAATATCCCAGAAGAGAACAAGGGACTGTTTCTTCTGCCCATGTGTGTGTCTTTTGTCTTTCACACAGACTCATGCCACAAGTTATGTCATTGAGCGTCGCCGGCGTTGCAAAACATGTCTGTCGGGGTCACAAAAAATGCACCTTAGCCAGCTACACTGCCAAAAACAAGTTGCCGCCCCCAAAAAGTTGTACTTGCTAACATATTTGGTTCTAGTGCCTTTAGCTTTGATTACGGTGCACAGTGTGGTGGTGAATTCATGTGTGAAAATTATTTCTCACGCTCCCAGGACCACTCTTTCACAATTTGAATCCTGGAATATGGCCGTGCCATCAGGGAAGAAAAACTCCATAGATGTGATAACCTGGTCATTCAGTACATTCAGGTGGTCAGCTGAAGCAACCCCAGATCATAACACTGTCTCCAGAGGCTTGTACAGTGGACGTTTCCCTTCTTGCCCTGACACGCGCATCGCTCTGGAATAGGCCCAGTCTGGACTCATCAGGTCACATGACCTTATTCCATTTCTCCAAAGTCCAATCTTTATGCTCCCTAGCAAACTGAAGACTTATGAGTCCCACTAACAAGTGGTTCTCTTTCGGACACACAGCAGTTTAGTCCCAATCCTGTGAGTTCTCATCGCATTGTGTATGTGGAAATCCTCTTACTGTCACTATTAAACTTAACTCTGATTTCTACTGCATGTTTTTTACCATGCAAGATCATTTTTTCACCAAGTGTTTAAGTGATCTCCATTTATGATTTTGTATTTTGTACCACATATTTCCACAAATTTACGTCTCCAGTGTTGGACAGTTCTTGACCCCATTTCAGACATTTCTGCAATCTCCTTACTTGTTTACTTGCTAAAATGTAGTGATTGAACAAATATTTAACTGGAATTTGCAGAACAATTTGGAGTGTTATTATCATTTTCTTTTGCAACCAAGCTTACTTTACAAAATGTATATAAATGCACATTCCTCTGCAAGCCCAATACTTTTTTAATTAAAGTTTTAAGATGCTTTTCTGCTCACCACAGTTAAAAATGGTTTGTTAGCCTGTTACGTTACAGTAGCTTGAACATGCGTTTCCATTCTCCTTTAAGCTCCTTCATCCTCAAGGTGTTTATACCAAAACAGCTGCTGCTCACTCGATGTTTTTGTACTATTCTGTTTAAACTCTTTTCTAATGCATGATCAGGATATTTTCTCTACCTCCTGACCTGTAGATACTTGACTTGCGCTACTTCTATCTGATTTGTCTTTGGATAAATGCATTAATCAGCATTTGTACACATGTTCCTATTAAAGTGGCCGGTAAAATCGCTATGACGATAGTGTGCAAAAATATTGTTTTCTAAACCACGCTTCTTAGTAAATCCACCCAATTAGCATCATCATCCATATCCCAGTTAGCATCATCTCATTTGCGAACCATTTTTTCCTGGCATGGTATTGTTATTAACATCATGAGCGACGCTAGCGTTTTTTTGGCACGATGAATTAGTCTCTGGAACATGGCATTGGTTGACCTATCCCAGATTTTCCAGATCTAAAGATGGCCCACTTCATTCATCACTGTGTATGCGATGAGTCAGCACTTTTATGCTGTACAGTCTGCTTCACTTCACACTGGCACAAAGCATACACACTAGATAGATGCATAGATAGATGAATGGATGTATGGATGATTAGATAGATAAACAAATAGAAGTGAGCACCCTGCTAAAAAAAATATTTTTTGGGTGAAATCTGTACTGAATGAATTGACATTCATCCATTTGAAGTCGATCATAGTCCACCATTTTGGGTCCATATTTAGTCTGATATTGGGGGTCTCGTGGCCTTTTCTACAATACACTATGCAAAAAGTTTTACGTCATGAACATATATGTTTTACTGTGGTGCCTGTATATGAATCTTGCCCCAGCATACAAAGCGGTTTCGCTTGAGCGAGCGAGCCAGTCGCGTTTACTTCCAGTTGCGTGTACGTCCTGCGTGGTATAGTGAGTTTGCATGTTTTTTTCATAGGTTTTTGCATTTTCTTAAGTGTCTTTTCTAAACGTTTTTATTGTTTTTATATGCAAAAATATGAGTATAATGTTCCTATGGGAAAACGTGTTTCACAATACGAAATTTATTCAATTTGTATGCAGAGGTACCGCTGTTTATTTATTTTTATACCACAGTACTGTTGAATTCTGGATTCTGATTGGTCGGAAGGGGTTGAAGTTTCTATAACAGTAGCTCTGGATGTAGTGCAGCTGCAAATCAGCTTTGAAACAGCGAGCTCTCCTCAAAGAAACTAAAAACTATGCAAAGAAACCTGTAGTGCAACTTAGAGTCTCTGGTCATTAGTAAAGGATATGCAACATCTGTATTACGACATATATATGACATCTGTATGACGACAACACGACATATTAAACCTCCAAACAATTCAAAATGCAACTTACTGAACCCAAAACAGTAACACATGAATTTATCAAACAATAAATGAAACTGCAATACAAACAAATGAAATATAATGAGCTTATGGTGCTCCTTGCTTGAACAACCCATTCTTCTTTCTTGTTAAATAAATAACACAATGACACGATCATACACGTGAACCTTTAAAAAAAATCCAGTAGGACATCCTTTTATTTTAGACACTGTTGGTCTTCTGGAAACTTTAATTTAAGCCTTCATTCAGTCACATGGCTGGAGCCATCTGTTCAAGTTCGGCAGGGCCTAGCGTGACACAGCCGCTAGTGTTCAGTAATCGCATAGCAAATGCAGAAAAATATCTGACTGGCTAAATTTCATCTCGCACCACTTGGTCCCAAAAACTATACATTGGATTGTGTATAAGTTTGCAGGACTATGAATGTTTTTACGTAATTCAGTAATTAAAGTGTTTTTATCTTGTTAAACATAGAATGCCTTAAGCCGTTACTCCTGTGGAAGGAGCCTCCAGTGTCAGTGCTGTGTAGTCAGCTTTCAGACACGGGTGACTCTTCAGGACAGATGGTAAAGTTTTACAGATGAAATGTCTTCGATGTCTAATTGTTGTAGTATAAGAAGATGAGAACACTTTCTGGTGCGCTTTTCGTGACTGCGTCACATTTTTGTCACACGGGGGCAGTGTGTTATTCCTAGCACAGCTGCTTAGTCATTTAATAAGATAATGGTTGGTAACATACGAAGTCATAACCGTCATGATAACAAGAGCTTCTTTTTCAATTTCCTCGTTCCTTAGATTTTTGATGTCCGACGTCGTGTTAATGAGATAGACAGACTAGAAGTGTTGGAGACAAAAACGTTGGACTCAAAAATCCAGAATGCACTGCAGCATGAGTAAAGTCGGAGGCTAACTAGCAAAGATTGCGGTATTAGCATGAGCAGTTTGCAAGCCGAACTGTTTATACCTGAGGAGGTTTAGCGAGTGTAAAGGACTAAAGCGCCGCCGCATCACTCGTTTTATGCAGAGATGGAGCGAACGTTGAAACCACTATCAGCTGGTAGAACAGCATTATGGGTAATCTAGGAAAAAGTCAAATTGAGTAGTAGTTTACAATAAAAAAGGCAAAAAGTTGTTAATTATGAAGTTAAACATGAAACGTTGGATTTCTCTCGTTTTCTCCTTCTCCCTTGTGTCTCACTCACACGGTGTGTGTACAGGGCTGTTATTCGGCATCAGGGTTGTGACCTTGGCTGAGGATGGTGCCAGTTTGTGATGGAGTGTGTTTGTGTTTGTGTGTGTGTTGGGGTGGGGTGGGGGGAAATTCCGCTGATGTCATTACATATCGGTGAGTGTGTATGTGTGTGTCTTTTCCCAGCAGGTCGGCTGCTATGACAACAGCACTGCAGCGACCCTCAATTTACACCCCAGAGACTCTCGGGAGCCACACACACACACACACACACACACACACACACACACACACACACACACACACACACACCTTCTTTATTGTGTTTTGTAATCACACTGTGTACATGGTGAGTGCAGTGTTGTTATTCTTCACACATCTCATTCTTTCTCACTTTTTTCTGTCACAGACACACAAAGCGTTTAACGTACAGTTTGTAAATACGGACTCTGCGTTAGTGTCGGTGTTGTAACTTTTCCCTGTAAATCCACATGGGTTCCCTGGTTTTCTTCCACCCCTGCCGATTGGCTTCACTACATACCCCTGGGTGTGGGTATTTGTGTGTGTGTGTGTGTGTATGTATGTGTTGGGATTAGTCCTGTTGAGGGTGTATTCCTGTCTCGGGCGCAGTGCTCCTTGGACTCCGGATCCATCGGGACTTGGGGATAAAATTCCTACTCAAGCTGAATAAATAAACTCTATAGTTTTGCAGCTGGATTTAAAAAGACTGACTGGGCAAATATTAAATATTTCGAAGTTTGAGTTTCAGCTGCAGTTTGTGATGTCATAAAAGGTGTTAGTCACACCTAACCAATCACAGCTTTGTTTAAACGCACGCCCAGTGGATGTGCACGCTTTTAGTTACAAACATGATGTATCTTTCTTTCTCTGCCAGTATTGAATTTCTTTCGCTTTCTTCCTTTATTTTTTCGTCACAAACATTGCCAGCATTTGAATTTCTTTCTTTCTTTCTTTCTTTCTTTCTTTCTTTTGTCACACACATATTTTTATCCTTTTTATGCTCGCATTTGAATGTCTTTCTTTCTTTTTTCTTCTTCTCCATGTTGTATCTTTTTTCTGCCAGCATTTAAATGTCTTTCTTCTTTCCTTTCTTTCTTTAATCACAAACATGTTTTATCTTTTAACGGCTCCTGAATATTTTTTCCTGACCAGAAAAATCACTTTCCAACTGATGCCTTCGATGCTTTAAAATTTTATTGTCATCTTCTCAGAAGTGAGGACAGTCAACTTCACAAACATCAAATGGCCACTGTGAAAAAAACTATAAATATGAAAATAAATAAAATTACAATCAAAATAACAGATTGTGAAGAGAATGCGTAATCCCATAACTTATTTAAAAACTTTTCTTAATACTACAAACTTTGCCATACATTACAATGGCATGATAATCATCAGCTAATAAACAACAGCTAATAAAAACGACTGGTCAGTGTAGCACTACTCATTTTCTCCTGTAGGTGGCACTATTTGAAAATTATCATATAAATCAAATAAACGATTCCAAATACGAAGTTGGTTATTACACACCATTTATAACAAACAAAAAATATTAAAAAATTTGACTGGACAAAAATACAAAGCGTATTATCTGTGACAGCTACACATCTTTCTTTCTTTCTTTCTTTCTTTCTTTCTTTTTTGTCTGTTGCTTTTATGTTTCATCATAACTTCAGTTCTCTGCCAATATTCTCTCTCTCTCTCTCTCTCTCTCTCTCTCTCTCTCTCGCTCTCTCTACTTAAATTCTCCTATAACACGTCCACTAGCACAGATTATTGTTCTGCACGTTCCCATTTGCATCTCATTATTTGGAGCATTAGGACGTCAGCAGTATTAAGTGTTGCGGTTGTACCCCGAAGGTGATTTTCCGTCGCCGGGGGACGCAGTAACGTGTGTTTGGATTTGAGCTGAGACACTGTACATGTTTCCTCTCAGTTTTGGGAGTAAAGTGTTCATTTACAACAAATACAGTGAGCGTTCCTCCTCTTTAACATGCCGTGAGAAGGGTTCTTCACCTGAGAACCGACTGCACCAGGAATTCCCTGAGCGCAGGAGCAGTGCATGATGGGATATTTATACCGTAGCGTTAGTGACAATGATGATAATGTTCTTTTGTTCAAGCGTTCCTGCAAGCGTGTATTGTTCTCTTTCTCACTCTCTGTATATATGTGTGTGTGTGTGTGTGTGTGTGTGTGTGTGTGTGTGTGATATTTGCATGTTCACACAGTGTGTGCTCTGTCTGGATAAGAGAGTACATTACAGGGATAACGGTGGGCTCTGTTAACACACACACACACACACACACACACACACACACACACACCACGGCGAAGTGGAGATGATGAATTGCATATAAACAAACAGAGTTTTTCCGAGAACAAGAGAGAAGGATGGGCAGATTGAGTACCGAGCGAAGTGAACTGAAAAGACACAGAGATAGGTACGGCTTTATTTTATGTTTTTTAACTTCATTAAGATGGATAGATAGAGAACAGTGAGAGGATTATAAATAATAAAATGATATAAAGCTTGTGGTGCTGATGCTTCCCAGAGCAGGTTGCTTCACTTCAGACAGAGGGCGAGAAAAACACCTAAGGAGCTTCAGAGAGAGAGAGAAAGAGAGAGACAGAGAGAGAAAGACTTGTGTTCAGATTTTTCACTGAACTTCAAAGAGAATTTTCTCTCATCCATAATTGATTAGACTGGAGTGTAACACACGCCTGATCTTCAGAGGTGTGTGAAGCTGAAGGTAGCTGATAGCAGTGGGACTGTGTGTGTGTGTGTGTGTGAGAGAGAGAGAGAGAGAAAGTAGACATACACAGATGATGGGAATTTTCTTGAGACAGACAGGAGATTCACACCAGCAAGTGTGTTGTTCTTTTTAAAAAGGTGTTTTACTTGTAACATGAAGCCGAGGTTAAAATCAACGGTCAATAATTTACATTAAAAGCTAGCTCGCTAACAAACAGCAGCCACTTAAAAATCACCTCAGAATCGCACTTGTTTTCTTTTGATGCAGCTGTTTATGTTTAAAGTGTGGCCCACGGCCCCCTACTGGGCCATTCAAGTACTGCAGGTTTCCTGCAAGACATCATCTACAGTACAGTACTGTATATAAATAAAAGAAAGGTTTTGTCTGTACATCGGTCAGAACTCACTCTTTTAATGATATCTTTTTACGTTTTATACACAGGAGGACCAGAAACCAGTCTCCAAAAATGTTCTCTCTATATGTCTGTCTGTATATCAGTCCAGCCAGATTACATCCTAGCATCAAGTGTTTTTTTTAAACTCATTTTTAAACATCACGCAACAGAGACAATCAATGCGATCATTTACCAAATCCTCAATACACACACACACACACACACACACACACGACGGCGTGTCTTATCATGGCACATGATAATTATATATATATATATATAGACAAAATTCACACAAGATGAATATTTGAGATGCAGCATATTAGCGGGTATGTTTCTGTATCTGACACATTCCTTGGTTTCTTCTCTTTTTTAGGTTACGGTGACTCCATACAAGCCAGACAATCACAGTTACTAACTCCGGATCAAGTCATCTGAGGTTAATATGCTGGTGACGTCCTTACCACACAACAGGTAGACATCTCTTTAGGATCCTGGAATTCTTATTGTGTGGGTCTTTATTCAATAATGCAGAATACTCGTGTGGGTCTGTATTTGAGATCAAGGGATTTACAGGTTTTAGACTTTTATGGGGTCATAATATTCTTGCTATGAGGATTTGGAAGTTTTTGTGGTCCTTGGATAACCTAAATTAGCAAATTCTCATGGAACTCTCATGTGTGGATTTCTTTGTCAGACATCATTTTAATTTTGGATTTGGAAATTTTCATTACGTTGATAATTATTCAAAATGTGGGAATTGCATATGATATACATATGTTTTTTAAAAATAAAATTTCAATTTATGTGCTTGGATTTGCGGTTGTAAAACGTTGCTGTTCCTCTACAATCCTGCAGCTGGGGAACGCTCTGAACCAGGGGTTCTCAAACTTAATATTCAAAGGTCCAAATCTGATTTAAAGCTTTATTTAAGCACATTACTTTTATTAAACTTGCTTGTAACTTACAAGCAACATACATTCTCATCTAAAATCAGATCCAAAGGCCACTGTTTGACTGCAATAAGATACTTAAACCAAAGCAACTGTAACTTTAAAGCAACTTTCTATGTTCCGAAAGATCAAAATATGTTCAAAATAAGTTAGTGCAAAAGAAATGGCACCATTTGCTTCCAACTTGTTGCTTGTGAACCTTAACAGCTTAAATTTTTAACATAAGGGTAAAAATAACATAAGGTTAATTTTAAAGTGCCCCTATTATGCCATTTTAAAGGTTGCTAATATTGCTTTATGAGTCACTTAAAACAGGTTTACATGTATGCAAGGTCAAAAAACAGATTAAATTTTACCCCATTTCTAAATTATTCATAAACGACTCGTGTGAAGCAGTTCGAAGATTCAGTCTGTCTAAACCCCTCCTTTCCGTGAGCCCTCACTGCTGTGAT
>JAOVVA010000052.1:7368241-7373557 GCA_028565275.1 Leiocassis micropogon | reverse complement strand
GTGGTAGTAGTAGCCTTAATGTGGGAGCCCCCTAGTGACGGGGAGGAATTGGACACGACTAAAATAGGGAGAAAATCGGGGAAAAAACACCAAAAAAAAAGAAAGAGTTCTGACCAATGTACAGACAAAACCTTTTCTTTATTTATATAGATTATAAAAATTTCTTATCCGATTTCGCTAAATAATTAAATTCAAGCCAATTCCTGAGTTTATCAATGAACCATTTATTCTTTGCTGTTTGCAGACAGTCCTACATTACTTTCACTCCACCAAACGATGAAAAAAAATATGACATAGATTTATGCAGAAATAAATAATTTATAGGCTACAGTGCATGAAAGTGATAGAAAACCCCATGACATGCTTTTTCTTTCTTTTCCTTCTCTTATTTTCTATCCCTCTCTGAGCAACAGCAAAACTTTCCATATTGCTAACAAAGTCCTTATTGTTCTCTGTAAAGTGAAGCGGTGGTGAAAAACTCCTGACCAGAACACATTCATATGCGTGAGGTTTTTTGAAGATATTTAAAAGCAATGATCATCTTTCGTAATAAAAAGACAAAGATTTGCATAAATGCTTTTTAAACAGTTGTGATATTCAAAGCATTGCGGTGTTCTTCGCATTTGTCTCGTCCTCTGTTTGCTAATAACGTGATGCTCAGTTGAAAGATGTCGCTTTTTGATTTGAATAAATTCCCGCATGAAGTACAAAAACAGGATTGATCCGGTCTCATTTAACACAGGGCGTGTACGAGAACTTCCGCCAGGAGCTGGAGAAGAGCGGCTGCAGAGCGGAAACCCCGGAGGAAGGGGCGTCGGCCCTAAGCGACGAACTGAGCTCAGCCAATCAGACGGAAGCGCTCGCGAGCGTGGCCGAAGGCTGCGTACGCAAAGCCGGCCGTCTTAACGTGAAAAACCTTCTCGTGCACAAGAAGAACAAGAAAGTGGAGCTCGCGGCTCGTCGCAAGTGGAAGAGCTACTGGGTCTCGCTGAAAGGTGCTTGATTTAGGACGTGTCTATTTTTAGATTGTTGTAGTACTGCAGCAGCATGGAAGCACATGGCATGTGTTCGCAAGGTGATAAAGACCAAGGAGCTCAACCTCCATATACAAATCTAACCTCACTAGCATCCCAAAATTGGCTGGTACGGTGCAAGAAAGGTTATATTTTAGTTGATTTTAAAATACAATAAATAAATAAATAACAGTAGCAGTTAGTTCTTCAAGGACAGTCGGCTACATCATGTTCATACAGTACTTAACCAAAGTAAAAAGACGTCTTCCTTTTTCTGTCACAAACACAGACAAAAAAAACAAAACAACTTATTTGATATGTATGTAGTGAATGTTTTTCAAGACAATGAATAATTCAGGCTGCACTTCTCACTGTTGGCCACTAGAGAGCAGAAAAGCTCATAAAACAAAAACAAAAAAACAGTTTAAAAACATCCCCCATAAAACAGTAGAGTGAATGCGTGCTTTTAAAAACATGAGAATTGTACATGCATTTACATTATATTCACACATTTCTCTTGGATTCTTTGTGTGACATATAAAATTTCCACAAGCAATTTCAGTGAAGTGTAAAATCTAGTGCTGGAGATATAACATTGCTGACTCTCACTGTGGCTGTTTTTTCCCAGGATGCACTCTGTTTTTCTACGAGACGGATGGGCGATCAGGAATCGATCACACCAGCATCCCAAAGCACGCCGTCTGGGCGGAAAACAGTATCGCACAGGCTGTTCCCGAGCATCCAAAAAAAGATTTTGTCTTCTGCCTGAGCAACTCAATGGGAGACTCGTATCTATTCCAGGTACAGTGATAGTTCTTCGACAAATATCTTACATTACTAGCTAATATAATTACAGTAAAGTGAATTCCTCTTGATTGAAAGCAGTCCACAGTGAGATCATGACTTCTTGACTTCTCTCCATATACTGTTAAACACTCCTTTAATTTTCATCCTCTTTCCTTTAATTCCTGCACCATTTTTTTTACATTATTCTTTTAAACACAGGAATACACTTTTTTTTTTTTTTTTACATTATTCAGTTATCCTTGAAATATACACAAAAGTATTTGTCCAAACCTGCAATAACATTGTATCCAACAACACAGACTTCAATATGATGTTGGCCCCACAGTTGGTTTTGCAGCTGTAACAGCTTCCACTCTTCTTGGAAGGCTGTCCGCAAGATTTTGGTGTGTTTCTGTGGGAATTTGTGCCGATTTATTCTCACTCACTGGTGTCCTTGTCTAGACTGCTTTATCCTGTGTACAGGGTTGCGGGAGATTTTAGGAGACTTGGGGCACAAGGCGGGGATGCACTGGACATGGCGCCAAATCATCACAAGGCACATGCACACATTTACACACTAGGGGCAATTTGGGAACGCCAATTAGCCTTGTCTGCATGTCTTTGGACCGTGGGCGGAAACCAGAGTACATGGAGGAAACCCACCAAGCACAGGGAGATCAACCTCCGTTCCAGTTCATCCCAAAGGTGCTCGATGGGGTTGAGGTCAGGGCTCTGTGCTGGCCAGTCAAGTTCTTATACACCGAACTCATCAAACCATGTCCTTATAGTGCTTGCTTTGTGAACTGGGGCTCAGTCATGTTGGAATAAGTAAGGGGCTTCCCCAAACTGATTCCACAAAGTTACATACTGTAGAAGCATAGCGTTGTCCTAGATGTCTTGTAATGCTGAAGCTTTAAGATTGCTCTTCACTGGAGATAAGAGGCCTGATTGAAATAGGCCTCTTAAATTCAATATTCAGTAATGAACAGGTTTGGCCAAATACTTTTGTCCGTGTAGTGTCCATCTATACCTCTATTTTTACCACTTTCTATGCATTTCCACCTTCTCAGCATAACCTCATTCATCTTTACATACCACCACATTCCTCTTATCTTAACCTTCTTCTTCTCTACTAAAAATGCCATGGGACACCTCGAACGCCTGAGTGACCATCCCTCCATCTTCATCTGTCCCTGCGTCGTCCCTGCATCCCTGCACATCGTTCTTATTGCCTTGCCTATTCTTCATTCACAAAGCATTTCTACTTATACACTCTTCGAATACGCCAGTATACATCTGTATATCTCTGTGTCTCTGAACAGACATGCAGTCAAACAGAGGTAGAGAACTGGGTGACAGCGATCCACTCTGCATGCGCGGCTGGCGTCGCCCGTCAACACCATCGCGATGACACTGTCCGCTTTTTGCGCTCCGAGATCCGAAAACTGGAGCAGAAGATCGACATGGATGAGAAGATGAAGAAGATGGGAGACATGCAGCTGGCCTCGGTCACCGATACGAAGAAAAGGAAAACAATCCTGGAACAGGTAATGTTATAGATGGAGAAGCTAAAGTAAAGGGCGCAACCCAGGAGGCTAAATGGAAGATAAGGTTAGGGAATGTGGAAAAATGTATATAATTGTAGTCAAGTGTAAGGTACCAAATACCTAGAAGACATCTGTTCAAGAGGCCTTGATCCGCTCGCTACAATAAAAAGAAAAGGTGCCTGCACGACAAATTGAGGAAGTGACATAAACAGAGCAAGTTTAATATAACCGGTTACTCATAACTAACGATAATCAAAAAGTATGTGAGGTGTGAATGACCTGTATACACAGAGTGCAAGAAATAGATGACCGACGAGTGCAAGAAATAGAGGTGAGGTGTGACCCAAGAATGACCCGTATACACAGAGTGCAAGAAATAGATGACTGACGAGTGCAAGAAATAGAGGAACTTTACTAAGAGAAATTAGACAAGGCAGGCAGTGATCCAGAATACAAAAAAATGAATTTGCATTGCCGTTCCAACGAAAGCCCAGGTCTTCACAGTGGTCAATAGTCTGATTAAGAAAACAGGAACAAACCAAACCATCTCCAAAAAAGAGAAAGATGAAAACAAAATCTTTTAGGCCTACCCAGACATGAATAAATAGGAGATGAGAAGGGAAAATTACGTAATGGGGAAAGGCCACACCAATCTGACCTGAACTAAAGAAGCTTATATCTAATGAATATTAAATAATTACTTGACTTAAGGAGAAGAATCTTGCAGCATTTTGCTTGTTTGTCTTTTGTTTGACTGGTCCAGTGCTGTCCATTTACTTTTGGTCGCAATAAACCTTTTTGCTATTTCAGTACTTGAGTAGTTATTGATATTATTTTGGAAAATTGGTGTAGTCAACTACAAATTTGCCACGACAGGAGATGAGGGAAAGATAGTCTACTTGTTAGATACCTTGGTTGGAGAGAATAAAGGAGCGACTACACCGATCAGCCATAACATTACAACGCAAAACATTATGCCTGGTATTGTGTAGGTTCCCCTTGTGCTTTGGACCATCTCTAAATTGCCATTTCTGTGGGATTGGGCTGGACAGGTTGGCCTTTGGCCCACACTGGTATAAATGAGCCTTGGTTGCCTATGATCCTGTCACCATTTCACTGGTATATAATTGATAATCAGTGTAATGTGGTGTTAACATTATGGCTGATCGGTATATATGAAGGAGATCTACGAGAAACCAGAAAAATGAGACGTATACTAACATTGATCTGTCTTTCTGTCCCTGTTTTTCTCTCTTTGTCAGATCTCTGTGTGGGAACAGAATCTGGAGTGCTATAACGTGGACTTGTTCCGACTGAGGTGTTATTTATGCAGCCTGCAGGGAGAAGAGCTGCCCAATCCCAAGCCTCTCCTCTCAGTGGCCTCACGCTCCACCAAACTCTCCATGGGACGTCTCGGCTTCTCAGTGTCCTCCTTTCACGCTCTGGTGATCAACACTCCACCCTTAAACGATCTCTCCGTTTCCGCATCTTTACCTTCCCTTCATCCACTAAACTCTCCATGGGCTTCTCCGTCTCCACTTTCCATACTCTGGTGACCATCTCTTGATCTTCACCTTAATCTTTCTTCTGTCCACGTCTACCTTATCCTCATTTCCCTGTACAGTAGTTACCACTTTCTTTTATCTTTACTTTATAATGTAGAGTATTACCCCAAATCCACTGAACTTCTAGTACAGAAAGTGTCTTCTGTCTGAAGACCTAGCTGGGGCAATAGTGGGGAACATTGTGGCTGATTTGGACTTATGGAAATGGAGCATTTTCTTTAAATGTAACATTTATGTGGGATATCTCATAGTTCAAAGCTGGTTTAATTTATGGTTTTGGGTTACTTTTGAGGGTTCAAGCACCAGCACTGCCAGGCTGCCACAGTGGAGGCCTTTAGCAATGTCTTTAACCCTACAGTATCTGTTATATTGGGGCCATATCATGGTTTAGACAAAAATCTGAAA
>JAOVVA010000052.1:7328241-7363241 GCA_028565275.1 Leiocassis micropogon | reverse complement strand
ACCAGAATGTCCCAGTTTTACTTGAACACCCATCGTACTTAAGGAGAGTGCCATGTCGAGCACCTTCAGCATGCAGCAGCTTATAATAAAGCATGTGATCCAGCACATCAAACAAAATACTAAATCACTGTTTTTGATAAACAAATCCCTTGTACGCATTAGGTTGATTAGCAGGATTAATTTTTTAATGGGTCTCAGAGGCAATGGAATCATTGGAGCATTGCGTTAATTCAGAATTAGTATGCACGTCAGGCTCTACAAATGAATTTATCTTCTAAAATAGGCGCATCTCATCATTTATGGATGTCTCTCTCTTGTCCGTGTGCAGTACATCGTTATTGTTTTCCGCTGACGGCTTCTAAAAGCCCAGTTGTAGAGCTTTGCAACCTGCTGTGCTTGTTCCTGTCACATACTCACAAACTCTGCAGTGCATCGCAAATACGATGAGAATGAGAGAACTTTTTATTTGCATCTTTTCCCTCCTCTCTCATTTCCAGCTCTATAAGGAGATCGAGCTGTGCTCCAAGATTAGGAAAGTCATTCAGTTTGACAGGGACGAGTCCTGCATGATCGGCTACGGTAATAATCGCTCTGTACAAATTCCAAAATGTACAAAAAAAAATATGATATGGAATTTCAGTTCACTCCCTACTGTTTCCCGACAGGTTTCTCTATCTCCATGGTGGAGGACGAGAGCGTGCAGCAGCTCTACATTACGGACGTGAAAGCAGGAGGATTAGCGTTCGCCAAAGGTTTATTACATCTCTTCTCCTCTTAATTATCCCGTCTGTCTTCTTCTTCTTCTTCTTCTCCTCCTCCTCCTCTCCCCAGCTCTCTCTCGTTCTGGCTCGTTCTCTCGCTCGCGTTAATGGGTGTTATCGCTGTGCCACGCAGCGTTACGTAACACACGCATTGAAGGCTTTGTGGCTTTCTGCAAGCTCGGATCAGACATGCCAGCTGACTCATGCTCCACTTGAAAGAAAAATAAGAAACATTATATCACTCAAGTGCAATCTTTACATTTTCTTTTTTTTTTTTTCTTTTTTTTTTTTCTCCATCAAGTGTCATATGTGCTCTGGAACATATGGTTTCCAGTGAGTGTCAAGACTAGTCAAGACGTGCTTTGGAAGGCATTTTTATAGTGTCAGCAGGCTGGCAAATATAGACCTTATATCCATCTGAGTGTGTTTGATATCATTTCATACTTTTTTTGGGAACTGGGTCGAAAATACACAGCGAGTGAGACTTTTTACCATTTGACAAATTTTACCATTTGAACTAAATCATCTTCAGTCTATTTATAATAACCTTGATGAGTGATACACCTTTTTAAAAACGTGTATTAAAGACTTAAATTCCTGACACACAATGCAGGTCTGAATGCCGGTGACGAGATCCTGCAGCTGAACAGGAAGAATTCCAGCACGTTGACGTTCTCCGATATGAAGACTGCGTTCTCTCAGGCATCTCTCTCGCTCACTGTGAACACACTGCCGCTGGTTGACCGAAGACAGCATTGCTTTCTGCCCCCAAGGCGATCTGATGCTGTCCAGCAACTCTACACCGACATCTTCTCCCAGAACCAGGGTAGGCCAGAATCAGTAGAACTTATGTGGATGGATGTGTTTTGGCTAAAAAGTGCAAGTGGCTGAGTTGGGACACAGAAAGAACCAAAGACGTTTGGTTGCCAACAGAATTATGGTGAGTTGTTTAGAAATAGTAGGACCATGATGAGTTCCAGATGGATCCAGCAGATCCAGCATGGGGTACTAGAAGGACTTGAAAGTTAGAACCAGAATGACCATGGTAAGATATGACAGAGCTAGCAGAACTTGTTTATTGGTTTATGTTACCAGGTTATTATCAAGATAACCTTAATGAGTGAAAAACTAGAAGAACTAGTGATGGATTGGACCCACCATAACCAAACGACTATGGTTGCCCTGCTCTAATAATCCCAGTCCCTTTATACTGTATGTACAACCAGTTCATGTTACCAAGAGCAAGGTTCTGTTGCCATCAGAACAACCAGAACTGTTGGAGTTGGATAGTCATCTAGATTAAGTGCAGGTATGATTTTAACTGACAATGAAATCATGTTAAGTCAGATCAGAACAGGCAAGATCAGATGGATTCTAGCAAATTCTTTGTTTAATTCGACTACTTTAATCAATGATGAAAAGACAACTGAAGCCAGTTGAACTGGCATGGGTACCAGGGGAACATGGAAGAGCCTGGTTCGCATCAAAACCACAAGTACAAGGACATAAGGGAGATGGTTTTCTTGTAGAACCCATACAACATTGGAATGTTGGGTTAGAACCAGAAGAACCGTGATGATTTGGCTTAGAACCAGCACAAGTGCTGTAAGTTTTTTTGTTCTTTAAAAAAAAAACCTAGTTGAGATCGAATTCAGTAAAACTTATTACAGTATAACACTGACAAAGAAGTTCTGGGCTACCAGCAGGACCAGAAGTAGAACAGGACGGTGGTGAATAGGGTTGCCATCAAATCACCTGAACGAGGTGAGTTAGATTGGAATCATTAGTTTCAGTCTGTGGGTTTGAACCAACAGAAGCATGGTAAGTAGGTCAGAAATAGGGGGATCTTAATTGCTTTCATAACAAGTATACTTCAGATGAGTTGTGTTATTAGAAGAACCACTGTAAGCTCAAGTTTGTTTTGAGAACAAACAGAACTAGATGTGTTAAACTCGGTGAGATCTGGTAGGTCCACTTGAACAAACCTTAAATAAAATGGGCTATTTGTACGACTGCTAGAATCATGGTGAGCTTGTTGGCTTATAAAACCAAATACTTGAGGTGACTTGAACCTTTCATGTAGTTAGCATAAGCAAAGTGAGTTAGAACCAAAAGAACCGTGATGTGTTTGAGTTAGCCATTGGAAGCACCAGGGAAACGGCTTTATTAACCATTAGATAAGGACGAGGTATGGTTAATGACATGGTCCAGGGTCAGTTGGGCTTTTTTTTTTTGTTGTTGTTGTTGTTCAGAACCATTTTGAATCGGGACACTGAGAACGAGAAGGAACTATTTGCACAGTGCAAATCACCTTTGTCTTTGGGGTGTCTCCTTGTCTCTGCAGTAATCTTGTACTTTTTTGTCAGTGAATCATTCTTTTTAATATTTTGTTCTTTCTGTCATTCAGTTCACAAGATTGAGTGTTTCCTCATTTTAATCTCTAGACAGAAGTTTTATGAGTATTACATTTTTGTTAATAGCGCTAGACTGACTCTGATGTCTTCCTAGAGGAAATTCTGGATGATGGAGTTGGGCTCATCTCAGAGACGTCTGGAGACAGCCTGGATGATGACACCGAGCTGTTCAGCGAGTACAGGGACTATGAAAAGGTAAAGGTATCTGACTACCTGCTGACGTGGTGGTTCATCAAGAGGTGTCGTTGCCGTATTACAAGTTCAGGGTCCCTTGTAATACGGCAGGTTAGAATAAGAAGTTCAAGTTCTAGCCTGAGTTTGAGTTACAGTGATACCTCGGCATACAAACACAAATTTACAGGCTGGGCAAGTTTACATAATTTTTGTTGGTTATTTTTGCATTGTGCAAGATTTACTAAAGACATATCGCCACGGGTCCCAATAATGTTATCAAGGACGGTAGCAAGAAGAAAATGGAGCCGCTTTCAGTTTGGTTTTTAAAGCAGCCGGTGCCAAGAGGAATCATAAATTAACGTTGAGTGAGGTTTAATTTCTATTTATTTCATATTTTACATGTCTTTTTTTAAATGTTTTGATTGTTTTTATATGCAAATATACGATTAGTGTTGGAAATTAGTAATATTGGTACTATTTTTGTGTGGCTGGAACGGATTATCTGCATTTACATTATTTGCTATGGGAAAATGTGTTTCATAATAAGAAATTTCACCTTAAGAACTCGCCTCCAGAACGGAATAATTGTGTATGCCTAGAACATTAATACCCACTGTTCTATGCTGGGAGTTTTGCATGTTAAAGGTTTCCTTGGTTTCTGCCTTGGATTTCCATCATGCAGCTTGTCTTCTCTAGATTGGCGTCGGATCTACTACGACACTGGCCGGGATAAAACTGTTGCTCAGCATGAATTAATGATCCATTATAACCATTTATAACACAGTTAGTTCATTATCGTGGTCCAATCACATCTTTGATCCCTTAGAGAGCCTCAGTAGTACTGTATATGTGGCTGTACCTGCTGTAGACAGGCGATACACACATACAGTACACAGTGCACGTATAGATTCCAAGCACACACACATACACAAACACATGCTGCGAATAGGCATTTGCAGGTCTCTAGGCTTCGCTGCTCTGCTGCCTACATGGAACTATATTCAGATCCACACCTCAAGTGTCTCCAAGAACAAACTTCTCCGTTTTGCAGTTACTCATCTGTAGTTCCTTCAGATAAGTGCTGTGAAAATGCCACGGTGAAGTGATGAGGCGTATGCGAACGCACGTCTGGTGTTACAGGCTAATTAGCTCATTTACTTCGAAATCCACTCAGGATGAACTCTCTTTGATTGGAGTTTTTCGTACTAATTGCTAGTTAGGTTTAGTAATTAAAAGTTTATATTTTTATGTAGAAGAATCTACTGTTGGCTGTTCAGGAGTTTTTGATTCTAATTCTAACTTCCCAAATGTGCAAACGAGCAACTGTTTCATCTAAAAATAAATGCTTGCCGCGAGCTTGCGTCGATGTAAAAGCGCTCGTTTTTTTTTTTTTTAATGTTTTAAATGCACACTCCATACAAGGTTTGTGTTGAACTGGCATACTGTAGCAATATTTATTAATGATTACTCCGAAAAATCATATTTATCCTTAAGTTCCACTCGCGTTTTAAGAGCTTATCGCGACTTTAATAGCACAGCTGTTGGATTAGCGGCTCATTCTACGCATGTGTATCTTGACTTAGCATGCTGTTATGCCAACTGCTACCCCCAGCTCCCCTATCCGCAGGGGTTTGTGTCAGTGAGGTTGGCGAAGACTGCAGTAGAACACCATAATTAGCCTCCGGGTACACACACCTGCACACACAAACACACAGTTGTAACTCCCACACAGGGAAGGTTTTTGGCTCGGCTGCATGATGTGGGCTTTTTATACTAAGGGATTGATTGGTACTCGATGAGATGAATCTATTTACTGAGTGCTCACTGACACACACACACACACACACAAAATGACAGGGCACACATTTGAGCCATGTAGCTCTGAAAACATTATTATCAGTGAATGCGGGTTGCAATATTGAATAAGAAAGCTAAAAAAATGCTCTACTACTTATCAGCAGGGTATTATTATTATTATGAAAACATTAAGACTGGTCTGTACAGCACAGTGTTTCATTTTAAACTCTTGTTTAATAGGGCCACTGGTGAATCTTTTCTTTTGGCTAAATCTGGTGTCTTGGTGACTTGGAACTCTTGGTGAATCAGATGCATTGATGAATCAGGTCTTGTTGCCAATCAAATGCAGTGGTGAACCAGATCTTTGAATCAGATGCATTGATGAATCAGGTCTTGTTGTGAATCAAATGCATTGGTGAACCAGATCTTTGAATCAGATGTATCATTTGATCCATGAATCAAATGTGGTAATGAATCAATTGTCTGTGTGAAACAGATGCTGTGGTGGATCGGATCATGTATTAAAGAATCATGTATGTGTGAATCAAATGCTTTGGTAAATTGAATCTCTTGGTGAATCAGATGCATTAATGAATCAGGTCCCAGTGAATCAAATGCATTGGTGAATCAGGACCCTTTCTGAATCGGATGCATTAATGAATCAAGTCTTTGGGAATCAAAGTAATTGGTGAATCGGGTCTCTAGGGCAATCAGATGCTTTGGTGAACCAGATCTCTGTGAATCAGATGCATTGGTTTCCGGTTTCTTCATGAATCAAATGTGTGAATGAATCAGGTCTGTGTGAACTGGATGCACGGGTGAATCAGATGACCTGCACTTGTTGAATCAGATGCTTTGGTGAATCGGGTCTAAGAGTCAGATGCACTGGGGGAATCGGCTCTCTTCCTGAATCAGATGCATAAATGAATCAAGTCTTTGTGAATCAGATTAATTGGTGAATCAGGTCTCTTGGTGAATCAGATGCTTTCTTGAGTCAGATCTGTGTGAATCGAATGCACTGGTGAATCGGATCTCTTTCTGAATAAGATGCATTAATGCATCGGGCCCCTGTCAGTCAGATGCATTGATGAATCAGGTCTCTCTGTGAATCAGAATAACATGAATTATGTCTCTGAGTCAGATGCATTAGTGCATCAGGTCTGTGTGAATCAGATTAATTGGTGAAATGGTTTGTCAAATGAGTCAGATGCTTTGGTGAATCAGGTCTGGGCGAATCAGATGAATTGGTGAATCATGTCCCACTCTGGATCAGCTGCAATGGTGAATCGGGTCTCTTGGTGAGTCGGGTCAGATCTCAGTGAATTGGAGACATTCGTGAATCGGTGCACTTGGTGCAGGTGATTCGAATCCGTTTCTGAATTGGGTGTATTTTAAAAATTTGCATTTCTTTCTTTCTTTCTTTCTTTTTTGAAATTTCTAGGTTGACAAAAATAGGTATGCTGATATCTGTCAAGCATCTATCTATCTATCTATCTATCTATCTATCTATCTATGTGCTCTAGCCAGCTTTGGGTCTGTTTAGAAGGGGAAAAGAGAGGCAAAAAGATAAAGACAGTGTGAGAGAGAGAGTTAGAGAAGATTTGAAGGACGAAGCTGTTGCTTTGGAAGTAGAGTGCGTAGGTGGGCAAATGAGAGAGTAATTGAGAGAGAGCGAGAGAGAGAGAGAGAGACAGACTTCGGTATTCGATCATGACTTTGTTGACTATTTTCTCTGTCTTTTATTTCACTTAAGAGCGACAGGACAACGGATCGTTAGAGAGAGAGAGAGAGAGAGAGAGAGAGAGAGCTCCGGTCTGGTCGGTCTGTGAGTCTCTGTATTCAGTCTTCAGCTTCAGAGCACAGTTAGCGTGTATGAGTGTGTTTCCCATCTGCTCTGGGCTTTGCATGCGGTGTGTGTGTGTGTGAGTGAGTGAGTGAGTGAGTGAGAGAGAGAAAGAGAGAGGGGGGGTGTGAGAGAGAGAGAAAGTGTGTGTGTATAAGGATCAGTCATGTCAGTGTTAAAGCGGAACCGACACAGCAAACGTTCGTCTGAGTCCATCTACGACATGCTGCACCTGGTGAGCAAAAGGATGACACACACACACACACACACACACTTACACACACACACACACACACACACACACACACACACGCGCGCACACACACACACGCACACACACACACACACACGCACACACAGACATGCACACAACCACAGTTTTCTGTTTTAACCTTCCGCTTTAGTGCCTGTGTGTGTGTGTGTGTGTGTGTTTGTGGTTTTTATATCTCTGTTCTAGTGTTTGTTGATTTAACATCAGGAGGATATGGACGTGTGTGTCGCTTGCTGAGTGCGCGTCTGTGTTTACACTCACCTGTGTATGTTCACACCAACAGAGCTGCTTCTGTGCTCTAGAGTGGTGTGTGTGTGTGTGTGTGTGTGTGTGTGTGTGTGTGTGTATATCTCAGCATGTACTGTATGTGTGTCTGTCAAGATAGATAGATAGATAGATAGATAGATAGATAGATAGACGCTTGACGTGATCACACGTTTACAAGGTATTTTTTCATGCATTTGTAGCTAAAATTGTTCGATCGATTAAAACACTCAGATGGCGACACTGTGGCTTTCCGGTACGCACTCTCGCCTCGCACCTCCATTGTCTGGGTTCGATTCTCGCCTCGGGGTCTGTGTGCATGGCGTGTGCATGTTCTCCCCGTGCATGATGGGTTTCCTCCAGGTACTTAGGTTTCCTCCTACAAGGACATGTAGATTAGGTTAATCGGTGATCCAAATTGCCTATAGTGTGTGTGTGTTCACTTCAACCATATACAGTTCAGTACACAGTGAAACCAAACAACGTTCCTCCAGGACCAAGGTGCTCCGTACAACATACATTAACAACATAAATGAACAAAAACTAACTAGCTAACTAAGAAACCTAATTAACTGGCTAGCTGAGACAAGACAGATTGACATGACAACATAAATTTAACAAAATAAATTAACAAAAAAACTAACTAGCTAACATGGAGACCTAATTAGCCAGCTGGCTGGAACGGGACAGATTGACATTTTAGGTTAAACAGAGAACTATCTACGTTTTTATACAAAAGAGACAACATAAAGTGCACATGCGAATGTGCAAACAATGTGTGTGTGTGTGTGTGTGTGTGTGTGGGGTGCTCTGTGATGGTTTGGCGCCCTGTCCAGGGTGTACCCCGTTTCGTGCCCTAAGTCTCTTGGGATCGGCTCCAGGACCCCCCGTGTCCCTGTATACAGGATAAAGAGGTATAGAAGATGAGTGAGTGAGTAAAACAGTCAGTATAAAGTGTATAATTTAAATGATGCAAGTGTGTGTGTGTGTGTGTGTGTGTGTGTGTGTGTCTTCTTTAGAAAAGGTCATAAAGCCAGGATTAGGTTTTAAACTACAATTAAATTATAAAATAAGCATTCTGATTTCACGTTTTTCAGTTTATATGTTTGTTTGTTTGTTTGTTTTAAATTCTGACAAAATCAAAGACAAAGCAAAATTCTGTATTGCAGAAAATAATGAATATTTTCTTGTAGATTTTATAAATGTGTTCTGAATGTTTCTGGTATTGGATTGATTTCATGCATGACTGTCTCAGGATCAGAGTTTACATAAACACAGATGGACAGAACACACTGTCATTGTGCAAGGTGTATGTGTGTGTATGTGTGTGTGTGTGTGTGTGTGTATGTATGAGAGAGAGAGAGAGAGAGAGAGAGACTTTGCCTTTCCTGCTCCTCTTGTCTTAGTTTTTCCTTTCAGTTTTAAACAGCAGGGACCGAGAACAATGCGTCCTCTCTATCTGTCTCTTAGAAACACAAAGATACAGATTTTTTTTCACACCTTCTGTTAAGCTCCTGTACCTCGTGGATGGTGAGAAGAAAAGAAAAACAAGACGAAAAGAAATGCAATTATATTGAATGAATATATAAAAGAAATTTGTGCTTTACTGGCTGACACACACACACACACACACACACACACACACACACACACACACATTTCAGTATACAGTAGGGTCAAATGTACAAGCTCAGGAGTGTGTGAAATAGTTTTATTGTTTAATCCCTATTGGTATGCGATGTGAAATACAGTTAAACACAGAGTCCACTCTCCACAGTGTTTGGCGAAGAAGGTGGATCAATTTACCCCAGACTGAATCTGATTGATGACAAACTAAATTTAGATCCCAGTGTCAACGCTACCTTCACATTCAGGAACCTCTAGATTGTAAATAATACGAATAAACGATTGTATTTATTCCCATTTTACGACCATGGTAGGACCTCCACTAAACATTTGCACACGCATTACGGGCAATTTGGGAATGTCAGTGAGCTTAATCTGCATGTCTTCGGACTGTGGGAGGAAACCCACCAAGCACTGGGAGAACATGCAAACTCCAAACTCATGCACACAGACCCAAGGTGGGAATTGAACCCCGACCCTGGAGGTGCGAGACTACAGTGCTAACCACTACGCCACTGTGCCAACCTATCCTCCACATCTTAACCCCAAACCCTGACTTCACATACAAATTCCAGACTAAAAAAAAGCAGGGACTATAAACTCAAACCCAACCTTAAACCTAAACCCAAACCCACACAATAGGTTCAACTCCTTACACCCAGACCCTATCTGTAACTCCTAATCTTAATTCCCGACCCTAAGTAGCCAGCGTAACTCTAGACCACAGTCTCAACTGCAAACTGCAATCCCGAATCCCCAACTTAACCCTCAAACCTTAGTCGTAATCGCCTATCTTGAACCCCGAACCTTAAGACCACAACCCAAGCTTATGTAAAGCTTACTTCTAGATCCCAACTATAAATCCTTAATATACACTCACAAGTCAACAAAAATCTAATCATGGCAGCAACTCAAAGCATTTAGGCATGTAGACATGGTCAAGACAAGTTCTAACCGAACATCAGAATGGGGTATGGGGTTCCAAATTGCTAATCTACTGGGATTTTTACACACAACTATCCCTAGAGTTTACAGAGAATGGTCTGAAAAAGAGAAAACATCCAGTTCTCTGGGTGAAAATGCCTTATTGATGCCAGAGGTCAGAGGAGAAAGGCCAGACTGGTTCAACTGATAGAAAGGCAACAGGAACTCAAATAACATCTTGTTATAACCGAGGTATGCTGAAGAGCATCTCTGAATGCACAACACGTCAAACCTTGAAGCGGCTGGCCTACAGCAGCAAAGACAGCTCCGGTTGCCACTCCTGTCACCTAAGAAAAGGACAAACATTGCGTGATCTAATGAGTCCACTCGTTGTCTGCTGCGACATTCAGATGGTCAGGTCAGCATTTAGCATAAACAACATGAAAGCATGGATCTATCCTTCCTTGTATCAAAGGTTCAGGATGGTGCTGGTTGTGTAATGGCGTAGGGGGAGATTTTCTTGCCACGCTTTGGGCCCCTTAGTACTGATTGAACATGGTTTAAAGCCTACCTGAGTATTGATGCTCCTTATGATCACAGAATAACGTTTCATGTCACAAAGCTAAAATAATGTCAAACTGGTTTCTTGAACATGACAATAGGTTTGCTGTTCTCAAATGGCCTCCACAGTCACCAGATCTCAACCTGACAAGGAATAATAAGGAATGTTTCCAGCACTTTTTTTTTTTTGCATCTATGCCACTGAGAAGTAAGCCAGCTTTGAAGGCAAAAGGGGTTCCAATCCAGTACTAGCAAGGTGTACCTACTGTAATAAAGTGAATGGTGAGTGTACACTCGAACTGTATGTGTAAAGCCTAACCCCAGACCCAGACCTTAATTGGCACTCTTAACCCTAGACTCCTGAAACTCCTTACCTTAAAAGGAGCCATTAAATCCAGAACCCAACATAAACTGTAGAACTTATCCCAAAATACTGTAACTCTAGAGACCAAGCTTAACTAAAACAATTACTTCCAGACCCCATGCTTAACTGGGTCAATTAACTCTGGATCCCAACCCTGAAACTTAACTGAATCCTTAACTCTAGCCCCTGACTTGAACTAGAACCCTTAACTCTAGACCACCCTTAACTGGAATCCCTAAACTTAACTATAAACTTACACTCCAAACTCAAATCTTAACCTGAAATGCTCTTACTACTGATGCGATTTTTTTAATACCAATTCAGGAAGGGAATAGTGTTGCATTCACATCAGCAGGCTACAGATTCTGTTTTTTCGTTAATTTTTTTTTTTTGACTAAAAAAACAGAAACAACAGCTTGCGCCCAAACAAAATAGTGACATTCCAACCGTAACTGGGAACCTCACCTCATCCCACGTTTAACTATAATCTAGATCTCAAACTTAAACTGGACCCTCTAACACTAGATGCCAACCTTAATTGGAACCATTAACTCTAAACCCTTAATTGGAACCCCTATCTCTAAGCTCTCAAATTTACCTCTAAACCTGAGTCTAAATCTAAGTCTAAGTCTAAGATCCAAACCATAACTTGATCTTA
Organism: Leiocassis micropogon; assembly: GCA_028565275.1. Taxonomy (NCBI): domain Eukaryota; kingdom Metazoa; phylum Chordata; class Actinopteri; order Siluriformes; family Bagridae; genus Leiocassis; species Leiocassis micropogon. Next base: position 7,351,584 of record JAOVVA010000052.1, on the reverse strand, counting down.
CTGCTGATGCTACTTTTTAGGATTAATTCGATCCTTTAACTGGGAAGGGAACAGGGTTGCATTCCCATCAGCAGGCTACAGATGAGCAGAAAAAGGGGAAAAGGAAAGGAAAGGAAGACTTGCACCCAACTAAAATAGTAACACCCCCAAAACAATACTAGATTAACACTTCTTTCTTCAACTTGATGATTATCTTAATAATAATAATAATAATAATAATAATAGAAGCTACATGCAGCAATTAAATTACTGAGCACTTGGTGACCCAACTCCTTTCAGCCTGAGGAAGACCAGAAGCGATTGGGACGACCAATGCTGAAAATCCAATATGGCAAAAATGAACATCATCCTTTATACTTGCCGTGATGTAAGAATGTGTTAAATGTGCGGACTCTAAAATGCTTGAGTGGCGTAAATGGCAAAATTTCAGTGTACTGTAGTTAGTTGAGATTGTCCTATATTACTTTGTTTTTTGTATTTCATTTGCTCCTGCTTTCTACAGAACCTGTAGAACTTTTACACATACGGTTTTACAAATTATTTGTAGCTGCCACTTCCTGAGGAAAAAAGGGAGCCAGGGAGACAGAAAAGAAATAAATATAGAGAATGCATAGGGGATAAAATAAGAAAGAGAGGAAAGAGGAGAGGGAAGTAGAGAGAAGTTTGGTGTGAAGTTGACATTTGCTGTCACTTGTGCTCAGAACATTCAGTCCCCAGTAACTGGCAATCACAGCGTGTGTGTGTGTGTGTGTGTGTGTGTGTGTGTGTGTGTGTAAGAAAGAGAGAGTGCGTGTACGTGCATACAGTTCTGCTCTTCATCAGTCCGTCGGCGTAAATTTGTCCCCATGGCAACCACTCCGAAGGACAGGTGCTCATGCTCGTGTTTTAGTTTGGAGTAAAGTAAAACTGTCAGTAGGAGAGAAAACAGAAATAAAGATGGACAGATGGATAGAGAGAGAGAGAGAGAGAGAGAGAAGAGGACAATCGTACTGCCAAAATGCGCTCACAATGCATCTGACATCAACATTGATTTTATTATGGTTGCATTCGAACATTTAAACACCTGGGACACTAGTAATGAGTCTCTGCTAGTGTGAAGTGGTGGTCAGAAAGCTCAGGAACAAAGAGGACATGCTACTGTAGTTCAATAACAGAGAGATTAACATGGTAGTGTCGTTTGTGTGAAATGCTGGTGAAACGAGATATGAGAGTTAGCAGTTTTAAATGTTTGTTCCTGCATCAGTTCCTCTTTCTCGTTAAAGTCTTTCACATTAAAGGTCCTACATTTTACTATTTCTTTAACAAGTTCTTCACTACCGGTCTCAGAGTTCCCCCAAGGTGTGTGTGTGTGTGTGGGGGGGGGGGTTAATGCTCCCGCTGAAATAACCTTCAGATAATTACATTTTCAGATCTCTTTGTTTCACTTCTTCTCCAAACACAAATGAGTTGCTCCAGGGCCACGTCCCTCCAGGAGAGCCGAGAAATCAGCAGTCAGCAGGAACGGGGATTATATCACCACTTGGTGCAGTGAGGGCGGTTAAGAACGGTTAAGGCTCTGAGTTACTGATCAGAAGGTCAGGGGTTCAAGTCCCAGCACTTCCGAGCTGCCACTCATGAGCCCTTAATCAAAGCTTTTAACTGTACAGTATCTGTATCCTTTCTGACCTGCACTCTGACTCCAGATTGCTAACTGGGATATGTGGAAAAAATTATTTCCCTGTGCTTAATCATAATATGAGGGGAAATCTACTTTGGCTTGTTTGAACCCTAACCAGTACAAAAATGGAAAATGAAAGAAAAGTCTGAAAATGTTTTCTTTCCACGTTTTGGTTTGTACTGGAGACCGACTGAAATATCCAGAAATGACTACAAAGTGAATCTTATTGTGTGATTCCTCACGGATGCAGGTGTTCAGTGGAGAGGAAAGCATGTCTTGCATGGCGCATTAAACAAAACAAATGTCCATTTAGTCTCAAGGTCTAGTTTCATAAACAACAGGCAAGAACATTCAGCAGCGCAGCCTAATTGGTTTTGAAAACAGGCACAAAAAGATTTATACTGAACATTAGTCCCCGATATATAAATTGAGATGAAGAGACAGTACTGAAGTTAATGAAGAAAAAAGGAAGGCGAGAAGAAGGACTCTGAGAAAGCCTTTGCCTCAAAATAGCTCAAATCAGTTCAAACGATTTTTTAGCTCCTATTCCCACCTCTCCCTCTCACTCTCTCTCTCTCTTCCTCTCTCTTCCTCTCTCTCTTCCTCTCTCTCTAGCTTTTGCATGGTAACTTAGACCTTAAATAGAAAGAGAGACATGTAACCTGCAGTGGATCCTACTCCTAATCAGTGTCCCTCTCTTTCCCACTCTCTCTCTCTCTCTATTTGTCTCTCTGTGTCTCTCTTCTTTTTCCCATTCTTTCTCTCTGTCTCTCTCCCACTCTTATCTATCTGTCTCTCTCTCTCTCCAGAGCACAGAGCAGGTCGCTGCCTTTTGCCGGAGTCTTCATGAGATGAACCCTTCATCGGAAGCTGCTTCTTCTTCGTCCTCTTCCTCACTTCCTCGACAGCTCTCGGATGCCGATAAACTGCGAAAGGTCATCTGTGAGCTAGTGGAAACCGAGCGCACCTACGTTAAGGTCTGTGTGTTTTCTGTTATCAGTAGCCGTAGATAATTTTATAGTAAAAATTTCAGAAGGGTCAATTTATTTATCTGCACCAAGCAATGATAACAACTAAGGAGATTTTAAATGACAATAATTGGGTTAAGATCTGTCCAAAACATTGCTAACTTCATAAAAAAAAAAAACATCAATAAATCATTTAAATGCCTGAAGTTGCATCGTAAAAATATTTGGACAGTAGAAATCAGAGCTATGTTTAATAGTGAAAGCAAGACTATTTCCGTATAATCACAGTGTGATGAGAACTCACAGGATTGGGACTAAACAGCTGTGTGTCCATAAGAAAACCACTTATAAGTGAAGCCCGTCAGAAAAAAGTCTTCAGTTTGCTAGGTAGCATAAAAATTGGACTTTGGAGTGATAGAAAAAGGTCATTTGACCTGATGAGTCCAGATTGACTCTACTCCAGAGCGATGGGTGTGTAAGGGAAGCGCATGAAGCGATTTACCCATCATGCATAGTGTCCACTGTACAGAGGCAGTGTTCAGGTCTCAGGTCAGGTCTAGGCTCAGCAACGTTATGTGGCAAAAAATGAAATCAGCTGACATTGTGCGCTGTAATCAGAGGTGAGGGAATGAAATATCAGTCTTTTTTTTTTTTTTGCCCTGGCAGTGTTTGTTCAGAAAAGCATTCATGTTATTCTTGAGAGGTTGCTATGAACTTGGCACTGTAAGTCAAGATTGCAAAAATAGAAATGCTTTTGGGGTGGAAGGGGCATACTGTCTCTCCCCTGTCAATCACAATCACACGCGTCAATCATAGGCATCTGAGCTTACTTATGCATGCAAAAGAGGGCGTACTGTATATTTCTGAGAAGATTGGGAACTGTTATGTGATCACATGAGGGCAAAAACTGTTGAGAAAGTTCCTGACTGTTAGAGTTTCAGTTAACTGCAAGTTGAAAAACTTATTATTAAAACTTTTTATTATTTAATTTTCTTAAGTAATTAAATACATGCGGTAAGAAAATCTGATGGCAGATATGTGTGTGTGTGTGTGTGTGTGTGTGTGTGTTTTCAGGACTTGAATTGTCTTATTGGGAGATATTTGACTCCACTACAGAAGGAAAGCTTCCTCACCCAGGATGAGGTAAAACTGCAGTGGGTGGTATACAGTAGGGGAAAAGGAAATGTGTGTGTGTGTGTGTGTGTGGGCAAGTGAAGTGCTATGTTGAGCACTATGTGGAGCACTGCCAGTAAAATACAGATGTGTCTTTTTGCGCACACACACACACACACACATTCTCAGGATCTAGTTTTCTCTCCCCAAGAAATCATTCATCATTTTGTCTCATGTTCTTAATATTATGACTTATGGATGTAGAAATAACGAGGGTTGAGCTATAATTAACTCTGCTAACTAGCATAGTTTTATTTATTTGTTATTATTTTTGGTATATTTTTGCTATTGACTTCATCAGTACAGATTACTCACAAAGGGGACAAATAAATGAGAATAACTTTCACCCCTAATATGGATTAAATACTTTCAGTTAGGACTGCTAATCCTTGCTGTTTTTCTTTTGCTAATCTGTTTGCTGTATTAAGGAATGTTAGCTAGGGAGTTAGCTTAGCTCAGTTATCTAATAAGCTACAGTGCGAATACATATTTTAATGATTTTGCTAGTAATATTTTCACTAATATGTCATTGTTTAGTTGGTTTTGTTTCAAAATAAGTGAAGTGTTTAAAAGAAATTCAGACAGACGCTTTAGCATAAGTGACAGATTAGCAAAAGCAAGTAATGAGTTCTTTTAAACTGAACTGTGTTAATAAAATTAGATTTTGCAATATATTACTCTTACAGGTTGTACATTTTTGTTGCTAGTTATACAGATTAGCGATGTCTGTCTTATTTTTTATTTAGAGATTTTATTTATACTTCGTCCACTGAAGTAACAATGATTTTTCTTTAATTGTTGTGGTATCATGTACCTTCACTTTCTCGTCAGACCCTGAGGCGTATTGTTGAAGCAAAACATGTTTGTTTTTAGCATGTTAGCATTGTTAAAGTGAAGTTACAATGTTTTAAAAAGGATTCAAGATACAACAGATAACTAAACTGATTATTGTGTTGAATGCTTGACTAGTGTGTGTGTGTGTGTGTGTGTGTGTGTGTGTGTGTGTGTGTGTGTTTAAGCTGGATGTGTTGTTTGGAAACCTCCCGGAGATGTTGGAGTTTCAGGTGGAGTTTTTGCGCACGCTGGAGGACGGAACTCGACTCGTCCCTGACCTCGAGAAGCTGGAGCGAGTCGATCAGTTCAAGGTAAGAAAGGAATATAGTTTAGATTGTGTATTTTACTCAGTTAGCAATATTTTGCTCTTACGCCTAATATTTGGTGCAAGCTTCTGTGTTGAAGATGTACATACATAGTTGGTAAAATGAAATGCTGCTGTAGGTGTGCAACAGTACCCGATGCTGAAGATGCATATTTGGACATTATATTACTAGTATTACTAGTATAGAGTATTACAATAAGTAGTTTTATACTTTAATGCATGTATTAAATTAACAGTACCCCCAGTAATACGTTACTCGGGTTACATTTGGAAAAGTTGCACTAAATATAATTTTAAAGCATTTTTTTTTATTACATATTATACAACAGTTTGCTCCGATCGAGTAATCTGATTGGACGAGAGCGATTCCACCAATGGTGATAATAATAGACGGTAATAGCACTGAGATGTTTAACTATATGTATCACTCAGTGTCCCAGGTGTTGTAACTAACATTAGTGTTAATGACACTAACTGTGTGTCTCAGCGTGGGTGAGAGTAGGTCTGTACGGTCCGCAGTACTGAGGAGAGAGAAGCGGCCTGACAAAACCCACATTCACAACCAGTCACAAAAGCATCTTCAGCAAGAAAACACATCTGATAAACAACTCGCTGTCTCCTTAGTTACTGCTTCTAAGTCATTCCAAATCTTTTTTTTATGTCTAAAGTTAGCATGCAAAGATAACTAGCTTCTAACCCAAGGCTGAATATTCCCAAATCCCTCTTTAACCCCTGATCAAGGGCACTACTTTGTGTGTGGACCAAGGGATTGTAAACCCTGCACAGTTCAATAGCTTTAAATTAAAGCTATTTGGGATTCAACCCCAGAACCTGAAAGTTAGAAGAGCTGATATTCTAAAAATGGTAAACGAAAGCATAAATTTAAACAGAAACTTACGAGACTTACAGGACTGTCCACCACCTCCATGGTTTATTCTTCTCATCTTTTGGCTACATAGTACTGGTAAAAATTTAACCTGTTGTATAAAAGCAATATCACGCTCCAGGTCATGCTGTTGTATTGAATATCGGCATTCTTGTGTTAATGGTTGCATCACAGCTATGCATCCCTCTCATGTGATATTGCTTCATTAAATTTTGAATAATTATGGTATCATGGATAGTATTACGTAAAATCCTTTTGCACCAATATCTTTTTGGACGGGCCACATACTCTACTTACAGTAGATGTGAAATGCTACACTCTTACCGTACTGTAAAATAAAGTGCACTTGCAAAAAGTCAGTTCGTGTAAATGGGAAAAAAACATTAGGGACCATAAATAGATTTCAGTTTAGTACCATCACATCATCTGTCTTGTGCTAAGTGAATGTTAACCCAGCAGGAAACAAGCTAGATAGCTACAGTAGGTAATTTGTGCTTTCTCTTAAAAGCACAGCACATCACAACAGAACTGCCTGTAAATTGCCTCGTATTTCTGGCCAGCACCGACGAAGAAAATATAGTTTAGCAGATCATAGTATGACCCGTGTCATACTGTTCTTGTTAGGACCCAAGTGTACATTAAACTGTATAACTTCTTTTCTCTCTCTGTCACTTCGTCTCTCATTCTTCCAGAAAGTACTCTTCTCTCTCGGGGGGTCGTTCCTTTATTACGCCGACCGCTTTAAGATCTACAGCGCGTTCTGTGCAAGTCACACTAAAGTCCCTAAAGTCCTGGTAAAAGGTAATATCTCTGTCTTTCTCTACGTCTAATTCTACATGTCTAGCAAAAAGGCTACCTAGAACATATAGAATGCAGTCTGTATAGAAAGAAACCCTGAGGATGATAAAATACCACTTCTTTGTGTATGTTGTGAGGCTTGGTGTGTAATTTAACAGAATGGTTAAAAAATAAACAACCACACTTCTGCTTTCTAAGGTGCCATTATTTTTTGTCATACTTGAAAGTCTAGACTTGTTTATTTTATGACTTTGCATTAGATCTCTCCCTTTGTTTTTGATCTTCTTCTTTCTTTTTAATCAGTAAGTCACTTTCATCTCAAACTTATAGTCTTGTGTGTGTGTGTGTGTGTGTGTGTGTGTCTGTCCAGCAAAGTCTGACCCGGATTTTAAGGCGTTCCTAGACGAGAGGAACCCGAAGCAGCAGCACTCGTCCACACTCGAGTCGTATCTGATTAAACCCATCCAGAGAGTGCTGAAGTACCCGCTGCTGCTGCGTGAACTTTACACTCTGACCGACCCCGAGAGCGAGGAGCACTACCACCTGGATGGTACCTTTTTTTTAAAAAATTTTTTTGTGTATGTGTGTGTGTGTGTAATATATATGGTCCCCACAAGTGCTGAAAAGCTTTTTTATGTGCGTGCATAAGAAACAAAAAGAAAAGAGAGCGGAAGAGGCCGATGTATATAGTTGTGCTGTGAGAAATATATTTGGTCCTCAAAATTTATTAAATGTTAAAAAATGTGTGTGTGTGTAGGAAAAGGAAAGAGAGATGTACTGTGAGAAACAATCGTTATTGTATGTATACTTGGTCCCCACAAGCGCTTAAATGTGTAAGATGTTATTGCTTATATTAGGTCCCCACAAGTGCTTTCAGTTTTGTGTGTGTGTGTGTGTGTGTGTGTGTGGGCATGCATGGTTGTAAGAGATGAAGAAAGAGAGATGGATTGAGATACAATTGTTTTTGTATGCATGCTTGGTCCCCACAAGTGCCTAAATGTGAAATTGTGTGTGTGTGAGAGAGAGCGAGAGAAAAGGTGTGGGAAAGCTATTGTGAGACGTTATTGTGCATATTTGGTCCCCACAAGTACTTAAACTTAAGAAGCGTGCATGTTTGTGTGTGTGTGTGTGTGCGCGCGCGCTTGTAAAAGAGAGACAGAGAGAGGTCATAGTTATTGTGTATATTCATAGTCCCCAACAAGAGCTTAAATTGAAAACTGTGTGTGTGTGTGTGTGTGGTTGTGTGTGTGCGCAGTGGCGGTGAAGGCCATGAATAAAGTAGCCAGCCACATTAATGAGATGCAGAAGCTCCATGAGGAATTTGGCGCCGTGTTCGACCAGCTCATCGCAGAACAGACCGGCAGCAAGAAACAGGTGAGTGTTTATGCTATGTGTGTTTGTGCTAGTGGTGTGTGTGTATATATATATATATATGTATGTGTGTGTTTGTGAGAGAGAGAGAAAAACAACTCACAGGAAATCACACTCACATAGTGTTACTGAAGCTAGATGAGTAACTCGCCTGTGCTTGCAGGTAGCCGATCTTTCCATGGGAGATCTGCTCCTACACACCACTCTGATTTGGCTCAATCCAGCCTCCTCTCTGGGAAAATGGAAGAAGGAGCCTCAGCTCGCCACCTTCGGTACATCACACACCCCTGCTCTGATGATGGGGGGTACTTATTATCCGTATATACGGATATAAAATATAATATTTTGTTGGACAGACTTTAGCTTTGATTAACGCGTGCTCTCATAGTGGCAACTTGTATTGCACTGGTTAGGGACGGAAGTGACCAGGGACCTGCCGATACAATATTATCACGATGCCTAGGTGGTGATTCGATTTGTATTGTGATTCTAAATGTATTGCAATTTTATGAATATCCTGACTCAATTTAGTTTTTCAGATTTTGTTACAATTCTAGAAAAAGTTAGCAAATAAGACACCAATGTGTGAATAGTTTAAAGCATTTTAACAACTTTGTAATTGCTAACAAATACACTATATTGCCAAAAGTATTCACTCACCTTGTATGTTTACATACATATGAACTTGAGTAACATCCAATTCTTTGCCAATTCTGCAACCGTTTGCAGTTATAACAGCTTCAACTCTTCTGTTAAGGCTTTCCACAAGGTTTAGGAGTGTGTTTTGTGTTTATGGGAATTTTTGACCATTCTTCCAGAAGTGCATTTGTGAGGTCAGACACTGATGTTGGATGATGAGACCTGGCTCACAGTCTCCGCTCTAATTCATCCCAAAGGTGTTCTGTCACGTCTCTGTGCAGGCCCGTCAAGTTCTTCCACACCAAACTCGCTCATCCATGTCTTTATGGACAGCGCTTTGTGCACTGGTGCGTGGTCATGTTGGAACTGGTGTGGGGTTGTTTTTCAGGAGTTGGGCTCGGCCCCTTAGTTTCAGGGAAAGGAACTCATAAGGCTTCAGCAGACCAAGACGTTTTGGACAATTTCTTGCTCCCAACTTTGTGGGAACAGTTTGGGGACGGCCACTTCCTGTTCCAACATGACTGCGCACCAGTGCACAAAGCAAGGTCCATAAAGACATGAATGAGTGAGTTTAAAGCAGATAAACTCACAAATGTGCTTCTGGCTTTTGGCAATATAGTGTATAAATAAAAAATTTAAAATATTCGATCTTGAAGTCAGAAGAACTCTCTTACCTTGATGCCCCCATCACTCTGAAATAGGGTCAATCTGGACTAATCAGACCACATGATCTTTTTCTATCGCCCCAAAGTCCAATGCTCTTACTTTCACTATTAAACATAGTTCTGATTTCTACTTTTTGTTAATTTTTGATGCAACTTCGCCAAGCGTTTAAGTGATCTCAGATTACACTTTCGGCCTGGCGGCGTAGTTACGCTGAATATTGTGGAACCTCTGCAGAACGTTATTTCTTGTTACTCTGGATTACAATTTGCGATGCTTTTGCTTTGCTGTAAAAGTAATAAAACACTTTAAACAGTTTAAAACACTGCAAAGTGCTCTTATAGGGAAACAATCAAATCTGCTGTACTTAGGGCACTTAGGCTTGCGTCACTCTGATCCATGTTTGATCATTTTCCTATAACAACATGCCTTCAACAAGCACCACTAGAAAAAAATGGGGACTTCCTGTAACATTTCATGAGTGACGATGTTTCATTGTCTTCTTGCTTTCAGTGTTTAAGACAGCCGTTGTTTTTGTCTGCAAAGACGGCACTAAACAAAAGAAAAAAATGGTGAGTCTTTCTCTCCCTGTCGTCTCTTTCTCTCTGCCCTTTTGTCTAATTTTAATCCCGCTCCTTTAGCCTGACACATAATAATAATAATAGTAATACTAATTATGATGGTTGCCTCATGTACAGTGTAATTTTTCTATCTATCTATCTATCTAGGGTGGATCACAACGTGGCTCCGTGTCAAGTGAAGACAGAGACCCCTTCCGTTTCCGTCACATGATCTCCACTGACGCTCTTCAAGTTCGAACCCTGACTGGTGCAGGTAGTATACTGAGCATACAGTGTTCTCTCTCTTACACACACACACACACTACAACAGTAAGCAATGTGTACAACCTCCACTACAAATTACTATAGTACAGTATATGGCCACTTAATTAGGAAAACCTGACTGTGCTTTTGTTTTTGTAAAGAAAAAAAAATCTCAGTGACATGGTTGTTGGTGCTGAATTGCCTGGTTTGAATATTGGAGAACCTGCTGGGATTTTCACACCCAGTACTTTCTAGACGGGTGTTGTAGTGGTTAGCACTGTCACCTTGCACCTCCAGGGTCCGGGTTCGATTCCTGGTCAGGTCCCATTCCCGTCTCTGTGTGCATAGGGTTTGCATGTTCTCCTTGTGCTTGGTGGGTTTCCTCCGGGAACTCCGGTTTCCTCCCACAGTCCAAAGACTTGCAGATTAGGCTAATTGGCGTTCTTAAATTGTCCGTAGTGTATGAATGAGTGTGTGTCCTTCAATGGATTGGCACTTTGTCCAGGGTCTACCCTGGCTTGTTCCCCAAGTCTTCTATTAAAGTGTACATTGAGTGTATGCAGCATAGTGTGTGTTTTCTTTACAGACGGTGACAGTGCTGCAGTGTGTGAGATCATCCATGTGAAATCTGAGTCGGAAGGAAGGCCAGAGAGAGTTTTTCACCTCTGCTGCAGGTCAGACCACTGGTGATGGGCGCACACACACACAAACTGAAATCATTAATGCACACACTTCAACAAACAAAAACATTCATTTACATTAAAGTATATTAGGTGGTGAGATGAGTCTATTTATGTGACTATACCAGCAATTTTAAGAAATACTAGGTGATACTGTGGTTTAGTGGTTATGGTTTCGAATCTTGCCTCTGGTCTTTGTGACTGTCCATACTTGATGGGTTTCCGCTGGGTACTCCGGATACCTCAGATAGTCCAAAGACATGAGTCTAGGTTGACTGGTGTTTCCAAATAGCCCATAGTATATAAAAGAGATTGTAAGAGTGTGCTTGTGCCCTGCAACAACCCCACATTGTGCCCTGAGTTCCCTTGAAAAGGCTCCATGCCCCTGTGACCCTACATAAGATTTGGGTGGTTCAGATAATGGACAGATGTTAGAAGAGATGGTATACCAAATGATAGACCAACCATTTAGGCATTTGGCAGACGCTCTTATCCAGAGCGACTTACGCTTTTATCGCATTCTGCATCTGAGCAGTTGCGGGCCTTGCTCAAGGGCCCAACAGTGGCAACTTGATGGTCGTGAGGTTTGAACCCGGGACCTTCCAAACCATAGTCCAATGCCTTAACCACTGAGCTACACCTGACCCCATGACAGAGAGGTGAAGGGTTGAAGTGGCAGCTTCAGAGTTGCCAATCACATGCCTAACATGCAACAGGCATCACACCAGACCCCCAGCTTTCGTCTTGCAGGTGGTAAGTCCAAAATATGGCTCCATGTAATGATTTTAGGTTGATTCTTGTCAGGTTACATGCATTACCAAGTCAGTAGGTTCTCACCTGCAGACACAAGCCACAAGCCTGGCACCAGGGCTGGGTCCTGGTATCTCTAATCCAGTCAGATTGCACTTAGAGTTTTTTTAAACTTTCATTGTGGTCTTTAGATCTACTCTTTTTTTTGACTTTTTCCCTCAGATCCTTTGACCAAGGGTTGACCTAAAGAGGTTAGGTGGCCAAGTCACCAGGTGCTCACAATCCTGGGCCTTGCTCCAGGTGTGGGTCTCTATAACCCGTATATCCCTTGTCCTGTAGGTTGCAGGATTGCTTTTTTTGATTTATCCCTATATTCATTGGCCCTACAGAGAGCATTAAGATCCTAGTGCCATATTGAGGTATACCAACCCTGCCCTGGTAATCTCAAGGAACAGGATGATAGAGAACCTTGAAGATTAAAACATACAGGTACTTTGCGAAGCTAAAAATCTTGAAGAAGTCTTTTTTGCAACAAGTTAGGTCCTTAGTTTAAAATAGCCTAAGATTATCTTATTCCTAAATTAAGATGCCGCTTATAGGCTAGATTATAGTGTAGTCTGTGCAACACATAGATACAAATTCGAGCTTTATTTTTTTACATTTGTTGTTTGAAATTATTGGAGTAACTGTTAAAAGTATTTTGAAACAATGATTTTAAAACTTCACAACCGAACAGTTTTGGCTAATAAGCTAGTCTGTCCTTACACCTGAATTTTGCTAAACTGACCTGGTTGTCAAGTTCTGTTTCATATCCACCTCATCTTTGTTTTTTTTTTTGTTTTTTTTTTGCCTGCTGTTGATCCTCAACACATATTGGGTGAGCCAATTTGTGGATTACTTCACATAGTCACAAGCAGCTTGAAATGATTCCCGTTTCTGTGATGCTCAACCAGTTTTGCAGCATGTTAATGTTCTCAGATGGCCACATTTTGGCTGTAGTCCTGGTTGGTTTGCCTCTTCATCTGTCTATATTTGGATGCCATCTGTGTCACTGCAAAGTCTGATTTGTTGAGGGTAGGGACAAAACTAGAATAAAGTAGGCCTTTGGTAGCAGATCATTTGGATTTAAGTAGCTTATGGTTTTATATAACAGAAAATAAAATTTGCTGCAAATAAAAAAAATAGAATTTGGATATTGGATATCAACTGTTTCTATGTGTTCAGCCAATCACATGGTTTAACATGTGGTAGTGACATCAATGCACCATTTTTGGGTCTGTGTTGCCAGTTGTCTCTGATAACCTTAACCTGATAATCCACTGCTATCCAGTCTCGCAGAACAGAAACTGTGTGGTAAACATTAAACATTATTAATGCATATTACGAACTGATTTTACTCTAGGACTCATCAGGAGCGTACAGACTTTTTTTGTAACCTACAGTACCAGTTTGACACCAGTTGGGAAACCGTCCCCTTAAATCATCATAGCATAAAATGTCTAGGTGGATTTTACAAAACTCCAGCATGATCAATTTTAAGTGAGTTGAGGTCTGAGTCTTCCTGCTTTCCTTTTATAACATCCCTTTAGTTCTCCTGAAAGCAAAAAGGATTTCCTGAAGACAGTGCATTCCATTTTACGAGACAAACAGAGACGGCAACTGATGAAGACAGAAAGTCTGCCTCCCAGCCAGCAGTACGTGCCTTTCGGAGGGAAGCGTCTGAGCGCTCTGAAGGGAGCTAGACCCACTATGAATCGAGCAGGTACACACGCTCATGTTGCTAATTTCGCTTGTAGATTCCCCTGATTAAAATGACCTGCTAACATTGTTTCCGTTTGCACACAGCCTCTGCTCCAACTCGTACTTTGGGTCGGCGCAAGCTAGTGCGAAACCGTTTCACCATCGACACTGACATCGTGTTCGACACCGATGCCGACGCTGACTCACCAGACTCCCAGACCTCCTTGCAGCCGGGTGACACAGACCGCTGGGTGGAGGAGCAGTTCGATTTGCAGCGATACGAGGAGCATGAGCAAACAAAAGAGACAGATTTACTAAGCGACGAGGACGGCAATGGTGACGATGAAGACATCAGCCAGGAGCTAGAAGGACCCGTGTCGGCCATGTCGCTGGAGGACGAGGAGGAGGAAACTAAAGCCGAAGGGAAAGACTGCAAATCCCACCATGCTTTGAAGCTGTCTCATGTGGGGAAGCAGTGCGCCATGTCCGTAGCCAGCGTCGACGAACAGTCGGTTATTGCCGGCGAGGATGTGTGGGTGCGACGAGAAATGAGCAGTACTGACAGCGATACACAGAATGAGTCACAGAGCTGAAGACTAGCTGACATTACAGAATTGCGTAACAATAGAGTTAAGCTCTAACACCAAACAGTAACACAGAGCTCATGTAGGGATTGATGAGTGGAATTTGGACAGAAAAAAACAGAAAGAATTGTAATGACCAGACATCTCTTCAAAAGAAATACAACACTAAATACACTGGGCAAGTGCTAATCCCTATTGAGCAGCACAGTCTTACTCATGTACTACAAGTACATACTTACCTTACTCTTTATGAAGGATTGAGGATTGTCAACAAGGGCCAGTGCAAAAGCACTGCAGAGGTTCTGTCCAGCACCACAAATACACGCCGATCAGCCATAACATTAACAACACAGATAGGTGAAGTGAATGAACAGTGGCACATGTCAATGGGTGGGATGTATTAGGCAGCAAGTGAACAGTCAGTTCATGTGACTGTTGGTGTGTTGGAAGCAGGAAAAGTGGGCAAGTATAAGGATCTGAGGGGCTTTGACAAGGTTCAAATTGGGATGTCCAGTGAACCATCGCCAAAAGGGGAGGTCTTGTGAGGTGTTCCTAGTGTGCAGTGGTTAGTACCTACCTGAGGTGGTCTGGGGAAGGAAAACTGGTGAACATGAACATGAGGAATGATAGAAAGATGTCAGACCACACAGTGCATCACAGCCTACTAAGTAGCTGCAGACCGGTCAGGGTGCCCATGCTGACCCCTGTCCATTGTCTAAAGCACCTACAATGAGTGGTTGAGCATCAGAACTGGACCATCGAACAATGGACAATGGTGGCCTGGTCAGATGGCATGCCGACAGAGACAGTGTGATGCTCTGGGCAATGTTCTGCTGGGAAGCCTTGGTCCTGACATTCATGTGGATGTTACTTTGACATGTACCACCTACCTTTACATTGTTGCTGACCAAGTACACTGCTTCATACCAAAGGTTTTCCCTAATGGCAGTGGCCCTTTAAACAGGATAATGTGCCCTGAGACACTGTAATCATTGTTCAAGATTGGTTTGAGGAACATGGCAAAGAGTTGGGAAGAAAGTGTTGACTTCCGAGTTGCCGAGTTCTCCAGAGTCCGATTCGGTGGAGCGTCTGTGGGATGTCCTGGACAAACAAAAACGATCTGTTGAGATTTAAAGGATCTGCTGTGAATGGCTTGGTGCCAGATACCACAGCACACCTTCAGAGGTCTCGAGGGGTCCATGCCTCTACAGGTCGGAGCTGTTTTGGTGACAGAAGTGGGATCTACACTATAATAAGGCTTGTGGTTTTAATGGTATGGCTGATTGGTGTCTAATTTATTAACTGTCTCAACTAGCACTTTTGACATGCGTCAAGACACTTTCGGTGGATTTGGGTATCTTCTTTAAATTAAAACCATCTAAGTAGTAGGTGAGATTATTTGCTTTGAATATTTCCCAGATAGAACATGAATATCTAGCCAACATCATTTTGATGTGTGAAATGTGCAACCATAAATACTGCCGACGTTGTGTAACGTTGGCAAATTAAGTACATGTTTTTGTTTTAAAAACATCCCCAAGTGTATTGATTACTGATTGTAGGTGTGAGTGGGATCCCATGTAGGGTGTATTTTCACCTCGTGTCCAGGGTTCCTGTTTACGGGCCTGCAAACCCGACCAGGATATGGAAAATGATCATATTAACAACGTTGCATTCAGTTTATATACAGTAGCACCTTTCTAACACACAAGGTTTTTGTGTAATGTCCGCTCGCAATCAGACAATGCATTGATATTAATAAAGTACATAAAGTAGATATTTACAGTACATTGATACCTGTCTAACCATGGTTCGATGGATT
Source organism: Leiocassis micropogon (assembly GCA_028565275.1). Lineage (NCBI taxonomy): Eukaryota > Metazoa > Chordata > Actinopteri > Siluriformes > Bagridae > Leiocassis > Leiocassis micropogon. Next base: position 7,335,870 of record JAOVVA010000052.1, on the reverse strand, counting down.
GATGGAATGGAAGACTACTATGGTGTTTTTTTTTTTTTTTTTCCAGCGCTAACAGAGTATTCCTATTTGATTGCTTCCTACCAAGTCCCAATAGCAAAGTCATTCCCATGTGACCATGTCCTCGGGTGCCAAGTATAAAATGTATTTTCTTAAATACAGTTAACCCAGGTTGCCTTGTGGTTCAGAAACAACTGTTTAGGCTTTCTTTGAAACTAACCTTAAAATAGTTCATTTAAAAGCTTCTTGAATCTTCTTAATCTTAATTTATATTCATATAAGGCCTCCATGCCAGCTAACCAACCCTTTCTGTCTGGATGTTATGTCCCACATATTCCATCCCTGTTGGTTCCTCTCACTTTCTGTTGGTTTTTCTCCTATAATAATAGGTCTGATTCTCTGAATCTTTTCCCTTCTGGTGCCCAAGTCTGACCCTACTGTCATTATCTCGTCCTCTTTTCAGAATGTGCAAAAGCCATGTCCACCTTCTTCTCCATGCCCGCCTAGTTTATTTTCAAAATGTGAGAATGCAGAGAGGTTGAGCTTGATTTAACAGTGATCTTTTTTTAGACTGTAGATTAGATTTTTTGTCATGGTGACAAGGTCTTAACTTAGCTCTTGGTACTGGACAAATTGGAACACGCTACAAGTTTCAATGGTAACTTGTCTGGTAGTCCTTCAGTCTTAAAACCTTCACGTTTCCTTACACATTTCCGATCTATTGTCCACTAGAACCAAATTTCAAAAATCACTTCTGTTAACTTTTTGACAAGATAAGAGGAAAATTTATAGGTGAGGTCATGGTCAGAGTTGATGACGTTGCTATTAGTACTTGTGAAAGAAATGAGCAAAAGATAAAACTCTGCGAGCTTGGAAGGAAACTGCCAATAAATCCAGAGCGATTTTCTTGCAGTTTGTTTTTAACCATTATTTTTACCAAAATAATTTTAAATGAGTTGGCTGTTGTAACAGACTAATCAGGATGGTGGGTGGTTCTACTGAAGCGCACTATTAGGGGTCGAGTACACTGTTCACTTATGCGTGGTTGCCTGGAGAAATGGGATGGTTTTAAAAATTACAGTGTTCTTGTGATGTCTTTCTTAATGGTGAACAAAGACGCATGTTATCAGAAAGAGATGTTTACTTTTTTTTTTTTTTTAAAGGAATCATAAGAAATATGGTTATTACTTGTAAAAGTCTGAGATATATGAACTCTGAGATACTTTTTCAACATGTCCTGTATGATTACATACAGTTTCAGCAAAGCATCAATCTGTTTAAAAAATATCATAATTCATAATTCAGTGATCAGTGGTTTATAGAAATGCTACAATCACACAGGCACAGGATGCTGTATGAATACACACACACATCAGTGCTTTTTCTACTACATGCCTCTGGATATGTGTGTGTGTATGCAGTGGTCTTTCATACACTCGGTATGCTTTATTCAGTGTGTTTGTTTAGTTATTAATTTTGCACAATGCTGGGGCGAGCTAGACAGACTGCCAAAGTCCCAGTTTCTCTACTTTTGTATTTTATTCAGTTTGTTCATTTGGTTTTAAGCGCCTATTGTTGTTTTTTATTTATTTTGTCAATCTACAGTATAGTTTTTGTTAGCCTTCTGAATATTATAATAATTCAAATAACATGTACAGACGCTAAGTTTTAGTAAGATCAGCATTTTTTTTAAGTTGTACATATTTTCATTAATGACATTTTGTACATGTGTACATATCCAGTATAATTACATACAGTATATACATGTAAGGAAAAAGGTGTAGGGGCTCTTAATATGATTGTGTAGCAGTTTTATTTATTTTTTCGTTGTTTTTTTTTTTTTTGTAATTTATCAACTAAACGTCCTGAATCAAGACTGGATAATTTTATGTTATGATAATCATCTGATGTACAGTACTGTAATGCATCAAAGAACAGTCATATTCAACAGAAGAGTCGTATTTTTCACTTTAGTTATATTTCTGCCAGCTAGAAATAATTTTCGAAATCCAATCCAATCTTTTTTTTTTTTTTTTTAAACTGTAGGTGTACTATAGCACTAATAACATAAATAAAATATCACCAGGATACCAAATTTTATTCATTCGTCTACAGCAGTTGCACTGTTCAAAACAATTTCGTGGTCATTACTCATAGTTTTGTATTAGATTTAATAACTGTTAACACCTGGGCTTGGTTTTAGAAAGCTTAATCAGTTAAACCATGTCTCTGATCTGTCTGAAACCTGGATGAAATCGCAACCTGTCAAACTGGAAGACAGACAGCTGTATAATTGTCCTGCCTGTGGTTTGTTCATTCTTATAACATTTCTGTTTTCTAAGACTTTGGGTTACTACTGTATAGCTGAAAACAGTCAACCTCTATTTCACAGTTGCTGGATTCAGAACAGCTGTTTCTAACTAACATATGAAAGACTGACACCTGCAAAATGTCACATACTGTACACTGAGGTTCGCATTACGATCAGTCTGTTTAAGCCTATTTACTAGGTGTATTAGGGATTCTATGACAAAGTTCTTTGCTTAAGTTTTACCATACATGGTATAAAGGTCAGTATATACGATTTATAAAGGTGATTGAAAGATTTTGCAAAAATGTGACGTAAACCATCATCAGATTTTTATGAGTTGGAAAAGTAGATAAAGAGAACTGATTAAACATATGAGTCAAAATATTACACTTAAATAGGAATATGAACATAATCCAGTCAAACATTTCTGTGTGGCAAAAGTGGGTGAACCTTTGCTGTCAGTATCTGGTGGAACCTGTTTCTAAAGATTTCCAGGTAAAAGTTCGGTTCTGCGCATCAGCTTGAAATTTTAGCCCCTTTCTTTCAACAGAACCGCATCGACCCATTTGGACATTTTTACACAATCAGTCTAAGTGTTAATTGGTTCAGTCAAAACTCTTCAAATCGGATTGTTGGTGTTTTTGTAACCTTTTCCAAACTCAACTTTGTTCAGAGGTCCTCGGATCCTCAAAATCATGTTGTAAAGACCAGACTTCATGTGTCATGTAGAGGTGCACATGCATTTGCCACACACAGTGTGTGTTATAGGATCATTTTCTTTATGTCCACTTTAAAGACTTGGTTGATGATGTTTCATGCATTTTAACTGGGTTCACATATTTTCATCACCCGTTACAGCAAAGTTAAGTCACCTGTTTATATTCTATGATTTTGGAGAAACTTTTAAATATTTATGTTTAACATCTTCATTTTGACCTGTGTCATTATTCTCTTATTATTTATCAGGAGATTTACAGGTGTGTTGTTTTGATCATGAATAATGTTTTTAACACTGTAATTCCTGTTTTACTTGAATTGTTCGTTGTCAGCAAAAGCATTTTTTTTTTTACTTTATGACAAAATGTTTCAGGTAAAGCTTAAAGCAAATCTCCTCCCGTGTGACTGCAGGATCCTCTTAATAAAATCAAGATAATTTGATTAAACAGGTAGAACGGCTTCTAGTCGGCTGGAGTCCAAATGATCCCATAATAACTTTGATAGAATTCCATAACAGAATGAGAGTCCATGTGTTCACTGGCTATATGATAAAGATCATCAATTAATCGATGACATCAATTGACATCATCGATCACGTCAGTCTGAACTCGCGGACCAGGAAATCTTTTAGCGCATCATTTTCTTCATGTGCGACTACAAAAACCAGGTTGAAAAAAATCACAGTGTAAAGCCGACTTTCATTCTTTCTTGCTTGGAAATTTGAAAATCTTGAATGCACTGCTGGGAAAAAAAACTTCAGCATATTAGCTGGCTAGTTAGCATGGCTTCCTAACTAGCTAGCATGCTAAAAATCAATCTTCGCTAACAAGCTACAATAGACAAATCAGCACTCATGTATGGATAAAGTTAAAATAATAAAAAGACAGACAATCAGATAAAACTATATCTTATGTTTTTAAATATTTATGATTTAAATCATTTTAAAAGGGAAACATTATCAAAAAGCAAGGCCTGCTGGGTAATTTAGGCTTCTGACGTATACAACAATATCGAATTCCTTCATATGATGTTGATCCCAGAATGCTGAGGAAGCAAGAGTTTAAATAATTGAAGTTAATTGTTCATTTTTTTTGGAATAAAACTTCACACTCAACATATTCATTGCGCTCATCTGTTTTTTTTTTTTCTACATTGTTTTTCTTCATGTTAAGAATTTCCAGATGTGCCGAATGCAATCAAATCCAAGCAAAATGTAAAGTGGAAAATATTTTAGATGGATGTATTGTGGAAATATTAAATATAAAATATACACATTGTGCTACAGAGGTCATTTTATTTTGTAATTAGAGACGTGTGTTGATATTATATCAAATAAAATTGTTTCATAAATATCCACAAGCGTTGTTCAATTTCTTTTTTCATTTTCCAGGTGGTGACTGTAGCAAATGCAATCTGATAATATTTAAAGTGCTATAATGACTTTAATGTTAAATGCGGAGCCATGGTTTACTGAACACCCATATGTGTTAATAATTAATAGTTATCAGTGGCACAGACTTGGCACAGACACCACTATGAAATCAGCCATGGGGAAATAATAATGGATTTCTGATAGCTGGGTAAAAGAAATGCAGCTGATTTTATGCTTTTAACTTTATAGATAAGTGCCCAAAAGTGGAATTAAACCAACGAGAAAGTTTTTTCGCATACAGAAAGAATCACACATTTGTCACTAATACTTTTTAAAAGTAATTTTATCAATTTGCTTTTTTCAAGTTAAAGTGAAAAATATAATAAAGTTAAAACAAAACCCCTCTCTAACCCTCAAACAAAGCGTGAAAAACACTGAATTTCTCCATTTTCTTATGTATGAACTCACTCAAACCCATACATATGCACCATAAGCAGTATTACAAAAAGTGCAACTCAAAACACCCAGTCACATGAACACACATTTACACCAGACACAATGTCTTTGGACCCAGAATAGAAACACAAATATTTTAGAGATGTTCATGGAAACATCCACAACATTTGGGGCTTCAGAAAAAGATCTACTTGTTTACTGCAGATGATGCTTTTTAATACCACACTGTACCGCAGATTTTTTTTTTCTGATTTTAGCAATATATAAACAAAAGTATGTGGACATGTGATGATTGAGAAAATGCCAAAATTACAATTTATTGTAGCAACAACCTTATATAACCCACAAGACAAAATGCAAAACCCCAAAAAGTTAGAAAAAAGTAGTTATCAACACGTGTCGATGCCCCCAAAAAGTGCCCTAACTTCCCTTTTTGAGCATGGGTTTATATACCGGAAATCCACTGTGTTGCTCTTCCTGTTCTTCTTTGCCTGATTTACTTTCTATTAATTATTTATCTCCCTAATTATTACATCATGTCCAGACTACTTTTTTCCCACTCCTCCAAAGTGAATAACATTCTAGAGACCCATGGAGTTATGTCCATGTTAAAAAAAACACCAAAAGTATGTAAACTCGCTTCACCTAGCTTTCCCCTGATGCAAACAAGTTTTGAGCGGCTCCTGGACATACGCGCAACTTAGGCAGTGTTTGGTTTAGCTCAGTTCGGTCAACCATAGGCCGAAAACGCTTCACATGCCGAGACAAATTTTTGTGTAAAATTTTAATTCTTAAGGCGTTCGTATGCGTTCGTATTCACTGTGTTGACTTGTGGCTTGTCTTCTCGAGCTAAGCCATGTTTTTTAATTTATTGTTTTTGATTGGTGATGTGATAAGTTCCTCTTTTTGATCATATTCTCTGTGGCATTCTACTAGAGCGCTTCACGTCACTCCAATCTTTCTTTTAATCTTCTACAGCAATGTAAAAGTACTCCAGGGCCGTACTCTGTTTTCCCTCTTATTGGCCTTTTATGCTCTGTGGATTACTGTAGTGTAACTATAAGTCTACTAATCAACACTAATCAACATTAATATGATATTTTGTGTTTTTATATTAATTATGTGATTACCAGTTTTGATTATGTGTTTAGTATTATGTATATATTATATTGCATATTGAACTGTCAAGGTTAAAAGGTTAACAGGTTTGACATGATTATATTCTATTACGCCCCGTATCATATGCTTATGCTATTATACAGATTATCATATCAACTGACTCCTACAGCTTATTGGACAGCTTATCCTGTCTTTCCTTTGCTAATGTCTCTTTTGGTGCTCAAACTGACTCCTTTCGATGAGGACTCTTCTACATCTACAGCTCAGGTGGACGGTCTTACCAGCCCTACTTATTTTACTGATCCTGATGAGCCCCATCAGCTTTAATCCCACCACACCTGTGATTATGATAACATACACATTACTGATGATTGATTGAATAATAATTTCTTTGCTGTGGTTACAGCACCACAGGCACTTTCTGAAAAGGAGGAAGTTTTTCCATCTGTGAACCTTTTCCTGTTTTGTGCAAGGTTCAGCAGTTCCGAGGAGATGTTTTAGTCTGAAGTTAGGGAGAATTTGCTTTGGTTGTCAAAACGTGTTTTTATATAGAGTCATTCTTTCCTGTTATGCTCACTGCCTGAATTCACGTCCTCTTTTTGTTAGATCAATGTCTCAAATGTGTGTTTGTTTTTTCTTACTTAAATTTACAATATTACAATATATTTACCTATCAGCTAATACCATCATATAATGGTACATTGTAAGTAATTACTTAATGTTAGTAATAAGGGTAGTAAATAACTAGTTGTAGTGTATGTTTAGATTATCAGGTTAAATCATATCCTTCTACATGCTTCTGCACCCAACTTCAAGTTTTTTACTTATTGTATGTCGAATGATTAAAATACATATGATATACAATTGAAGCATAATATAATTTTCTCCAGCTGTGAGGAACATGTTCTTTGACTTCTCCAGCGATTCCAACACAGTCCAGCGCCCCTTATTGAAAAAACAAGCTAATTGACTTCAGCAGGTGGTTTCAAACCTGGTGATCTGGATCACAGACTGCCTGACCAGAAGGCCACAATATGTCGGGACTAGGGATCTCAGGAATTATAGCCAGCAGCACAGGAGCACCTCAAGGGAGTGTCCTCGCCACCATCCAGATTTAACATACTTGGCATCATGCCACATGACAGATGACACTGCCATTGTTGGGTGTATTAAGGATGGACAGAGGGCGAGTACAGACGTCTGGATAAGGACTTTGTGAGCTGGTGTATAGCATATAATCTAATATACAGTGGTTGGACAATGAAACTGAAAAATCTGGTTTTAGACCACAATAATTCATTAGTATGGTGTAGGGCCTCCATTTGCGGCCAATACAGCATCTATTCGTCTTGGGAATGACAGATACAAGACCTGCACGGTGGCCAGAGTGATTTTGAGCCATTCTTCTTGCAGAATAGTGGCCAGGTCACTACGTAATGCTGGTGGAGGAAAACGTTTCCTTACTCGCTCCTCCAAAACACCCCACGGGGTGCCAGACAAATGAGTGTCTATGTAGGCACGTAAGTTTTTTTGAAAAGCATGTGATTTGAGGCTGAGCTCTAATTGGATTTTTTCAAATCAACCCTCCCACTTTTGTTCTTAGCGAATCAATATTGTTTTTAAATATTTGTGCTCATGTGATTGGACCATTCTCAAC
>JAOVVA010000052.1:7305757-7328141 GCA_028565275.1 Leiocassis micropogon | reverse complement strand
ACAATAATTTTACTGCTGTAAAATCAGCATTTTATCTAATTTGAAATATAAACCTAATATCATCTGTTACTTAATATATTTTCTTTAAAAACAGTGTTTTTTTTTAAATATAATAATCCATAATTATGTGGATATCCATATTAGATCGTTTTTAGTGAAATAAAAGCCCTCCAGAAAAAAAGGGAAAAGGTCTGTAACTTACTTTAAAACAAAACATGTTCCCTAAAACGGTGGACGGACCTACAGACCCCCCTGTAACACCCTTACCCAGTTAGCTAGCAGTTAATGACCACCACTACTTGTGCAGTTCAAAAAAGGACAGGTAATGTTTGTCCCGCTGTTGCACAAACAGCGCACTCATTTATTTCAATTCATTTGTTGTTATAGACTATAGTGTGCGCTGTACACCATATTTACTGTTTTGTTGCAGTCTGCACCTTTCAATTAATTTGCCTGCTTCTCCTCCAGCTCCGCACCACCCAGCCTGCAGAAAATGCGCGTGCACTTTGTGAGCTGCCCTCAAGGGCGAGCATTGGTTAATGGCAGTCATGTGACTGATGCAAGCCAGATCCTTTTATTTAGCAAAATTGAGATTAATAGTTGCATTTTATTGTTGAGGGGCAAAGACAGGGCTCCATACGCACAAACACATAAAAAAAAAAAAAAGGTCCAAGAAAAGGGCACTTGAGGCATCCTGGAGGAAAGGGGCGGGTTCTCAAGCACCCTCCGCCCCCCCTTTGCACGTGCCTGGTGCAATGTGAAAAAATTTTGGTGCTTTAACGTAAAAAGGTTTAGTAACAAGTTGCATAGCTTTTAATGTTTACTTAAATTTGCTGGCCAAACTAAATATTTCACATTGCTGTTTAGTTGACACAACGTGTACCCAGTTCGAAATCTTAAGTTGACTCAACTTGTAAATCAAATATTTGACTATATTTGAGTCAGCTCAAGTAGTATTGGTTGTGGGCTTAATAAATAATATTTCTCTAGGAGTGACTTAGCCCAACTTTTCATCTTTTCAAACATCTAAGTTGTCTCCCATTGTGTCCCAGTGATGTAGTTGGTTCAACAATTTAGCCTAACAATACCCAAACATTATATGATCTGCATAAAACAGGAGAATACAGGTTCTAATATGTCAATAAATCAATGTCAAGCTTAATAAAATACCTGAATTACACATCATTTTTAAAAATGATCAAAATGAACAGTTTATTTCCCCCAATGTGTCAGGCACAAAAAAAAATAATCTCAATGGCAACAAGAGTTTGTTTGTCAGCATGTGAATCTGAGGAAAGTGCGTCTCTCCAAGTCCTCTAATAATGTTTTGGATGGCGTCATAGGTGTATGTTCAGTCCTTTTGGAATTCAGTGTACAGAGCACAGACCTGACCAAAAATCACTCCTAAAACTGCTGCTAAGTCACCCAGGCCCTCAAAGACTACAGTAACTTTAGCTTGTTCATGCTCCTTCAGTAGCTCCAAAAGGCCAGCCGTCACCCCTCTAACCCGATCATCCACAGCAGAGCTCTGGGTAAAGAAAACAAGGAAGGTCTTGTAAAGACAAATATGATAAATTTCACAAAATATTTGGTTCGATTAAAATAATATATAAGATATTCTATATAAATACTGTATATAAATATATACACACACCACCAGAGTGTGTAAAATACTGTTTCTGGAATTCTAATGATGTGTTGCTTTGTTTCATGTTCCATAGGGTTTGTAGCGGTGTTTCAAATTAACCGGGTATTTACTCAACTCGCTCAACTCAACTTCATACAGATAAGTTAACAGATATACCACTTAGATGAGTTAAAATAAAATCATGTGATGTGTCTCAGTGAAGGTAAATTGTTTGCTCAATTTGATATTTTTAGTGTCTTCAAAGTTTTCAAGAACACAATGTTACCTGTTATCTTAAATACCACTGGTCCACCAATACAATATTAATTCATTCAACATTTATCTAGTTGGATTTTTTACAGTGTAGGTTTGTTATATAATCTCAGATCATTTTAGCTCCTGGTTTTCACTGTATACATTTATTTACACACACTGTATTCAAAGGTTGGATGAATACATTTCCAACACTGTCTGAGAAACCCTGAAATCAGGAAACACCTTTTTTTGCAAGATCATTATTTATGAATGATTACAAAAACACTTTTACGACATCAGGGGCATTGGTGGCTCTGTGGTAGGTCTCTCACCTGTCATGCAGAAGGCCTGGTTTAATTCCCACCCAATGCCCAAACCCCAGCCACTGGATGCAGTGCCAGTCCCAAGCCCAGATAAAATAGGAGGGCATCTGGTATAAAACCTGTGCCCAGTTGATGTGCGGATTGCACCTTTTCCTACCACACGTTCCCTTCTAGTCATCTTTCCATGAATATTCGGCAATAGAGCACCTTATGTGGCTTCGCCTTCATGCAGAGGGAGTCGATGATCGTCTTCTGGACAAATGTCAAGTCTTCCCCATGCATGTACTTAATTAGACTGAGAGATACACAGTGTTTATTCTGTATGAATAATAATTTACTCAAACTCAATATGAAATATTCTTATATTTTGAGATGCTAGATTATTGCCATAATCATCAAAATTAATGATGCACTGCATATCCGATCTAGGACCACATACGAAAGTAACTCAGATTCGATCTGAAAAACATCAGATTTCACATCAGACAACACAAAAAAAAAATCTGTTACATTTGGGTAAAAAAATGGAATTGAGTTATTTCAGGCTGGTAATGGGAACACACACAGAGCTGTTTATAGAGTAATACACACACACATGCTAAAGAAAAACAAAGACACTTACACATTCTATCATGCATACAGTAACACACACACACACATACACACAGTAAATGCGTAAGGAACACTAATATACATTTACAGTCTAACCGACATACAATAATACACGCACAAATACAGACAAAAATCCACAGAAATGCTAAACAAAACATGATCCCTCAAACCAGGCTACCTTCTTTCATTGCTTCCAGTTCTGACATTCAGGTGCCAATTGTAGGAGCTTGCAGAGACTAAAACAATCTAACAGTCATAAAATAATGCACATACATACACACATGCATAGTTATGGATCATGCTTATGTTTTGAGTTGTCATACTGTATGTCCCAGCTCACTATAGGTGAAGTAATGTCCCAAGCTGGATATGTTACTGATATACAGGTGTTGGACAATGAAACTGAAACACCTGGTTTTAGACCACCATAATTCAATAGTATGGTACAGAGCCTCCTTTTGCGGCCAATACAGCATCAATACGCCTTGGGAATGACAGATACAAGTACTGCTCAGTGGCCAGTAGGATTTTGAGCCATTCTTCTTGCAGAATAGTGTTCAGGTCACTACGTGATGCTGGTGGAGGAAAACGTTTCCTGACTCGCTCCTCCAAAACACCCCAACATGTCATCATCACAAAGACTTGCTGTCTTGGTCACAGATGCACCAGTAAGCACCAACAATTTGTCCTCTTTTGAACTCTTTTGATATGTCACCCATAATGTAGTGTGTATTGCAATATTTTAAGCAAAACTGTGCTATTACTCTGCTAATTAAACCTTCACACATGCATCCTGTATTTAACAGACTCATGCACACACAACTTTCACACTTGACTTACATACTGTAAAAAGAACATATGACCATTTTTTACTGATTGTGGCTCCGCCTCCTCTTCCTTTAGCTTTGATGATGGTGCACAGTGTGGTCTCCAGTGTGAAAATGATTTCTAATGCTCCAAGAATCACTTTTTCCCAAGTCCTGGAATATACCTCGCGCCATCAGGGAAGACGAACACAGGTGGTCAGCTGACTTCATTTTATTGCCACATAACGTTACTGAGTCTAGACCTGAGTAACTGATCAACCCCAGGTCATAACACTGTCTCCAGATGCTTGTACAGTGGACACTATGCATGATGGGTGCATCGCTTTATAAAATGACTCCTTATTAGGTATGATTTATAGACAGAGACAGCACAAAAGACGAATAACCCAGTATGGGTGACCAAAACCAACATAAGTGTCTGTGTGTGTGTAATAGAATGTGTATAAATACAGGCAGAGAGAAGTAGGAAGTACCTCTCTCTCTCTTACAGACGCTGTGTGTGTGTGTGTGTGTGTGTGTGCGTGTGTGTGTGTGTGTGTGTGTGTGTGTGTGTGTAACTGAGACGTCCTGCGCAGTAATAAAACTTTGCTTTTGCTTATCCAGATCCTCTCATGTCTTGTTTTAAACCTCTTTACTGACTTTCCACGACATTAGTCACAATTAGTCCCACATCCCCCAACCAATACCCCCACCCACCCCACCCCCCACCTTTTACAGCTTCAACCGCTGCGGAGAGAAAAATAGCCTGTTGACAAGGGTGTGCAGAAAATGGGGCAGAGACATGGTTCACACCCTAGTGTATTGTGAGGTGTCTGGCATGAGGTCATTCGCACCTCTGAAAAATGTGTTAAACTGCTTAGGAGATAAACAGTAAATGCTGTGACAAAATTTTTCAGTAGTAGAAAACATTTTATCTCTGCAAATCAGTTCCTGATTTAGGTACACTGGTCCCCAATTTATTTTCCTTTTTGAACCATTTGGCTTAGTTACCCACGTCTATCTTAAATTGGTTTATTTTGCTTAAGTTCTAACTGCTTGTATTTTAAAACACTTAAGACTACCTCCCATTGCAAGGCTAGTACCCCAAGTGCTGTATTTCAGTAGTGTTTTCTTAGAGTTTGTAAGAGAAAACCCTGGGACTACATTCTCAAGGACTTATTCATTATACAAGGTAAGTGCTGAACTATCCTCACACTGATTATACAGAGTTTGACACCGGGAGTGATTTGCCCTATACCAGTAGATATTCCTTATTTGATTGGAAAGGGAATATTTATCACAGTCACATGACAACTCAACACACACTACTAGGCTATAGAAACAATAGCCCCCCCCTCCCCCATTTCTTAATATTAAATTAAATGATGAAGATGAAATAAAAGAAATTGGAACAGCTGCATTACTGTGACAGGGTGCAAAGTGCCAAATAATACAATTTAAAAAATGGTTGTTTATGTAACAACCTAAGCAGCGACCTCATTTCCCCTCTCGTCTGTTCCAACCACTCAGCATTCAGCATCACCAGTATACTTATCACTGGCCTGATCATCTACATTTGCACATTTGGCAGACGCTCTTATCCAGAGTGACAAACGTGTCTTAAGTCATCGTTTAAAGATTGCCAGAGACTCAGCTGTACGGACCTCTAAGCCGTTGGACCATCTGTGCAGTGCTGGAGGAACGTGGGAAGCCAGGAGAACTTGGGAAGGTTAAAACGAGACGTGCAGCTGCAGAGGAAGAAAGGTGGACAGAGGCAGACCTGTCAGGAGTAAGGTGCAGTATTCCAGTCTTAAAATAACAAGAAACTGAACAAGTACCTGAGGATTCAGGATGAGATGTCTGCCAGACATGCTGGGATCCAGGTGGAAACCTGCATGTCTGATGGAGGAAAGGAGAGAATAAGTCATCTGCCTAACATTGGTATAAAAAGCCATGCAAAGATATTACCATGACATGACAGATGACAGTTTAGCTATCTGAGCAGCATGGAGCTTCAGTGACTGACAGAAGGGCAGTCTCTGTGGAATGTGCCACTCATAATCCAGATTGGTTGGGATCGTCAAGGTTGTTGTGTGAGAGATAAAGACACATTTGGTTGTAAACAGTCCTTTCAAGAATTTTAAAAAGAAAAAAGAGAGTTGATAGTGGGCAATAGTTGCTTTTGTCTGCTGGTTCCAGGCAGGGTTTCTTGAGGATGGGAATAACCCTTGCCTTCTTAAAAGCATGACCAGATGATATGGAATGGTTGATGATGGGTGTGATGAAAGGAAGGAGGTCTTGTAAGATGGCCTGGAGCATTGTGGAAGGGATTGGGTCTAATGAACAAGGGGTGGGACTGGAGGACGAGATGATGTGCTGAATCTTATCAGTTGTCAGGTTGGACAATTCAACTAAGGTAGTGTTCCAGTGTAAACAAACATGTAATATCTATAGCCACAGTAAGTCCTGCCCACATTTACAACTTAAGGAAGCCTGAAACTACTCTTTAATTAATTAACTTAGAGCAAATTACTTTAGATCTACTTCAATCATACTACAATCAACTTTACCAAACAGCAAAAACTAGGTACCCAATAAAGAACCAAGTACGTTCAAAAAGAGTACAAAAGTTCTTTAAGAAAAGTGCCATTCCTCAAGACCACATGAAAAATACAAGAAAGGAGGCAAATTAAAAAGAAGGGGTGACTTTTGCACAGTACTGTGGTTCTAATGTTTGCTTGATCTTGTCATCACTCAGTGGGCGGAAAAGGAAGAGTGTGATACACAGTAACACTGTCATCTCCTGGGTGAAGTGTGGAAGTGCAGCACAGGAGCGTCTTCTCCAGCTCACATCCAAATAATTTTATATATTTTTTGGGGAAAAAAATCATAAGCAGGTGTGACAAGATGGCATCATCAGAAAGCACTGGGCTTTGTTTTGTCTAAAGAAGGAATACATTATTTATATTTTTTATCTTTGCTGATAAACGTGAAATATTAAGGAATTTAATTTAATTTTCACAAAGAAAGTAGGTTATGTTTAAAAAAAATTGTGCAGTAAAAAAATTAAATCTAAAAGGCAGGTAAATAAAGGAAATGTGGAAAGAACCTTTTATACAGTATACTGTACTGATCAGAGATCAGAGCAGAGTTTTAAGTTTCCCCTCCTGCCTCATGCTTTTTATAGTATTTTGCCAAATGCATAATTCCCAATCTTAACAAGGCTGCAGCCAAATTTGAAATTTGAAACCCAAACCTTTAATCACATATCTGATCAGATCTCAGTAATTTCAAAAACAATCTAAAGTTTTTCTTTATACAGTAGCTATGTTCTGTTTTTATTTATAAACAGATCACTTCTATGGTCACGAGTCTATTTGTATTCTGATGTTTCACACTTTATCACATTAAACGTACATTCACATAAACATCAATATTTAGAGTAAACTTTCCGTTAGATAATGTAGCTCCAGTTAAAGGGAAAATTATTAGAGATAAAAAAAAAACATTTAAAAACTCGCTCCCTGGTATAATGACCACACATGTACTTTAAAACAGACCTCACGAAAATTAGAACGTAAACAGCGTCAAACTAAATTGTTAGCATTCCAAATAGCTTGGAAGGAGAGCATCCGGAACTATAAAAAAGCTCTCTACTCTTATAGAAGCTAACAAAAATAATCCCCGATTTTTATTTAATACCATAGCAAAATTAACTAGTAACAAGACCACTGCAGAATCTCCACAACAACAACATACAGTAGTGAGGACTTTTTCAATAACAAAATCAAAAATATTAGGCAAAAATTCAGGCTTTGAAACCAGACAATGTGGGGGTGCCTTATTGCCCAAGATAGAATATGTGAGCAACTTTCTACTGATCGTGGCTCCGCCTCCTCTTCATTTAGCTTTGATGACGGTGTACAGTGTGGTGTCCAGTTCAGGTGTGAAAATGATTCCTTTTGCTTTCAGAACCACTCATTCCCATTTTGAGTCCTGGAGTATGACCCATGCCATCAGGAAAGAAAAGCCCCATAGATGTGATAACCTGGTGATGCAGTACATTCGGGTCGTCAGCTGACTTCATTTTATTGCCCCATAACGTTATTGAGTCTAGACCTGAGTAACTGATCAACCCCAGATCATAACACTGTCTCCAGAGGCTTGTACAGCGGACACTATGCATGATGGGAACATCGCTTCATACGCTTCCCTTCTTACCCTGACACGTCCATCACTCTGGAATAGGATCAGTCTGGACTCATCAGGTCACGTGACCTTTTTCTGAAGAGTCTCACTAATAAGTGGTTTTCTTATGCAAACAAAGCTGTTTAGTTCCAATCCTGTGAGTTCTCATCACATAGTGTATGTATGGAAATGCTCTTAGTTAAACTATACTCTTATTAAGCATAGCTCTCATTCCTACTGCCAGCTTTTTACAATGCATCTTTACAAAGCGTTTAAGTCATCTCCATTCATGATTTTTTTTTCTGACCACATTCAGCACTATCTATACAGGTTTTAATAATGTGTTAGACAGCTCTTAAACCAATTTCAGTCATTTTAAATCCAGTAATATCTGACTAAAATATTATGAGCCTTTTTTTGTAGATTTATGTTATATAATCCAAAGTAAGTTCATTTTAGTTCCTGGTATTGCAGTATATACTGTACGTATATTCCAGTGTATTCATTTATTTACACACACACTGTATTTAAAGGTTGGGGGAATAATTTTACAACACATAACCTGTGTGAGAAACCCTGAAATCAGGAAATAACTTTTTGTTAAATTAAATGTTTTTTGCAGGTTCCTTATTTATTTATAATTACAAAAACTTTCACAACATGAACACACACACACACACACACACACATACACACACCCTTATCCTACACACTCATCCTGAGCAGTTCCACTTTTTGGACATGAAAACGCCATGCTCACAAAGATACGTTATTTCACAATATAAACAGGAAATTCACAACGGACCAACACCAAAAGATGACATGGCACCGCAAATCATCAGCGACTGTAGAAACTTCACACTGGACTTCAAACAACCTGGATTCTGTTCCAGACTCCAGCCTCACGCCACTACTTGTGAAGCTCTACCATGTTCTTCAATCAGCTTTGCTTGACGTTCTTCTTAAGGCTGAAGTCATCCATGTTGCTCGTGAACCGTTTCCTACCACACGTTCCCTTCCAGTCATCTTTCCATGAACATACTCCAATACAGCACCTTCTGTGGCTTACCCTCCATCTTATAAAATTTTTGTTGTTGTTGTTGTTTAGTTTTTTGTTCCTGTTAAATAGTCAAATTTTCAAAAATAGAAAATTTTTAAATATAAGCATATTTGTAAATATAATATTAATGGGACACAATGGAACCTTGAATGTGAAACACCATTAATTACTGTGTGTTGTGTGATAGATATGAAACAGAACGGATACTGATTAAATGCTTTCATCTTTATTGACAGAAATGGGAAGACAAGCAAGAACAATGAATACTGTAACATATCAAATAACTAACAATTGTCATCAACATTCATATGTAATATAAATCAAATGATCTTTATAACTTTAAGCATTTTAAAAGAAGGAGTTGGTATTGAATTGCATTATGATGAGCATATCTTAGCCAGAATTCTCATTTGCACCTTGAATCAACGACGTTGTTGTTGTTTATACAGCGGACACATCCATTGTTGTCACAGCGGTACACTGGAATTATATTGTTTATAACATGAATGTTATCTTCCCACTCACGCTTACCAACATCATGATGCCAAACCTGACGAAAAACAAACGCTTTTGGACCACCGTGATTGCTGAACATCTCAAGAGCTGGGATGATGCTGTAGAGTCCGTTAGGTGTCGAGCAAGAGCGCACACATGGGGAGTTCAGGGTGAAGAAGACCGTGCAGCCATTCCTGTCTTTATACAGGAGGTTTTGCATGAGTGGGTCCAAGTGAGCGAGGTGTGAGGACTTGGAGTTGATCAGCAACAGATACTCGGAGTGGTAATTGGCCCGTGTGCCAGGGATTGGTTTTGGTCTGGCACCAATCAGGTGATGGCCGCTGTAAATTCGATCGGCGCTATTCATGTTGTTTCTTACTCTCTCAGTGTCGCGATCCCAGACGAGGAAGTGACGGTCAAAAACAGCATTTTTACTGCAGTATTTGGCTGGAACATTAATGGCCATGGCATACTGAGAGTTAACTCCATAGCTAAAAATGATTTTTTTAAAAATGTAAATAGTTATAAATCAATGAAAGAGAAACAAAATAGATAAAATACGTCACATTTATATGGTACACACTTTAAGGGTTACACTCTTACACAAAGACATCTTACTTTGTATGGAGGTAGGTGATGATATTTTGGAGATTGTCAACCCCCAAAGATGGATGCAGCAGAAAGACCAGGATGAATCCCAGTGCTCCAGAACACACCTGATTTAAAACACACACACAAACCAAACACCAACTATAAGAACACAGCTGGACTACAGTGCTGCTGAACCCTGGGATTGAGGAGTACTGTACTGTAGTTGGAAACTGCCATGAAACTCTCCCAGTCGGTGACCTCATAAAGTCCAACCATACGCAACACCAGGTGGTTCTTGAACTAAGCAACAAGCAGAATACATATAATGTAATAGTGCTCACTCAGGAGCAGGATGAGAACCAAGGGTCACTCCTCTACATACATCTCACCAAATCTCTAGCTGTGTCCTCCTGCCGCCATCCCACATGTGATGGTCACCAAGATGGCCTCCAACAACGATGCGGAGGCATTCAGTGAGATTTTTCAAGCACGTGGACACTGCCAGGTTGGTGACACCAAGGACAGGCACCAGAGCGTATGCTTGGACAGTGACACATTTTTTTGGACACCACCAAAATGGATTTCAAAAGAATCAATCAAGATTGAAATGAACTGTAACGTTTCAGCTGAATCAGGGGGTTTAACAAAATGATTTCATTAAAACTTGAATTACTGCCATTTTTTAACCCAATAATTTTCACAGTCTTCTAAATAATTGGTCAACAGGCTGATAAGCAGTTTGTAGCTGCTTCTTAATTATTTCATGATAAATTTAGAAGACAAAAGAGGCAAACGTGTTGAATAGCTACTAAATTTGCATTTAGTAGCTATTCATGGGAACTCTCAAAATGTAGTCATCAAGTGAAAAAAAGTATTATAAGAGAGAAATAGCAGAATCATCAGACATGGTGGAGGCTGTTATAGCATGGGTGTGTGACGGCTTCCAGTCGAACTGTCTCACTGATGTTTACTGATCAAGTGACTGCTGATGGAAGTAGCACGAAGAATTCTGACGTGTATAGAGTCCTGCGTACTTTCTGCTCCGATTCAGTCAAATGCTGCAAAACGAATCGAATATTTAGCGCTTCACACTAAACACCCAACAAGTTGTGAATCATTTGTGAATATTACTATGAACAATACTACAGTTATATCCAGTTGAAATGTCCCAATGTCTCTCGCTACCATAGACTCCTCTTAACATAGGGTGTCAGACTGACGTCACTTGCTTTAAGTGCACAAAGACAGTTAATCCATGATGGAAACTTCAGTTAACAAACACTATATTAAATAAATAAAAAAAAAAGAACATAAATGTTAATGTGCACACAAAATGTAAAACAAAAACCCTTCAGAGGATAATTACTCTGGTCTAAAACCAGCCCCCTGCAGCATCTTGTACACACACACACACACACACACACTCTCTCACACACACACACACACTCACATACTGTAACTCACCATCTCGTCTCCTGTTCAGAATAGAAGAAGTAAGAGTAAGGATGTGCACTTGAGCCTCTCGTA
This sequence comes from Leiocassis micropogon, assembly GCA_028565275.1. Classification (NCBI taxonomy): domain Eukaryota; kingdom Metazoa; phylum Chordata; class Actinopteri; order Siluriformes; family Bagridae; genus Leiocassis; species Leiocassis micropogon. Next base: position 7,316,657 of record JAOVVA010000052.1, on the reverse strand, counting down.
ACCGAACCTACAGCTCAGAAAGAATATACGAGCATCTTTATACTGATCCTGACTCCGCCTCCTCTTCAAGAAAACATTTGATGTTGCTTACTCATGCAGTTTTAATAATGTGTAAATTTACACACATATAACCTGGAACTGAAATTACGACTAAATGTAATAAACCTGTGGATGATTAAAGTAAACATGATATGGATAAAAGTTAATGGACGAGTTTAGTGTCAGTGGATTCATTTGTAAACATTTTAATGTAATCTCTACAACTAAAAACAAACAAATCCTCAAAATTCACATCATCATTTACATTCTGAAAATATCTAGGTTTTTATCAGCAGCGTTATGAATGTGATGTTAAACAGACTCTTATGAGAGAGTACAGGTTTTTTTTTTTTTTACTATTGTAAAGACAGTTGCAGAAAGTGTTACATTTGTACCCTGAAAGAGACTTAAATGAACACAAAAAAGGCTAGACATAAATATGTTTGCCATTTTTGGAACAAATCATTTCAGATAAACTGACATTATGGCTGTGATTTTCATGTTATGGATGTGACGTGTCTCAATCAGCTCTCTATTAACTATATAAAGAACGTGCTTAAATAGTGAATTTTAACATGAAATAATAATAATTAAAAAATATATATATTTGAAATTTTTAAATCAGTGAGTATTTCCACCATTTAGTCTCATAATTCTTTTATCTTTGTAATTTCCATAATTTTTGTGCCTTTTTCTGGTATTTGATGCTCAGCATTGGACTTCACTGTTTAAATAATGAGCAAAAGTTTAGTCTGTATAAGCAAATGTAGTATTTTAAATGTATCAGTATAGTTTGATAATAATTATGAGTTAAGGTTGATGTTTGCATGTAATTCACAAAAACACAAAAAAAAATTGTGTAGAAAAAAGTGTGAGAAAATGTATATATAGAATAAAACTGTAAAGTTGGCGTGTCTGTACATTGAAGATATTTGTAAAAAATAATAATTTGGGGGATGTAAGATGAGTAATAGAACACATCAAGATTTTTTTTTCGTCTGTCCGTTTGTATCTTTGTCTGTTTGTTTGTGCACGCATCACGTAAAAACTACTGAGGGAATTTTAATGGGGTTTTCACAGGTGTATTTGGACGAGCTTGAGCTAACATATCGGCTTTGTTTTATCGGCCCACAGGAAGAGAAGATATGCTACTTTTTATGGAAATCATAAATCATAAAAAATCGACCTTGAAAAAATCATTGGTTAATTCCAAAATTCGAAAAATGGCATTGTACAGTACATTTTTTAAAACGTGCTTATGAGTGCGCAAATAAACTCCACGTGAACAAATTTGCAGGTACATCTAGTATATAATTAGCAACCTGATCAGGAACTTAAAATGTTATATTTGTGATTGCATAAATTATAATTGCTACAGAGATCAAATGCAACTGAGTCCAAATAAAGTTTTGCCAATATAAAATGTGAGGATTGTTCAAGTCTGAGCTTTGAACATTGGCAGATACCTTGTCACCAACTTGCAGAAGAGACGCATCTGTCTGTGGGAACTGTACACACAATCATTCACAAACACCTCTTATACATTACAGGAACTCTGATTGGAGTTTATGTCACATCCCCTGTACAGTCCTGACCTCACTCCAAGCCATTTCCACATGTTTGGGTCATTAAAGGAGTTCCTGGGAGGCCATCGTTTCAGATGTGAATCAGGCAGGCAGTCCGATCATGGCTCCAGTGTAATAAGTGCATAAGTGTAGCAGTGGATTATATAGATAAATAAAGAGAGAATATATATCAGTTAAGGTTTGTTTATAATAATATAATATATAAAATAATGTAAAAGAGCACTATTAAATGATGCTGGAAGCAACTGTTCACCTGCCAGCTCTACCCTGAATACTCCAAACCTATTTGGAAACGGCCAGAAGGCGTATTGGAGACTCAGTAAATATTCGGGTCTGACTTCTGTATTATGGACCACTGTTTGGAGATTCATGTTATATAATCCCAAATAAGGTCATTTCAGTTCCTGGATAGGATTCCAGTGTATTCATTTATTTACACATTTACACACACACACACACACACACACACACACTGTATTCAAGAGTGGAGTGAACAATTTTGCAACACATTCCCGTGGTGACAAACCCCAATCTCTTCATCTGTAAATAATTACAAAGACAAAGAATTTTTTTGGATTTGCAACAATGAACATTGTTCAAAGTCCTATATAAATAAAATTCATTTAGCAACATCAATTAATTTGGCATTCACAGGGCACAAAAGCCAAAGCCTAATAGACATTGTCCTCCTCCCTCATTAATTTGCTACCGCCAACCTAAATGAAAAGTCATCATCAGGTTGGGCTCCAACAACCCACAGAACAACAACCCACCTGGGACTGACAAAGGTTTTTCTCCTCTTCTGCCTCACACCTCACTCTCTCTACATCATCTTCTAGGAATACATAAAGGGGGTTGTGTGTTGAGTGTTTGAGTTTTTTTTAGAAAAAGTTCAGGAAATTTGAATCATTGATCTTTTAGGAGGTGGTGTGCTGGTTTAGAATGTTTAAATTAAAATAACAAATTTATTTTTAAATTAAAATTTAGTGGTGGCGGAACGTTAGCTTAGTAGTTAGCACTCCAGGGTTCGGGTTCGATTCCCGCTTTGGTGTCTGTTTGCATGGAGTTTGCATGTTCTCCCTGTGTTTGGTGGGTTTCCTCCAAGTACTCCGGTTTCCTCCACAGTCTAAAGACAAGCAGTTTAGGCTAATTGGCGTTTCCAAATTGCCCAAAATGTGTGAATGCATGTGTGTATATAAAAAATGTCGTACAATGGGAATAGGTACATGGAGTGTGATTGACAAAAACTGAGGCTAAAGATAGTCACATCCAATTTATATTCTGTTTTTGAAGAAAAGGAACACACATACACACGCAATAATTTTCTCCCTCCTGGTGGGAATACGTTTCGTCCTTGTTTCATCAGGCTTAAATAAACTACAAAAACACATTTCCTATGCCTGACAGTAGATGGAGCAATTTAGTAAGATTAGCCATCTATATATTTTAAAAGGTCTTACAGATCAATTTTACAACTATGTTGCCATGAAAAGTTACTGGATTTGTTGTAAATGGAAGTGACCAATCTTGCTTCCCTAAAAATGATGGATGATTTTACACGTGCCCCAAAAATGGCAATTTTTTTTTTTGCGTTATACTGTCTTTCTTCAAACAATAATAATTTAAAATGCAAATTATTCATATTTCTTTATGGTGTAAGCTTCTAGAAGCATATAACCTGTAAAAATTGTTGCTTAAATTAAAGCATTTTGTGCAAAGTTAAGGATTTAACTTGTCAAATTCATGTAGCAATATCTTAACAATTTTGCATTTTTGAATAATACACGTTTTCAGTCTTTTGATGTGAAATCTAATCTAAATTGACCAAGTTTCATCTGAATGACAAATTAGATCATTGAAAGATTTGAATTCAAAAAAGGTTACAGACACTACATGAAACGGCATGAAATTGTATTTAGCAAATGTGTTTTTTTTAAACTGATAAATATAAATATGTATGCATATTTACAAAAAAACTAAGCATGGATGTGGAGGATCCAGAGGAAGCTTTAAGTGTTATAAAAAATGGTGTTATATGATCCTATCTGAAAATTCTCGTTTTTCCCTTAGGCGAGATGCTTTTTAGCACTGATACCATGTTTTGGCCAATTGTGTATCACTATAGTCCTCGTACTTTAGAAATATCTTGACTCTTCCTTTTTACAGTTTATCTTAAGCAGATTCTTATCAGGACGTTCCGAAGTGGATCACGTTTCTCAGAACCTCAGAGGCTCTTTGTTTTGTTCAGTTTGTTTTTCCTGTACACATCTCTACCTGTATTTACATAACAACAAAAAGTAAAACTTGTAATTGAAACAGACCAGGTAGCGTAAAGAAACAGAGACAACACTGAAGAAACTTTGATGGAAGTATAATTTATTTTTATTATTTTAATTTTCTTGCAGGCGTTTACTGAATTTGTGGGAGTTTTTTTTAATCATTTATGGTTCACTGAGATGTTTCACCAGCACTTTGAAGACAGAAGTGACGCTTTGTGTGTGTGTGTGTGGTGTCGGGACGGGGTGGCACAAGGACAGTAATGTTGCTTTTCAGTTTCCATAATCCAATTTATTCAGTTTTACATTTTACCAACTAAAGCGATCTGCCTTTATAGAATACACACACAAATGATGAAGGTATGGAGTGATCCAGCAGGGGGCAGTGTTTGACGTATGACATTAAAACTACAGTAGGTGCACATACAGTATCAATGTGTGTGTGTGTGTGTGTGTGTGTGTGTGTGTGTGTGTGCTGATACATAGTGAGTCCTAGAAACCTAAGTTTGCCCTAACATTAATACACTAACATACACTAGCATTAATACACACTGTACCACAAGTTCATGGGGTTCTCAATTCTGATTGGTCAGGAGATGTAGTTCATATAGTTCACGGTTCTCAAGACAGAATGCCTGAATTGACACAGTGCTTCCTATATATTTTTATCAGCGAGGATAAGCTGTTGTATTAGGTGGCCATTCCACCTGGACCAGAACACGTCCATCCCCCCCACACACACTCAGAGTCACAGCTTGACTTGCATGGCCTGATCAAACCTCTGTAACGTGCAGACAGCTTGACCAGGGACCAACAAAATTTGCAGTCCAGCATAATGTCTAAGGTTCAGGTTTTAGTCACTTCTGGGGACACTGTCCTACATTAACATGTCTACTCAACCATCATAAGACTCCCTCACAGATACACACACACCTAAGGTTCAGGTTAATGAACCTTAGGTGTGTGTGATAATGGAACCACACCAACGCCTCAATAGCTAGTCCTCACTGCTCCTCCAAAGGCACCTGTGTCTAACCTGGAAATAATAAATCCATTCTTACAATCAATGTTTCTTCTTATAAGGAATTGCACATTATTGTGTTGCATGTTCCTCTTTTGGCTCGCACTAAATGTTCTTAATTGTCCAATACATTCACACAATATGGAAGAGGACACTGTTAACAACATCCAGAGGGGACAACACCAACCACCAAAGTCTAAACATCTAACATAAGCAACTGAACAGGTAAATCTCCACCATCTTAGTAGTATTGTTTGTTAGAGCGTTGTCTATGTTTCATCCCCTTAATCACCTGCGTACAGGGTCATGAACGTCCTCTATAATGTCAGTACATCTCCAGTGTACATGAGAACAAATGTAGAAGAGAAATGTTATTACTTAAGTGACATTTGAAGTGCCAACGGACTCTCCTTTGTGTTTCCATCTGGTCTGTTCATACTTTTTATACGGAGTCCCCATAAAGCAGGTTTGGCCATGTGTTTGTGTGTCTGTAAGGGAATCTTATGCTGGTTGAGTAGAACAGTGTCCCCAGTAGTGACTTAAACCTGAACCTTGTTAAATGGTTCTGAAAGGATTTTAAAATGATACATTTATTTCTCCAATGAATGTTTCTTCATATAAGGAATGGCATATTTGTTTTGTGTCACATATTCCCCTTGTTTAAATTGTCCAATACATTTACAGATTACCTGTCCCCAAAACTGATGGGTGAGACTACTGTCCACATAATGCCCTAATTACAAGAATGTGTGTGTCTGTGTGTGTGTATTTACATTTGAAACTCGGCACCCAATGACTTTGTTGTGGTCTAAAAGAAAGCAATGTGTGCCATGTTGTTATAGGAAACATCTCTGGGGTGATAACACACACACACACACACACACACACACACACATACATACATACATACATACTGAGACTATAAAACACCAATATACACTAACATTCTAATAGACACATTAAATTACACTAATACATTAACTCTCTCTCTCTCTCTCTCACACACACACACACACACACACACATACACACACACCAAAACTTAATACAAACATACATACAAACACGGACTAAAACCTGAAAAAAAAAACACTAACAAAAAGTAACACTTAATACACAATAAGAGACTCTTGTAGAAGACACGGTATCACACTCCAACACACACACACACACACACACACACACACACACACACCAAAGTTCTAAAGAAAACAGTAATACAGAATAACACTCTTTTCCATTCAAAAACAAAGACATTGTAAGAGAAACTAACACACACACACACACACACACACACACATATATTAAAACGTACTACAGGGGACACACACACACACACACACACAGTCTATAAGAATTTTTCAGAAACATTTTGTTTTCTGGATTTGGGAATTAAAAGTAGGTTTTTTGAGCAGATGAGGAAGTGAGATGTGTGTGTGTGTGTGTGTGTGTGTGTGTGTGTGTGTGTTTACATATGAAACTCAGGCACCCAGTGACATCGCTGTGGTCAGACAGGTTGGACAGGTTTGCAGGTTTCTGTCAACAAACGCTGGCTGCCGTCTCCTAATTCGTCTCTTAGCTCTTGACAGCAACACAACACTTGCACTGATTTTATAATCCACAAATTTCCCCCAAATTTCTTTCTACTGAGAGTCAGAATGAGGACAAACTATCCTGATGTCTCGGCACTGCGAACGTTTTCACATTCGCACATCCTGGACCGTTCCATTCGTCTTCCACCGCAGCAGCAAATGTCCGGTGCTTACACTTTCATTAATGATCAATTTTTCATCAGTTGATACTAACATTTAAAGTGGTGGAACGACTTCCTTTTCTCAATTACATTTCAGTGACTCTCCTTTCACTTTCTTTCAGACAGTAAAAGACAGAAAAAAATGCAGATATGTTACTAAGAGGAAACCAGAAAACCAAAAGCTCTTCCTCTATGTTGCAAAACCTAAAGTTTCATGTCTAACTCTCAGTGTTACAAAGTCCTAAAGACACTGACGACTCCTTCCACAGCAAACATCTCTCCAAATCATTAAGTTCTTTATTAAATAATAAATAAAAATAAATAAATTATAATATTTATTTTATTTTATAAAATAATTATAAAAATTGTTACAAAATTTCAGTTACTTTTTTTTATGAAATAACGCAATACTCGCTTTTTAAACACATCAATGAGAGTGTATCCAGGTCACGTGTAATAAAATGTAATTGCTAATCAGTTTCTAAAATCACATCTATAAATAGCTTGTTTCTAGTTTTGTTCTAAATATTCTCGCTTATTTATCAAATAAAAAAAGGAATCATTGTCAATCTGTTATGCAAGTTTTGTTGGACTATACCTTCCCAACAAATCCCGCTTTCTTTGTTATGATGGGCCACAAGAATTTGCTCTTATCTATGATGGGTCAGATCTTCACTGAGGTTGAAATGTAAGCCAATCCTAAAGGCGGTACTTATACCGTAGATTTACCTTTTTTTTAATTTTTTTTTTTTTTTTCGTTTGTCCCAATTAGTAAAGCCCCCTGAGCACAGGGTCAGCCAGGATACAGTGTGCTCCAGGAGCAGATAGGGTTAAGGGTCTTGCTCAAGGGCTCAACAGTGGCAACCTGGTGGTGCAGGGGCTTGAACTTTGACCTTCTAATCAGTAACCCAGAGCTTTTACCGTTTGAGCCACCACTGCCCTGAAAATATGAAAACTGTATTGTATATTAAATTTTTTAGAGCATTTTATAAAAATGACTCTTTTTGTCCTTCCATATGTATTTAAACTAATCTCATTAATAAAAACCTGTGGTTTGTGGGTACACTACTGTAAGAGCTGCTGTTATAGAAAAGTCCAAAGGCCAAGCAGAACATCCGTGCTTGTGTAATCATTTCATTTAAGATTTTCCCCACATTTTTTCCTCAATCTGGTCTTTCCACTAAATCCTATCCACCAGGCAACGCTCCCTCCCATCACATGAAGTCTAGTAATTAGACAGGGTGCGGGCAACACTGGCAGCACAACATGTACATTTTGTCATCTTGGTTTTTACTGTGGCAAAAGAAAAAGATTTATTTATATAAAACTTTTCCTACTTACATTTTCAAAACTGACAAAAATCTCAACAAGAGATGAAACATAATCAAGAAATTATTCCATACATATATGGAGAATAAAGGGATTTAATGTTATAAATCATAAGATAAGGAAAGAGTACTATATTTTATGTGACTAATCTATCTAGTGCCCTGTGCCTTAAATGACTGTCTTTGGCCAAGCGCTGCTCAAACATCAGGAATTGCTAGTTCCCTCCTCTTACATGCAGACAAACCTGTTGGAGCACATAGCATCCTTTGAGCGTGATGTAAACTCTCTTGTTTGACTTCAGGTTTCCATTTGAGATACAGACAGGGAAAAAGAAGGAGACCTCACGTTCTGAGACTCGTCTGTCCGCCGTATCAGTCACCATGTCGTACACGGCCGGGTCGTACGCGGCCAAGTCCTACGCGGACAAGTCCTACGCCGACCGCTCGTATGGCGAGAAGTCTTTCAAGGACAGCGCTTACACGACCTACGATGAAGCAGCCAAAACGGCATACCAACAACAGCTTCTGAAAGAAAAGCAGAAGCGTAGAGACGCGATGCACTGTGAAGTCGCCGCTCTTGTGATCGGATTCGTCGGCCTGATCGGTGTCGCGGCTGTTACGGGTCTCCCCATGTGGAAGGTGACGGCGTTCATCCAGGAGAACATCATCGTCATGGAGACCCGCTGGGAAGGCCTGTGGATGAACTGCTACCGCCAGGCCAACATCCGCATGCAGTGCAAAGTGTACGATTCTCTGCTCTACCTGCCTGCTGAGCTCCAGGCGGCCCGAGGTCTCATGTGCACCGCCGTGGCTTTGACGACACTCGCCTGCATCATCTCGACCATTGGGATGAGGTGCACTCGCCTTGTGGACTCACGACCACGTGTCAAACACATCACTCTGATGGTCGGTGGATGTCTGTTCCTGGGTGGATGTGTAGCCACCCTCATTCCTGTCTCCTGGACCGCCAACGTCATCATTCAGGATTTCTACAACCCCCTGCTGATTGACGCGCAGCGCCGAGAGCTCGGAGAGGCGCTCTACATCGGATGGGTGAGCGCAGCGGTATGCTTCGCAGCTGGGGTTATACTGCTGTGCCGACACGCACCGAGAATTGAAGAGAAGGAGGACGTCAACTCTGTGTTGTACAGGGCCCAGTACGCTCCATACAATAACACTTATCCTGGATATACCTATCAACCAGCTTACAGCTACCAGCCAGCATACGGACATCACCCTCCTTCTGTTGCCTACGTACCATCCGCATATTAAAAGAGTCAAAATGTAGGACAAAAATTTCTACAGCTGTTATGATCTCTTGTGTTCATTTGCTCAGTGTCCTGGACTCATCACTGTAAATAATGAACATGGATTCTGTTACAAGGAGATTTTTTTTTCAAATCAATATTGTATGTTTTAACCTTGTCAATGGGTATATATAAGTTTTTAATGTAAAAACATTTTTAGTAAAGAACTTGACTTTGTGTTGTCACTGAGCACTCTTAGTAAAGAATATTCCATGCATAGTATAAATATTAGATAAACTGATCATGTGACATACTATGGACATTACCAAAATACACAGACCCACACACACACACATACATGTACACACACAGTTGTAAGCTCTTGTTACAATGCGGTAATACTTTTTTAATCTTTGAATCCATGTGTTTTGTTTTATGTTTGTAGTGTTTGTTTGAAATAAAATTAAATTATCACAGTTTCAGTAGACCATGCATTTTATTGTATTTAATTTTTTATTATATTTTATTTATTTATTTATTAACATCAAACACTGAATCCGAAGTCAAACGAATCCAGTGACTTTGTGCGTCTTTGTGTGACACAATGGTGTCAGGTGTTTACACCCATTTTATTTTGTACAAAGAATTCCAGAAACAGTGCAACACATCTGGCTGAACCCGTTTGTGTAGTTCTGCTGAAAAGGAGTTTGATTGTTTGCGGCCATCTCAGTGTCGGCTTGTAGACACACCTGTAACTCAAATTAATCTGCCGGAAATCTAACAACGACACAGGGGGGAGTCTGGAGGCCTAAAATAATATGTGCATCGTCACCTGGGAGGAACTGTTCCGAAAGTTCAAATATCATTCGATTCGCTTTATTAGTGTTGGAATTGGGATTGTATTTTAGTGTAATGTGCGTGAGTGGTCAGATATCAAAATTATTGACCGGACATGAACTGGCAGAACTGGCATATTTAAAATATTCTCTAAACAAAGATATACAAACATTCACGTATAGTAAAACAGGATTAATAATCTTATATTTGGTTTGTTGTGAATTTATTTTAAGAAAGCATAATCCAAAATATTTTCGCTTGCTAAGATATCATTTTTTGCAGGGTAGGGCTGCAGTCAAGACTATCTTCACTAACGCTCAAAAGTTTGGGGTCACTTGCAAATTTCTTTGTTTTTGTTTAGTGATTTATTTTCTAGATTCTACAACAAGACTGGGGATTTTACTCACTTACTGTCTAGTCTATCCCAGAAGACTTAGGGCACGAGGCAGGGTACACCCTGGACAGGGTGCCAATCAATCGCAGGGCACACACACACTACGGGCAATTTAGGAACGCCAATTAGCCTAATCTGTCTCTGGACTGTGGGAGGAAACCCACCAAGCACAGGGAGAACATGCTAAATCTATGCACGCAGAGACAGGAACCCAAACCTGGCTGGGAATTGAACCCATACCCTGGAGGTGCAAAGCAACAGCGGTAACCACTACACCACCGTGCCGCCCTGGGGATTTAAAAACTATGCAATAAAACATATGGAATTAGGAAGTTATGTAACAACAACAGTCAGTTGTTATTTTAGGACACGGAGGTCAGCCTTTCTGAAATAGTCAAGAAGAACAGAATTGTCAGGCG
>JAOVVA010000052.1:7251854-7289586 GCA_028565275.1 Leiocassis micropogon | reverse complement strand
ATATTATTGAGCCACTTTGGGGTGTTTTGGAGGAGCGAGTCAGGAAACGTTTTCCTCCACCAGCATCACGAAGTGACCTGACCACTATTCTGCAAGAAAAACGGCTCAAAATCTCTCTGGGCACTGTGCAGGAATTGTATCTGTCATTCCCAAGATGAACTGATGCTATATTGGCCACAAAAGGAGGCCCTACACCATACTAATGAATTATTGTGGTCTAAAACCAGGTGTTTCAGTTTCATTGTCCAACCCCTGTATATAAATAAGAATTTAAGTAAATCAAATTTCTTTCTCTTTCTCTACAGTTACTTTCTATGGGCATGATGACTGAGTACTACCATTTCTTCTTCACCACACTAGTAAGTCAAATTTCCTAAGGTTCGATTACACAATACAGTACAATTCTTTCAGAATTGTTGGATCCTGTATATTGAACTCAACTTGTGTTTTATTTTAGCAGCTCCATCCTACACTGCGTAGCATCGTCTAGCAGGATTGTTGCCTCATAATCGCTTACTATCTTCTTAAATGTAAAGACTTGTAACAAGGCAAACAAGACAAGTGGTGTGAATTCAAACCAGAAAAGAAAACACCTTTTTATTTTACTCTTGTGTCCTGTCGTGTTATAGGACCTGTATGCTCTGGATTTGGAGCCGTACCGCTACAGTGGCGTGAACATGACAGGTTTCCGTCTTCTGAATGTAGACAACCCTCAGGTGGTATCGGTGCTGGCGAAATGGTCCATGGAGAGAGTTCAGGGTCCACCGAAACTCGACACTGGCATAATGGAGGGCATAATGACGGTTAGACATCAGCCCAAACAAATATGTCAGCCACAGACAAATTTATCTGATAACACATAACACACAAAAGGCTATAATAATTGGTTCTATGATGTGTTCATCGTTAACATACAATACACTGCACATAAACATGAACACACACACTCCAATCACACACTCTGTAGTCTACATTATACAATGCATTCTATTCTTGACTGAATTCAGACTGAAGCGGCTCTGATGTACGACGCCGTGTTCATGGTGGCAGCGGCGGCACAAAGGGCGTCACAGATCACCGTCAGCTCGCTGCAGTGCCACCGACACAAACCATGGCGCTTTGGTTCGCGCTTCATCAACACATTTAAAGAGGTGAGTGGGAGCTTCAAAGAAATTCATTATTAAGTAATGTTGCATAATCGAGCGCTCGTGTGTTCTAATTAACCTACTAAAGAGGAATAATGAGTAAATCGGGTGATGGTGCTCCATTAATTGTGTTTGCTCTCTTATGATGATGCAGTTAGACCAGTGTTCCCAGAATCCCATGAAGCCATTCAGACCAGTTCCTCACATACCACAATCAGCTAACGTGTATTATTACCATTATTCTAACATCATAAAAGTTCTTTGAGTTGGCACATTGGTGTATTCGCCTTCGTTCTGTCCGTCAGTCTTTTCACCGTGTCCTGTTTTCCTTGTTAGTCGCAGTGGAACGGATTAACTGGACAGATCATCCTGAACAGGACAGACGGACTGAGGAAAGATTTTGACCTGGACATCATCAGCCTGAAAGAAGACGGCATGGAAAAGGTTCACACACACTCCCACACAAACACATACACACAGTTCGAGCATAGATTGAGATTATCAGAGTGATTAGTAATCAAGTTATGACGGTGACTTCAACAGATCTTGAACTGATAATTGCAGGGTGTCCTCATTCTTACAGTGCTTTATTTATTGCTTAATTATTAGAGACTAGCCGGCACGGTGGTGTAGTGGTTAGCACTGTCGCCTTGCACCTCCAGGGTCCGGGTTCGATTCCCGTCCAGGCTCGATTCCCGTCTCTGTGTGCATGGAGTTTGCATGTTCCCCCCGTGCTTGGTGGGTTTCCTCCGGGTACTCCGGTTTCCTCCCACAGTCCAAAGATATGTAGGATAGGTTAATTGGTGTTCTCAAATTGCCTGTAGTGTGTGAATGAGTGTGTGAGTGTGTGTATGTCTGTGCGCCTTGCGATGGATTGGCACCATGTCCAGGGTGTACCCCGCCTCGTGCCCTAAGTCTCCCGCGACCCTGAATACAGGATAAAGCGGTATAGAAGATGAGTGAGTGAGTATTAGAGATTACTACAGATATTATTTCTTTTACTGATACACTTTCATGCATATTACTGTAATGACCTTTAAAAAAAACTTTATTGTACGGTATTGGTGTCAATATTATTGCAGTGATGAAATGTTTAGTGCAATAAGTGATAAGTACTAAAATCTGAGTTGTTAATGTTATCATTTTAATGCAATTGATTTATTTTAAAATAGTAATTGTCAGACAATTACAGTCATGATCTATTTTAATTCTATGGACTATAAATAAATACCCTTATTTGAGCCACGGTGTGTTTAAGGATTTAGTAGGGTAAGTGTTTCTACTAATTGCATTGTGGTTCTATTTCCTTTAACATTATTACCTTAATAATAGGGTTATTAGTCCTCATCATTTATTTATCAGAATTTTCTCTTTTTTTCTCTGACTTTACACAAGTCGGATCCTGGGCGTTTTCATAAAGTATGGAAGAAGGTTTGTTTCGCAGGATGGCTTTGTGTCTTCCTCCCCAGCCCTTTACCCCTTCCAGTTTTAAATAGTAAAGCGGGCCACTTGGAATTAAACAAAAATATTAATACTACTAAACTGTAGCTCGCTACCTTAAACCAACTGATAATTGAACAGGTTAACAGTGTAGTATATAGAGATAATTCATAATTGATAATTGGGTAATTAATTTAGAAAGGCTAGCTTAGACTAAAAATATAAATAATATTTACCTTATTTTAAATAATTCATTATTATGGTTTAAATCATTTAAAAATCATCATTAATATGAAAAAAAGAAACTTTCACCTTTCCCTTCTTTCCACTTCAATCCCAATATTGTTGTGTTCTTCCTAATATTTTGCAATAAATTGCATTGCTTCAGACTTCAGATTTTTCTAGAAATACAGTTTGTAAAATCTTCTAGGTAATTTAAAATTTAGCTTTTTATTTACAGACTGTACAAAGGGATAAAAATGTAATATCTTATTATGTACTCTTTAACAGATTGGGGTCTGGAACTCTAACACAGGTCTTAACTTGACAGACGGCAAAGACAAGTCGGGTAACGTCACGGAGTCCATGGCCAACCGGACGCTGATCGTCACAACTATTCTGGTAAAGATTGTCAAGAAATAGTCAAATATAATATGTTCTAGCTAGAATTATTTGTTAGATAGAATTAAGGATTATCAAAACAATATAAAGTAAGTAAAATGTTTAGTTCATTGTAAAGATATAGTACATTTTGTTCCGTTAATACTGTAAGGTTTCATAACAAAAGCTTTAGTTTTAAATCTTGAATACATCTTTATCACCATGATAATGTTAACTATTATTAACCAAAGCTGCATCAGTGGAGGACGAATATGCTAAGCTGGTTTGTTCAGGCATTTTCATGCTCGCTTCAGAGGCACGAACAGGGGATACAGTATCCATATCTAACCCTTAAGGGCCAGTAGAGCTGGAAAAGTTGAAATCCATATTGTTTTCACAGACTAAGGTGATAACCCCGAGACTTGGAACAGAAATACGAAAACTGCTGATGTCTCACCACTAAGATTTTGAACCTACTGTAGTCTAAATGGCTTAGCAAGACTTAGCTCTCTGTATTTCAAGGATAAAATATATGAAAATAGTGCTCAAATTTTGGCATCTACATTATCTTATTTGCTACCTTAAAGGGATAATTTTTGAAACAAACAGCCACAACGATACCAACGATCATAAGTAAGAATACACACAATAGAATGATTCATGCAACTATCTATCATTGACCAAAGAACACCACCTGCTCATGAGGTAGAACTATTGCCAAGGAACTAGAATTATTCCTGGTTGATCCTCTGGTGAAAACTAGCCAGACGTTTCTGACTGGTGGATCATATTTTGGAAGCTAGCTTAATGTTCATGGTTTGAAAATATTCCATGTTTTTAAATTCACCTCATGGTAATCCTAATTGTACTTGGGAACGGTAGAAGCTAGAAATATGGCTTAGGAACTAAATTTGTCCCTGCCTTCTCTGGTGGAAACTTGCCTAAAGTTCCAGAACCCCAGAAAACCTTTCCGTGAGAGAACCCTCTTGTACCTGTTGCAGAGAACAGTTCCTGCTCATTGACTAAGGAAGTCAATTGGCCTTGGCCTCTCGTAGAACTTGTTTAATGTTCCTGAGTTCCAGAAAATGTCCTTGCAGCAGAAATGGACCTAATGAGAAGCGTAGAAGAGTACATAGAACAGTATCTGACAAAACTATAGTTAAGTATCTCTAGATACCCCAGGTTCCTTTGTTGGAAACCAGTTAATTTCCTGACCTCCTGGAAAAGCAGGAGGTACTGCACATTATGTAACCCTAGTTGTACCTGTTGCAGAAAGCGATATGGTCCTGGTTTCTCCTGCGGAAACTATTGTAATGTTCCTGACCTCCTGAGAATATGTCTGGGTTTTTTAAAAGACTAGATGTCGAACCAGATCAGTAAACATTTGAGTAGTTAGGGAAAATTGAGCCCAAAGTCATTTTTATATACTCACTCAGTGGTCTTTGTAATCGCACAATGTACGGGACATGTGTGGGTCAGCCATTTATATCACTGTTCTGGTCCAAGTTGTTTACAAACTACATTTTGTCTGGCAGGAAAACCCATATGTGATGTATAAGAAATCCGACAAGCCGCTATACGGGAACGACCGCTTCGAGGGTTACTGCTTAGACCTGCTGAAGGAGCTGTCCAACATCCTGGGATTTTCCTATGAGGTCAAACTCGTCTCGGATGGCAAATATGGTGCCCAGAACGATAAGGGAGAGTGGAACGGCATGGTTCGAGAACTCATAGATAATGTACGTTACATATGTAAAACATTTATATCATAATAGATTAAATATACAAATATTTAACGAAAGATGAAAGGTACAGTTAAAGGAAACAGAGACTTTACCACTGACAGATAGTGACAGATACTGTTATAATGCATGTCCTGAAGTGGAGAAGATGACATCAAACATGTCTGACCTAAAGGTACATACAGTACATGAGCTACATCCAAAATGACCATAGTGCTGTACAGAATTATACAAATATACATTACCATATGTAGGTAACCAGAGATGGGGAAAGTACACAAATCCTGTACTTGAGTAAAAGTAAAGATTCCCTAACGCAAATATTACTCAAGTATAAGAAGAAGTCCTGTATTTACTTGTACTTGGGTAAAAGTACAGAAATACTCACCTTCAAGTATCAAAAGTACAGGGCCAAATTTCTAATCACTAATGTGGTTATGAAACGCACCACCATGCAGAAATTTCCATAAGTAGCTGTACAGGTATTTGCTGTACTTTTAAACGGAGTAAAAGGTCAAAGTATCCTCTAATAAAATTACTCAGAGACATTAAATATATACTTAAGTACAGTAACAAAGTAAATGGTGGTAACCTGTAATTATTTGTTTTGGTATTTATTGGTGGATCTGGACGCCTCATGATACACCTCTTAGCATACAGTATGCCAATCATGATCTATGTCCATGCGCACACAAAACACACACACAAAAAAAACAACACTCAAATAAAAAGCAAATGTTGGAATGTGGCTGTTAAAAAATATTTGTTCTAGATGCTAACTTAACTTTGTTAGTTAGCTAACTATTGTTAACTACTTGCTAATTGTATGTATCATAGGTTTGGGTACAGTTTGGCCATTCAGTTTCGCAAAAGCTGGGACCCTTTTGATGATGTTATGTCATTGCTCCTGTTCAGGGTATTTACCCAAACTGCAGCTGATGATCACAATCATAATGTTTCCAAAAATGTTTTTTTCCCCCTGCAGGTAGCAGATTTAGCAGTGGCCCCACTCACCATTACCTACGTCAGGGAGAAGGTGATCGATTTCTCCAAACCCTTCATGACCCTGGGAATCTCCATCCTGTACCACAAACCCAACGGCACAAACCCAGGTGTCTTCTCTTTCCTGAACCCGCTGTCACCTGATATCTGGATGTACGTCCTACTCGCCTGCCTAGGAGTCAGTTGTGTCCTATTTGTTATTGCCAGGTAAAGGCAGCTTTCAAAATCCAATCCAGACATATTTAGCTGAACAGTGGTGGACTTGAGACAGAGACAGATTATAAAGGTCAGATCTGATTTTGTTTAGATGCATTTGTGTATTGTATGTAGGTTCACACCTTATGAATGGTACAATCCACACCCATGCAACCCTGACTCTGATGTAGTGGAGAACAACTTTACACTAATCAACAGCGTGTGGTTTGGGGTTGGAGCTCTAATGCAGCAAGGTGGGAACTTCAACTATTTGGATCAATTGACAAAGTTCATGTCCATCAATGACTCTTTTCATCCCATCAATTCCTCTCTATTGATCTTTTGAGAAAGTGTATGCCATCGTTACTTTTGCCTCCCCAGGTTCCGAGCTGATGCCGAAAGCTTTGTCCACTAGGATAGTTGGGGGCATCTGGTGGTTCTTCACCCTCATCATCATCTCATCATACACGGCAAATCTAGCTGCATTTCTCACCGTTGAGCGCATGGACTCGCCCATCGACTCGGCCGATGATCTCGCCAAACAAACCAAGATCGAGTACGGAGCTGTGAGGGACGGCTCCACCATGACGTTCTTCAAAGTAAGCAGTTGCCAGTTCTTTTCCTAACGCTCCATATTTTATATCACACACTAACAATTTCTTTTCCTTTTATCACAGAAATCGAAGATCTCAACTTATGAGAAAATGTGGGCCTTCATGAGCAGCCGTAAGAACACAGCTCTGGTGAAAAACAATCGTGAGGGAATCCAACGCGTGCTGACCACCGACTATGCACTCCTGATGGAGTCCACCAGCATCGAATACATCAGCCAGCGCAACTGCAACCTCACACAGATCGGAGGTCTCATTGACTCCAAGGGCTATGGAGTGGGCACACCAATCGGTGAGAGGAGGAATCAGCAAGTGTTTTGTCTTTGGTTTCTCAAAATTGTCTGGGGTAACTATTAAACTGAGCCATCTGATTTTTTTTCTTTTACTAATTTTTTGTCAAAAACATCTAACCAGTTCCCGTAAATTACGAGTTCCTATAGTAAATGGGTTTGGACCGCTATCTTAAGGAATATCACATCAGCTCGTTTGATGCTTTCTTTTATTAAAAACAACTTCCAGGAGCATCAGGAGACAACTGTGAAGTGGGGAGTTGATGTTTTTTTCTTAGGGAGCCGAAAGGGCCAGTATAGTGATAGGATTTGACCTTGCAATCTTCCAAACAATATCGTCAGTGTTGTAGTATCTAGGATGTCTGGGTATACGAGAGCATTATGCTAGCTGTACAACTACAAAATGTCTAAATAACACCTCATGTTGAATATTTTCTTGCAGGCTCCCCATACCGCGACAAAGTGACGATTGCGATTCTGCAGCTGCAGGAGGAAGGAAAGCTGCACATGATGAAGGAGAAGTGGTGGCGAGGAAACGGCTGTCCAGAGGAGGACAGCAAGGAGGCGAGCGCTCTTGGTGTCGAGAACATCGGAGGCATCTTTATCGTCCTCGCCGCTGGACTCGTGCTCTCCGTGTTCGTGGCCATCGCCGAGTTCTTTTATAAATCACGCAGAAATCTCGACGTAGAGGAGGCCAGTGTTGGCCAGTGCGAGTATCACAACAAGTACTGACCACAACTCATGACAGATACGGATAAATATTATATCGGACTACACAATATTTCATCACGGTCCTGATTTGGATGGTACTTAAGGGATTTGGAACTTTGGAATGTAAAAAGAAAGACCCTCCCTCAAAGGGAATTACTGGTGACGTGTAGTACCAGGAAGTATTTTCATAACAGTCCTAGTCGTTTATTTGTCTTTTGTCGTTTTTAGCAAAAAATGTCCAGGGTCTATATATATACAGGGTCTGAAGTAATCTCCTGCACTCTGCGTTGTCCATGGAGTCATTTGGGAGTCAACCAATGGTCCACTATTCTTCAATGTTTCATACACTGGACAAAATGTGTATGCACTACATAGTGAGATTTTATTTTATACCCTATGTAGTGCACTCATTCTCAGTAGGGAGTCTTTTTTCATTCAGCATCTATGGGAACATGACATAAGGTATGAAAGAAGGCTATTAGCTATGGAGAAACTTTTCCCTCTGTGGTGTAGTTTTGATGATGATGATGATGATGATGATGATGGTTATTATTGCTACATCTTCCAAATGTGTTTGTGTCAGAGTTTTTCCCCTTTTAAGCCTGTGAACGGAATTGAGACATTTTGTAAATAATTTATATCTACAGTGTATCTAAAAAGAATATTCATATTATGGAAAAGTTTTTTTTTTAGGTAATTAAATACAAAAAGTGTAACGCTCATATATGCTAGATTCGTCACTTGTAAAGTCAAATATTTCAAGCCTTTTTTGTTTTAATTTCATTGCAATTTTCTTAATTTCTTACAGCTCATAAAAAATTCAGTTTCACGAAATATTTAAATATTTCCTAAGATCAATCAAAATAGGATTTACAATACAGAAACGTCCAACTGGCAGCTCGGTGGCTTAGCGGTTAGCACTGACGCCTTGCACCTCCATGTTCCGTGTTCGATTTCCGCCTCGGGTCTGTGTGTATATTGAGTATGCATGTTCTCTCTGTGCTTGGTGTGTTTTCCCCCACAGTCCAAAGTCATGCAGATTAAGCTAATTGGCATTCCCAAACTGCCTGTAGTGTGTGTGTACCAGTGTACTAAGTCTCCTTTGGCTTGAATTATTGCATCAGCTTGTGGCACTGCTGAGACATTATTAAAGACCAGGTTGCTTTGATAGCAGCCTTCAGCTCATCTGTGTTGTTGGTTCATCTTCCTCTTGACAATAGCCCATAGATTCTTTATGGGGGTTCAGGTCGGGTGAGTTGGCTGGCCAATCAAGCACAGTTATATCATCACATTAGTGGTGGTTTTGACACTGTGGGCAGGTACTAAGTCCTGCTGGAAAAGGAAGTCAACATCCCCTTAATGCTTGTCGTCAGACTGACTCATGAAGTGCTCTAAAATCTTCCTGTTAGATGCTGAGTTGACTTTGGACTTGATAAAACACAGTGGACCAACACCAGCTGTGGAAACTTCACCCTGGACTTCAAGCACCTTGGATTCTGTGCCTCTCCACTCTTCCTCCAGATTTTGATTTAGAAAGGAAATGCAAAATCTAACCTCAACTGAGCAACGCTTCTGATAAGACGCTTCTGATGTTGTGTCTGGTTCTGGAGTGGCTTCATAGTAGGAATACATCAGTTGAAGCCCATTTCCTGAAGATGTCTATGTGTGGTGTCTCTTGATGCACTGACTCCAGCCTCACTCCACTCCTTGTGAAGCTATGGCAAGGTCTTGATTTGGCTTTCCTTGACAATCTTCTTGAGAATAACAGCACCCTGAGAACAGCCAGCCCTTTCAGCCCTTTCCTTTTGTGTTGAAGATCGTCTTCTGAACAAAGTCAGCAGTCTTCCTCATGATTGTGGTTGCATGTACTGAACTACTGTAGACTGTACATTTATACTGTATGAATAGGAATTTACTCAAACTTGAAATGAAATATTCTAATATTTTGAGATACTGAATTTTTGATTTCCAATTGATTTTCTATAATCCATTATCATTGAAACTCAAACAAAAAGCTTGAAATATTCACTTTACACTTAATGAGTCTAGAATATATAAGTTGTACTTTTTGAATTACGTTATGAGAAAAAAAAACTTTTCAGTGATATTTAAATTTGTTTTAGATGCACTGTATATATAAAATTTGAATTTTAGAAACCTATATGTATTTTAATTTAACTATTGATTTCTGATCTGTTGTTGAGCTTTATTACTGTTTTATTACATGATTTAAATATCAAAGTTTCTTGTACTTTCTTTTCTAAGCTCTATCAATTATCTGATTTTCTATTGTTTGACGTTAATGAAAACGACGATTAATGGTAATCATTCCATATTGTTATACAAGTTTCTTTTTAAATCAGAGAGAGAGAAAGAGAGAGCGCAGAACGAATATGAAATATACAGTATAAATACAGTGTGGGCTTCGGAATTGAGAGGGAGAGAAACACAAAGAGAGGAGAGAGGACATCTGGCTTTGCAATGAGACCTTAAACCTTCAGCCTTATGATGAATTCTGGGCCGAGTCCTTGTCCTTTAATCTCCTGAAGCCTTAATCAAGTCTTTCATCACAAACTGGGATTAGAATCCAAACCCAGAGGGGATTAAGGAAAGTGACCTGGAAACATCCTCCTCTTCCTCCTGCTCCTCTGATGAGCTGCACAGAGCTGAGTAATCACAATGTACAGAGGTTGTGTGTGTGTGTGTGTGTGTCAGGTTGGGAGTTTATTAAAAACAAAACACATTGTGTGCAGTGCGTCTTCAACCTCGACCTTTAGCTCAGCTTTCATTTATGATGTTTTTTTCACTTGACTCTCCGCAGACCTGATGTCTGGCCCCCGGACTGATGTTTATACCACACGGCTGCTGCGTTCTCAATCCTGATTGGTCAGAAGAATTTTTTATAAAGTCAGCTCTTATGGTTTCCTTAGTAACCATTCAGTCGCAGGGAATTATAGATGGTCGTCTAGATCATCTAAAAATTGTGTTGAAAATGTACGGTTAGTAAGAAAATCTATCAGGTTATAGTAATCAATACGTTGTCTTGATTGTCTTGAACGGGAGATCGGAACCGTACACATTGTTCATTAATACATTTTGGCAAGCGCAAGAGGAAAAAAAACACTCAGGGGTACAATGCTGTTAAGTGGACTCTTGTATCCCAGCTTTATTACAGCACCCATCGAGAGTTATTTTCCTATAACATTCTTGAGAAGGCTTCTGTCAGGAATATATAGATCACTCTCAACTTGCCACGTGATTGGTCAGGAGGTGAAAAGTGATTTACTGACTTTTTACACAGGTGATGAACAGAAAAGAGTTTCAAAACTCATAACACATCGATCCAGGAGGCGGATGGCTCCTGCTGGTATTTCACGCACGAGCAAAAAAAAGCGTATCTTAAAAAATGAGGTAGACGGTTTGAGGGTTTGAGGTGATATAGCTCCGCCCACTGCAACGTCCAACACTGTAATATAAAAAAAACTACCTTTAAAATCTGCAAAATTTACTCTAGGATTTATAAGGAAATAAATGTCAGCATTGGTAACTTAATGGTTAGCATTGCTGCCTCGAATCTTCAGAGTTCAGGTTCGATTCCCGCCTCAAGTCTGTGTGTGTGCTCTCCACATGCTTGGTGGGTTTCCTCCGGTTTCCTCCCAGAGTCCAAGGACATGCAGGTTAGGCTAACTGACATTCCCAAATTGCCCGTAGTGTGTGACTGACAACTGTGTGACTGACTTTACAATAGATTAAAAAGGACACATGGTGTATACATGACTGTTTATTCCATATGACATGGAAATGGTGTCTGGCTGCTAAAAACAAAGGCACTTCATTTTTCATCTCTCTCTCTCTCACACACACACACACACACACACACACACACACACTAAACCCTGCATCATAAAGAGTCCTCATTTATCTCCCTTCAACTCCAAAGTAAAGCTGGAAGATTTGGCCGCAGCCTCGCTCGCTGAGGAACTGGAAGAGCTGTCCGAGGTCCATGTGGTTCCCTCTGTTCCCGTGAGGATCGAACGCGGCCTCCTCGAAGCCATCGAACCGGCGCAGCGACTCTGTAGCGTTCTGGCCGTCCGGGTCCAGCGGGAAGTCCTCTCTGTGACGGATCATGATCCGCTTCCAGGTCAGGACCTTCACTCTGCACAAACAAGCAAAACATCCGGATCTTGCTAACAATGAATTCTGGGTAAGTACTGAAGTCTAATATGTGGTCTAAGAGCATGCTGGGAAATATTGAGGTGACCCTTTAACACGCACACACACACACCTGGCCCAGAATTCCTCACAGGCAGCCTGTAGCCCCTCCACACACACGACCCCCGGTTTCCCGGGCATGCTGAAGCCGGTCAGTTGGAGCTCTTTGGCCCACTCCAGGATGTTCTTCCTTTTGGTCTTATTGTAGATATGATGGCTGTAGATCCATAACCTGGTGAAGATCTCAGCGCTCTGTGTTTCCGCTGCTCCTTTTGTCCCATCGTCACCACCGTCGTTCTTCTCGAGGTATTCGTGCGTGTGATCTCTGAGCCAGTCTACGGCAGACAGCACACACACTTCACCACCGGTGCAACTCTCGCGCAGGTACGAGCGCAGGTCAGAGACCAGGCAGACGTGCTGCGCCCGGCTCAACTCGCCACATCTGCGACAATAAACCTCACAATGTACTTACTTACGTTAACAATCTTAAATGTCAGAAAAAAAAGGAAAAAAACATTAGCGCATTTAAAGAAGATACAATAGCAACCGAGGTCAGAAATATGAGGGAGAATGAGACCTACACTTGGTGATAATGCAACCTACTGGATTCCAACCGGCGTTAAACAACAAAGAAGGACAGAATACTAATCAACATCACTACGGTATAACGAACCAATATTAACAATTTTATACCTGACTACGATCTCGGGCAGAACCGTCGGATAGTCAGATGGATATGTGCACGAAAGTGAAACATCCACCTGCAAGTGAAGTGAGATCAAAGTTATAAGAGGTAAACAACAAACTCGATACACAAACGACTTTATATAAACGACAAAAACGCAGCACCAAGGAACATATCAGTGTGGGCCGTCATTGAACATGACGTTTTCTACAACGTGTTTCAGAATGGACCTTATTGGTTTATCATTATCTCTATTAAAGCGTGTTTCGTTCACCCCGGAGTGTGTCCGGATCTTGACGCAGAGTTCAGGTCTGGTGCTTGGTGGACACTCAGACGTTCCTTCCACATACGCCCTGAGCTCTGCGTGCGCCACCGGCTCCACCTCCAGCTCCTCCTGGCTGGGGAACATGCTCAGCAGCAGCTCCAGTTCAGCCAGCTGAGCCTCGGCGTGCTCGGTCCGAGCCATTCGCCCCCTGAAACTCAACTGCAGTCTGATCTAATCTGATCTCTTACTGCTGATGTGGCACAGAGAGGAGAACTAAGCACCACTAGCATGCTGTGTCATAGATCTCTGATTCCACAATATGTACAACATGAACACACCACTAGCACCTTTAAATCATTCACTCAATCCAACCAAATACTACACAACTCCTGAACTGCTTTAGGATTTAGTGATCACGTTTGCTTTGCGCATGCGCAGTATGTATTAACCGAGCTACTTCCGGGTATTCTACTTTTTAAATATATAAAATATTAAAGTATCGCTTTATATCAAGGCAATTATTCAGCTCTTAACTTATTCAAATTTAGTTAAAGTTTTAAATATCAAATAAAATACAGTTTGACTTTTAAAAGAAGCTGTTTCATGGGTATTTAATACATTTTCACGCGCGAGCTTAGCTTAACTGTGTGAAATATTAGCATCCGGTAAGAAACACCACTTCCGGTTTTACAAAAAAATAAAACGCTACGTTTCAAACTAACACCAGATAATGATGATTATTTTATTAAATATATCGTATAAAAAATTTTTATGTTTATATACTTTCAAAAAGTTATATTTAGAGCTACTTGCTAAATATTTAAATATTAGCTTCAACTAAAGGACATCCTTATATGTGGCTATGGCAAACATGGCTACTTTTGGTCACAAAATAAAAGGAATGAAGAATGTTAAATGTATCATGCTGCACATTTCGTAAATATGTGAAAATATAGAATTATATTTTCAAGAAAAACATTTTAACTATTTTTTTTCATTTAGCGTGAAACGAGTTCATGTTGTCAATGCTATTTCCGGTTACAACCAAAACGACGCTAATAAATAAATTAATTAATGTTTTTTTCCCTACTTCTAAAAAACTCAAAATATAAATTATAACAATATGTAAATTTAACGGGCGAAAAATATAATTTGATTTATTCCGGAAGTAATAAACAAATTGGGTTTCGTCTTAAATATAGTAGTTTGAGTGATAAAGGGCACTGCGCGTGGGCCGTTTAAGCTCTCAATATTATACGCTATGGAGTGCGCCTAGGTAGGAAATGATGAATTATTTGGCCACGCGCCAGAGTAAGCGTGTAGTGCGGGATCTATCGCTACACCGGTGATTAAAACGCGTTCTGTTAATAAAATGCATTTTTGTTAGTTTAAATAGAATAAAAAAACTCTGGATTAGTGGACTTTGAGATTATAAACTCTGTGAAAATTAAAGACTGGGATTACAAGCTGTGTAAACTTTACAGCTGCTAGCTAGCGAGGTAAGCATGACGTTAGCATTGGCTTTTAAATAAAATAAAGCTTAAAATGAAATAAACCTTAAAATCGAATTGTGTGAATAATAAATATGTGCGTATTAATATTAAAAAACACTTTATTCTTGCTTGTCAAATAAAATTATTTTACTTTGAGCTAATAAACCATGTCTATGAATAGTTTCAATAATAATATAATTTTTTATTTACAAATACAAATTCAGAAACATGATTTTAAGGTTTTAGTTTTGGACCATGTTATTATTTATTAACCGTTACCATGTGATTTGTTTTTAGCTTTTTAACTTACATTTATTTATTCATGCAATATTTGCATT
Source organism: Leiocassis micropogon (assembly GCA_028565275.1). Taxonomy (NCBI): domain Eukaryota; kingdom Metazoa; phylum Chordata; class Actinopteri; order Siluriformes; family Bagridae; genus Leiocassis; species Leiocassis micropogon. The sequence continues at coordinate 7,274,857 of JAOVVA010000052.1, read as the reverse complement.
ATTACTAATTAATGACGTCATTGGGACGTACGTCATACATTTTCATGACACGATGACGTCTTAGCCATCTAACAATGGGGAAGAGGCGAGCCAAAGACAGAACCAGGAGTCCTAAAGAGGACGGCTCTGCAGACCTGACAGGTGAGTGACACGGCTACATCATGCTCGTATGTCCTGGATCAGGTCATGTGACCCTGGTGTGATTTTGGGTTTGGGTTTAGGTGTGACGTGTACACACATCCGTAAGGGAACGGACCCGAGCTGGATGAGGAAGACGAGTCTGAATAAGACCTGGGACACGTGTGAGGTGTGTGAGCAGAAGGAAGAGACCGAAGACGGACAGGACGCGCCGGCGATATGGATGTGTCTCAAATGCGGACACAGAGTGAGTGATGACGTGTGTGTGTGTGTGTGTGTGTGTGTGTGTGCGCACTAGTGTGTGGCGTAGTGAGCAGGTGGCTGCTTATTACGAGGGTGAGTCGAAAATGATCCGGTTATATTAAAACTTCTGTTGGTCTTTTCAGCGGTTTCTGTTCAAGGCTCCTGTCTCCCCAGTCACTGCTGTGCAGGTGTGATGAACGTGTTACATAAGTTCATTTGTAACTGCGGTGCGAGCAAAAATGGATGCCGCAGTTGTGATGTACACGAAAGAGGATCAGCGTACAGCGATTTGTTTTTTGTCGTCTATGGGTGTATGTACCTGGTGTACCTGGAGAATCATTACTGGTAACAAGACACGGATTCATCACTACGAGCCTGAGAGTCAACGGCAGAGTGTGGAATGGAAACACCCTCAATCACAGACCGCTAAAAAAGTTAAGCTGGAAAATTCATCAACGCTTTCAGGTTTCTGGGATTCTCAAGGGGCCAGAAGTATTGGAACATTATCAGGAAAAAGGGCCTGAACTTCGGATTAAACACAGAGGACCGATATCCGAGGGGCCTCGTGATTTCGCGTGACGATGCACGTCTGCACTCTTCTGCCCACACTGTCGATAATTTGCAAAATCTTTGTTTTGAGGAGTTAACGCTTCCTCCTTATAGTCCTAATCTTGCTCCATCTGACTTTCACCTGTTTGGTTCCCTGAAAGCAGAACAACAGGGATGAAGAGTCACTTCTGATGAATTTGTGGCTCGCAGCTCAGCATTAAATATTTTTCATGAGGGAATATGAAAGCTTGATCACAGATGGACGAAATATATCTAAAAGCAAGGAGATTATTTTGGAAAATTATGTATTTGCCTTTCCTAAAAGACAAATAAAAAAAAAAATTCTACAGAGTGCGGATCATTTTTGACTCACCCTTGTGTATCCCCTAATAAGTGCTCTATATAGAGAAGAGAGTTGTTTCCTAGATGTTGATACTGATTCTCAATTGCTACTTATAGTACATCTAGGTAACTACATTATTTCACACAATGCCCTTATGACAGGAGTTAGGGTTCAAAAACCCTTATTATGTACCCTATATGGAGAAAATGGAGAAGGGAGCTAGTGAAGTGTGGCATCTAATGCCTTTGTTAAGTTAAACAAAAATCCAAACAATAACAAAATAACAAGACGCTAGCATTTTATACTTAGTGTAGTGCACTTGATGAATTGGAGGGACACCTATTGGACATCTAGTGCACTACCAATCCAGTAGAAATTATTCAGAACACACTTATTGTGAGTATTAAGCCAAATCTGAACATCACTAGTAGCGCTTTGTTAACAAGCTTAACAGAACATAGCACATGAATCCAAACCGCTCCCTGTTATTTCATGTAGTTTAATGTAATTATTAAAATCCATTTATTTATACACATATAAATATCATTTTGTTCAGGGTTGTGGGAGGTACTCGGAGAACCAACACGCTGTTAAGCACTACGAGACGCCACGGTCGGATCCGCACTGCCTAGTGCTCAGCCTGGACAACTGGAGTGTGTGGTAAGAGCAGTGAAATCTTTCTCACACACACACACACACACACACACAATTTTTTATACTGCAATATTTAATTCACAATATTATTATTACTTTTTTTTTATTTGCCAAGTCTTTGCACATGAATCTAGCTAGCATCAATGTTTGCATACTCTGTAACTAGAACTTAGCATTGTTCATGAATGAAAGTAAACACAAATTGCTTTTCACATCTTAAAAATGTGTGTTTGATAAAAGTAATACTGTCCAAATATTCAGCAGAAAATGTTCAGAATAGAAATTGTTGTTTAGTTTTAGCTTTGAATTTGGAAAAAAAAAAAAAAAGTTTTTATGCATAAATTTTAGTGAGGTAAACTGTCAGATGTGTTTTATAGCTAGCTAGCAATTACGTAGTTTTATGATTTATTTACTTTATTGATTTATTTAAGTTATTTAAACATAGTTTATTTAATTAGTTATAATTGTCTAGTTAATTTATACTAGCTTTTTAGATTTGTTATCTTATATGTTCTATATAAGTTCTAAAAATGTTGTTTGTATTTCAGCTAGAGGATTTTGTATTATTTTATTAACTTGCTAGAAATTTACGATTAGCTCTCATTTTACAGCGACTACCTGTAGTTACTAGCTAGAAATATTTTAACACGATGAAGCTAGCAACTTTTGAAATGTTTGCAATTTGCAACTTTTCTTTTATAAACCAAGAATTGTCTTGTGTTTTAATTATTAACTGCAATTGTCTTAATAATTGTAAGCTGTTAGATTGTACATATTGTACAAAATCAACAGCTAGCTAAATGTTAGCTAACCTTGCTAGCATTTTTAAATTACTATCCATAATTAGTATCTAACAGCTTTCAAATTGATTCAGTTAGAATCTTCTAGATACTTTTCAGATTTTTATGTATGAAAGCTGAAACAAACCATGTGTTTTGTTTTCTGTGGTTTTTTTTCCCCCTTTACTGTTAAGGTGCTACATCTGTGATGACAACATCTACTTCTCTAACACAGGACAGCTGGCTCAGCTAATTTCTAGTATTAAGAAACAAGTACTGGGTGAATCCAGACAAAAAGCTGCCACAAAGAGTGAGTGTTTGTACTTTACTTACGTATTCATCGAATTTGCAGTTCAAACTAAACTTGAAAATAGCTGAAAATGGACATTGCAAGTAATTCTAAAGAGGATGTTGTCCTAAATAGAAGTAACAGGTTTAGGCTTTGTCAGAAACCACATGCTAGTTTAAAATCAGAATAAACCGCATTTTATCGTAGTTAGGTACCATAGATGTTACATACTATAGTTAGTTTACAATAGGATCCTTTTAAAATATTTAATGATTAAGCATGAACACAATGTCGTTTCCAAAAGAATTTAAAAGATGGTGGAATGTGGGTACCTTTTTATGTCTACAAAAAATATTATTTCTGTATTTATGAAGAATCAGTGTAGGTCTCTTGAATTTTATTTTATTTTATTTTTTTGAATGAAGCTCTTTTCAAATTTACAAAGAATCAAAAAGTAGAAACTTAAGGACCTGGGAACACTGTGTGCGTAAAGCCTTGTTCCCCAAACCCATGGTCTTGGGAGATTTTTTTTTAAATATTGAATTTTGTGTGAGGGACCATGTCTCTAAGTTCCATAGAGCTGACCCAGTAACATTTGCGCTTTCAATATGGCCGCTATTTGACAGGGTTATCAATGAGGTATTATGTTTACCTCCGGTAACATTTGCATTTTGTGCAACTTGGCAAGTGGTTGAATCTAGAGATTCTGGACCCCTTGAAAACCTAATATACTGGAACCCCAACCTTGAGAAATCAAACCCTTTTCAATTGTCATAGCTTTTTTTAAGGACCTGCTGTCATTCTTGTCGCCTTTAAAATTGTCCTTACTTACATATTGTTTTACGGCTGGCACGTAGTTGCAAACAGTTGCTTTTGGACCCTGCAACTTGCAGTTTCCAGTTCAATTTCTTTAGAAATCACATTTCTATAAAACATGCTGTAGAATCTAGCATACGTTTGTATATTAGCATAAACGTTTTGCTAGCTAGAATTCCCCTTGTTTTTAAACTCTTGCTTCTCTCAATTAAGCCGCAGAGGAAGAAAAGGACACTTCAAGTGACGCAGTGCAGGAACCCGAGGGTGAAATAGAGGAGGAAAAGAAAGAAGAGCCGAAAGAAAACAAGAAATGTGTGAAGCAAAACGGAGAAAAAACACAATCCTGTACCGTGCCCGTGCGCGGACTCAGCAACCTCGGCAATACTTGTTTCTTCAATGCTGTCCTGCAGGTTCGCAGACTTTTATCTTATACTTTATATGTTTTTTTGTTATGATATTTACCACACTTGAATCTCATACAGTGTATTAATAGGTCCTCCAAGAGCTCATGCTAATGCTGTAGCATATGCTAACAAGATAACTTCTATGTTCACTTTAAGTCACTATTAAAATCCAGTCAGATGGAAACATGTTAAAATGTTTAACTTGTCTGATTAGAATCTGTCCCAGACATGGCTGTTGCGTCAACTACTCGATGACTTCAGGGACGAAGAGAAGAGTATGTTGATCAAACCATCGTCATCCTCCGAATTGGTGAGTCCCACATTTATGAATCGAATGCATTGTTTTTGTTAACATTTAGCAAATGAAAAAAAAATTTACAGGAAGGTTTTTAGGGGTCATTGAGAACATTTGTAGCCTAGAAATGTAGCTTCCTTAAAATATAGCTGCCTAAAAATGTAGCATCTAGAAAAGTAGAAACTAAAACAAGAAAAATAGAGTCCTGAAAATGTAGGGTCTTAGTATTAGAATGTTATATTAGTGTAGTGTCCTAAAGGTGTAGTATCCTGGAAAGGTAGGGTCCCAGAAAGGTAGTGTTCTAAAAAAAAATGTGGGGTCCCTGGAAATGTACAGTCCTAAAAAATGTAGGGTCCTGGAAGATTCCTGTAGAATCCTACAAGTGTAGTGTCTTGGAGAGCCTAGAGATGCAGTGTTCTCAAAATGTAGCGTCCTGAAAAAAGTTGTCTCCCTGGAAATGTAGGGTCCTAGAAATGTAGGGTGGTTCTACTAGGAATGTTGTGTCATGAAAAGTAGGGCTAGAAACTTACAGCTGTTTTGTAATGTAAAATTACAAAATTGTAAAGCTGTCAGCGAATCCAACTGTCATTTTTTTTCACATCGGAAGTCTTTGAGATCATTGTTGTTAGGCAACTGCGAAACTATGAGTTATCGACTAATAAACTGACTACGCTTTTACAGACAACATAAAACTACAACCAAAAACAGACAAAACTGTCAGAAATCATTGATATTTACCTCAGAAAATACTTCACACGATTAGTATTAGCATTAACCACTGTTTAAAATTCTGATGACAGAAAATTCCACAACTAAAAAAATTTGCTGAAATGAAAAAATTTAAATATTCCTTTAATATGTATATTTTTTTCACTCATTCTGGTCTGTTAGCACTGCGCTAATTATGAACAGCCTGCTAAAAGCTGAATTAGCCAGGCAGGGAAAATCACTAACTGTTTGGTACAGTACATGTATATATTTTCTTTCCTCAGGATCCTTTGGAGGTCCGGTTGCCGAGACCCGGCTCTCTCACCCTGGCCATGTGTCAGCTGTTAAACGAAATCCAGGCGAGCAAAAAGGGCGTGGTGACCCCGCAAGAGCTTTTCACACAAGTGTGTAAAAAGTACGGCTTGGAGAAACTAGCAGCTGTTTTAGCACTGGTTAATGGGCCTAGTTTGTGGATATAGTTTAATTGTTCTGTGTTTGTGTGTGTGTGTGTCCGTTCGTCCAGGGCAGCAAGATTCAAAGGCTTCCAGCAGCAGGACAGTCAGGAGCTTCTGCGCTACCTGCTGGACGGAATGAGAGCTGAGGAAAGCACAGTACGTGCGCTAACAAAAAACATATAATTAGCTTAAGTAACATTTCTTAATTGAGATCACATTCTACTTAATAGCAAGTTAGCATACAGTGATATTAGCATGGTACTTGCATACTGTGAGAATATAGCTTGAGAAATTCTTTATATATAATAATATATATTGAGTATAATTTTTTAAAATAGCATGTGTTCGTTTTAGCTAATAGCTTTACTAGCAAGACTAATACACTTCCGTACACTGTAAATGCTAAAGCTAATGTGTAATCCACAGAGAATGACCGCTGGAATCTTGAATGCGCTAAAAAGTGTGGGCAAAACCTCCGAGCCAGAGCAAAAGAAATTAGTGAAAGGTGAGCTATGCTAATTATTACAAAGCATAATGTTTGTAGGTACATGCAAAAGCAAGCACTATGTAACGAAAAACATGACTTTTGCATCCTTTTTTCTTTTTTTCTTTCTTTCTTTGTTTTCCAGAGTACGAGAGCAACGGAGGGACAAAGAGCTTTGTGGAACACGTGTTTGGCGGAGAGTTGACCAGCACTGTAATGTGTACGGAGTGCAAAACAGTTTCCGTGGTTACCGAGATGTTTCTCGACCTCTCACTACCTGTGGCTGATGAGGTAAAGAACAAAAGCGACTGTCTAAATTATGTTTGTGATGTTTATCGAGCGCTAGCTGTTATATTTAACTTTTAGTTTACTACTACTATTTATAAAGCTAGCGAAATAGTTAGCTCATCCAAACAAAAGGGCTAGCAACTTAGCTAACATGTTCCGACATCTGCTTTTCTTTGACGGCAAGCTAGCTAACTGCTACATTTCAAAATCACAAACTTTGCAAGATACTAACATTTATTATGTTTAGGCTTACAAGAAAAAGAAGGGTGGCGGTCAGCAGAAGAAGAGCGAAAGCATTGAAAGTGGGCGGAGCTTTGAGATCCCACTGACCAATGGGAACGAAGATATGCCGACAGGCACGGGGAGCAAGTACCAGCAGAAGAAAGCAAAGAAGCAAGCGAAGAAACAGGCGAAGGTACTCAAGTTATAGGACACGCCCCTTTTAATTCCAGACACTTTGCTAAACTCTGTTTATTAACTTTCCTGTATTTACAGACCCAGCGGCGTCAGCAAAAGCAAGGCGCAAAGCTCACGCTGGATGTCCTGACCAGTCAGAACAAAGACTCTTCTCCGGAAGCCCCGCCCCCGAGCACGAATGAAGAAGCTGAAACCGAAGCTGGCGCAAACGAGCATGTTACCCAATCGGAGCCTGCGGAACAGAATCAGGAGACACCTGCTGAGGAGGAGGAGGTCGAGGACGATGAAGAGGCACAGAACTCTGCCTCTAATAGATTCATCAGCCTGTCAGAGGAGGGAACAGGGAAACAGGACGTGGAAGAGGAGGATGACCACGAAGAGGCGGAGCTAACCAAAAGCGTGAGAGCGCTCTCGATCTCCGAGGAACACCAAAGCAAAGAGGTCGAATCGGGGGTGTGGTCAGATCCGGAGCTGGATGCGGGGTTCGTGGTGGTGAACACGGACCCAAAGGCCGCGTTCTCGACTCTGTCCAGTAGGGCGGCGCCGGAGAGTTCAGGGAGCTCGGTGGAGTCGTGCCTCTATCAGTTCACACAGGTGGAGCAGCTGACACACACCAACAGCCTGCTGTGTGTGACCTGCAGCCGGAGAGGTGCGCAGGGTACACACACACACACACACACACACATGCAAAGTGAATATAAATCAACACTGATTCTACTTGTATGATTCTCTACTATTTAACTGACTGTGTGTGTGTGTGTGTGTAAAACAGGCGGTAAGAAGAAGGTGTACACCGAGGCAATGAAGCAGATGCTGATCTCATCCCCTCCTCCTGTACTCACTCTGCATCTGAAAAGGTTCCAACAGGTAACACACATACAAACACAGAAACACACTGAAACAGAAAGACTTTAATAAAATCAGTCTTGATTTGGATTTAATTTGTATATATATATATATATATGTGTGTGTGTGTGTGTGTGTGTGTCTGTGTAGACGGGCTACAGTGTGTGTAAAGTCAACAGGCACGTACAGTTTCCTCAGGTGCTGGATCTCGGTCCGTTCTGCTCCGTCAAGTGCAAGGTGTGTGTGTTCACCAATATGTCTCATACTCTTCCTGGTGATGTTTCAAATCCTTACTTTTATAAAAGTGGTCTCTGACATTTGAACGTGTGTGTGTGTGTGTGTGTGTGTGTGTGCGCATGTTCAGGGGGTGGAGGAAGGACAGACGCAGCTCCTGTACTCTTTGTACGGTATTGTGGAGCACAGCGGCACCATGCGCTCGGGTCATTACACAGCATTCGTTAAAGCCAGACCTCACACACACACTAGCAGCGGCTTGCTAAACGGAGCGGCAGGTAAGTTGTTTATTTAGGATAAAATGGGCGAAGCTTTCACAGGAAACAAGGCATACTGTATTTAGAAATTAAGCACAAAGCAATAGATTTGGTTACACGGAATAATATGGCAGAACAACCTGAGAAGTATGTCACTTACACACACAATCAACAATGTAATGTAAGCCCCGCCCACAATGCTTGCCACTTTACCCAATCAGGATGTTACCTAGCTTCTAGCAAACCAAACCGCTGAGTATAAGTATGCATTACATACGTACTTTAAGCTAGAAGGAAGGTGCACAATTTATTTCTCCTGATGTACTGTATATATGTAACATGTATGTTAGCAGTGTTTTGGGTCAGGCAGTAATGGAGATCGAATCTTGTTTGATGCAGGTGACGAGGCGCCCTCTAAAGGCTCCTGGTTCTACATCAGCGACAGCAGCGTGCAGGCTGTCACAGAGGCGCGAGTACAGACTTCCCAAGCCTACCTGCTCTTCTACGAGAGGATCTCTTAAAATCCAACATGTCCACGTCGTCCTGAAGAACGCTTTCACATAAAACTGCTGCTTTCTAATAGGTCAAACGAATACTGTAACTTGCTGTCAACTGTGGACTGGAAATCACATCGCTGTGCTGATGAGGAAAGGGTTGTTCTGTTAAAATGGGGACTTCTGTTGGATTTATTTCTGTCAAAGGGAATTTTACATTAACGCACTGCAAAAATCTCAAATGCACATTTGGTTTTATGCACCTTCAACTAACTACGGTCCAAATACAGTATGAATGAACTTTGCTGTATGTTTGTAACCACACACTAGCATCACTAATGTTTATATTTGGTTAATTGGTTGGTTTTAGCTCCACCCCTTTTAGCCATCCAGTTACTCCGTGCTTCCTCAAAACATTTTGAACATCATCTTCTCCTGTATACAGAGTCGGGGGGGCCTGAAGCCTATCCCAGGAGACCTGAGGCATGAGGCCAGGTTTAAAATGCTGCCCTGCGATGGATTGGGATCCCAGATGTGGTCCCAATCCATCTCAGGGCAACATTTTGAATATAAATAATGAAGGTTAAAAATCTAAGTATGAGTTTGCAATAAAAAATGCTGTTATGTTACATCTGATTCCTTCTAACAGGGGATTCTGTTTTTTTTCTGTTTCCAACCAAAGCAATAACATGTAATGAGTCAAAAATAAATAAATAAATAAATAACTCTAATGTGGAGCAGAACATCTGACTTGCCTATAAATACAATGGTTTTTTTAAAGAATATTTAATTTCTTGCAATTTTGTATGACGAAAATAATTGACTAATAAAATAGATTCATGGACACACTTCTTCAATATCTTGTCTTTAAGTTTGTCTTTCATATAAAATTGTATGAATTATTATAAAATTGTGTTATAAAAGTATTTAAAATATATGTAAAATGTTAGTATAAAGTAGTTTTCTATTAAATATTATAAGCTATTATACATTACATATATACAAATTAATAAATATTATTTATTAGGTATGACAATTTTGTATATTATAAAATATAAAGTATTAAAACTATGTAAACTATAAAGTATATATATTTTAAAATATTTAATGTTATAAACTTCTTAAATTATTAAATTCTAAATATATTAAATATATATTTAAAAGAATTACAAAAATAATGTATATTAAAAATAAATATACATATTTTATAATGAAATATATTAAAACTATAAATGGTTATACAACTGTATATAAAATATTTTTAAAAAATCAGAATCATAGAATTAGTTATATATCATAAATGATTATAAAAAAAAGAATGTATACTATAGTCAGGTATTAAAAAGACAGGATGCACGTGTTAACATCAATGATATTAACATTCATAAAATGTAGTAAGTAAAAAAAGGACTAATGTCTTATGTCACGGGTCTGTTAGAAAACAATATCTAAAATATGAATTTGTTAATTTCTAAATTAATTAGTTTAATCAAAATAAGCACTACTGCTAATTTTTTGTTTGTACAAACCTGTGATTATAGAGGAGTCATTTAAAAGCGCAGGATTCGAATCACTAGTGTCGACTCACTCAAATGAATCATTTTCATCAGCGGCCTGGCTGTACTGCGCATGCGCTCAATCCGATATCGCACCGGCGCTATTAGCCGTTAGCAGCAGCGATGCCGACCGTCGGCGTTAAACGGGACCTTCTGTTCGAGGCTCTGGGCAAAACATACAGTAAGTCTGTTTAATATTATTAAATTTTCCACCTATTGGTTAGTAAAACGTCAATAAAACGGGTATTAAATCCAGTCAGACGTTACGCAGGGTTGAATGGGAAAGTGCTAGCATGGCTAACTAGCTGTCATTTAAAGATATTTTCGTGGTCCTTGTGTCCGAGTAAAAGTGACGTGATTTAAAACACGAGGACTTTGTGTAGATTTCTGGCAACTTTGAGGCTGAATTCGGAAAATGAAAAGTTATAAAAAGCTTTTTGAGCTGCATGTTGAGGCGATTGCATCAGATCATCCGGGATCTGATAATAAAGATGTAAACTACTGTCACGTGATGATTTATTAAATATAAGCATGTGTGAAAGGAATGTGTACTTCTTATACTTCAGGTTGTTTCGTAAAAATTACATTTTATCTTCTTTTGGGGAATAAGCGTTACCGGTAGCTAGGCTGGATAGTGACGTCATCACCACGCGCCAAGCACAGGGGTGGGCTCAGCACATGATTAATACAGTTATTAAGACTGTGTTGTTGTTATTATTATTGATATTAATAATAATAATAAGAATAACAAGACAGCTCTGATTGGTTTGTCGTTTGCACGTCTACATTTATTTCTTGGTAAAAGCAAAATTATAGCCTTTTCTTTTAATCCCAAATTCTGGGAAATATGACAAATTCTAGGGATTGGAATCACCAGTCACCACCCAATATGATATAATAATATCTCGTTACCAATTCGATTCTATAAGTATCACAATTTTATAAATATCCTGATTCGATAATATTTTTTCCATTTTTTTATTTAATTTTTTTACACTAATAAGCCCGTTCCTTATAGCATTATTTTTCTCACTTAAAAACCTGCGCTTGGTATTTAAACAATACAAAACTAACTTCAAATGCAAGGGTTTAACATTTAATTGAGCAGAGCGTATCCCTGGCATCCGTCATAATTATTATTCCTAAACATACTTATACCATATGGGTTCTAACGTGGGCACACGGGACTCACAGTGTTTTAAGACTTTAATAGTGTGTGTAATGAGTGGGTTCGCACTCAGAGTTAGGAGGAAAATGCAGATTGGAGGCCTTTAAAGGCATGTTATGCCATAAAAATGTGCTTCTGTTGCGCCACTCGCAAGCTTCTGCGCTCAGTACAGAATCGTTTATATCTGATCAGAGCCTGATCAGAAAACCAGACTATTCTGGTCGCTGGCCGATCGACTGGTCTCTATTATAAATGTAACAATATTTTTTATAAAAATTGATTTTGAAATCAGTGTGGTGATGCGTGAATTATCACGCAAAAGAATTGTGACTTGAAACAGTAAATTTCATTTTTTGACCCCTAACACATTCTCAGTTAGTCTTCAGTCCCCTAGTTGAGGTGGTGCACTTTTTCAATCTGCCTCTCATCTTTTGCAGCTGATGAAGAATTCGATGAGCTCTGCTTCGAGTTTGGCCTCGAGCTGGACGAGATTGTGAGTAATAATCGCTAAACATCATAACTCTTTACAATAGTGTCATGTCTAGATTTGCATGAACGTATTTACGATTTGTGTTTTTATCTGAAAATGAGCTCTATGAGAGGGAAAAAGGTTATGCCACTTGGTTGGTGTTTGTTAAATTTGCTCTGTGTGTGTGTGTGTTTGTGTGTGTGTGTGCATCTTCAGACATCGGAGAAGGACATAATCAGCCGCGAGCAGGGCGATCAGAAAGCTGAGGGAGCCTCGGATGTGGTGTTGTATAAGATCGACGTCCCGGCCAACAGATATGACCTGCTGTGTCTGGAGGGACTCGTCAGGGGACTGCAGGTGTTCAAGGAGAAGTACGACACACATACACACACACATATTCAGTGACTCGCTGCAGTACATCCAAGTCCTTTCTCTAGTGTAATTCTTGCGCATCCTCAGCGCGGTTGTGGTAACGGTGAAAAAATGCGACAGAGGGTGCCAATAGTTTTAATTGACTGAAAATGGAGAACTAGATGACATTAAAGGGTTAACAGTAAATGTAATATGTGTATACTATGCAGTAATATCCAAAGACACCCTTTATAAGTGTGTGTGTGTGTGTGTGTGTAGAATAGAGGCGCCGCGTTACAAGCGCGTGAGCCCAGCGAACGGAGAGGTGCAGCGGCTCATCATCACTGAGGAGGTGAGACAAACTCTCTTGTTGAAGCCTAGCACGTACCCGACATCCCATAATGCACTGCAGTATCTCACTTCCTGATCAATCCAGTAGTCGGTTCTCATGTTTTTCATTATTTGTTTATTTTAACTGTTTTTGCGTTTCCGCTCTCAGACGGCGGGCGTGAGGCCGTACGCGGTGGCTGCGGTGCTGCGGAACATCACGTTCACGCCGGAGCGCTACGAGAGCTTCATCGAGCTGCAAGAGAAACTGCACCAGAACGTCTGCAGGTGAGTGGAGGAGAGAGAGAGAGAGACGAGCCTCCTCAGACAGTCGGTGCGTGACTACTTTCCTCCGCTTATCGTGGTTTGTTGTGGAACTGCAGGAAAAGGACGCTGGTTGCCATAGGAACACACGACCTGGACACCATCTCGGGGCCGTTCACGTACACGGCGAAGGCGCCGGAGGAAATCCGCTTCAGACCGCTGAGTCAGAAACAGGAGTACACGGCCACTCAGCTCATGAGCCTCTACAAGGTGAGATCTGATTGGCTCTCGATGATGTCATCTGTGTAAAAACCCTGGCCTCTGATTGGCTATCAGGTGGATTTCTTTCCATTAATAAGGATGTTGTGTGTGTGTGTGTGTGTGTGTGTGTGTAGACGGACAGCCATCTGAGACATTATCTGCACATTATTGAGGACGAGCCGCTTTACCCCATCATCTACGACAGCAACGGTGTCGTCCTGTCCATGCCGCCCATCATTAACGGTCAGAATACACCTCTGTCTTTCTGTCTCACTCTACTTAAGTCTTTCTCACTATTTTTTTGTCTCTATTTCTGACTTTGTTTCTCTCCTCCCGTCTATCTGTTTCACTTTTGCTCTCTCTTTCTCTCTCTCTATCTCTCTTCTTTTTCACCTTCCCTTACGAACAGTCTCAGTCTCCTTCAAAAATGTTTCTCCACACCCCTTTGCCACTTTTCTCTCTTTTACTCTTTTGTCTCATATGTCACTCTCTCTTTCTCTCTCTCTCTCTATCTCTCTCTCCCTGTCTCTCTCTCTAATACTTCACCTGTCTTACTGTCTTGCTCTCTCTTCCTAACCTAATCTTTCCTGCTTCCTTCTTTTCTTTCCTAGTCCTAGTCTCTGCTTTGTTTTTCCCATTTTTGTCGTTCTCTTTCCTCGTCCACTCTTTAATTTTCCTCTCTCTCTCTCTCTCTCTCTCTCTCTCTCTAAATACTAAGTTCTGGTATCTGGTGCACTGCAGTGCGTCTATGCATCTATGAATGTTTGTAGAACTGCGTTCCATACTTATTGTGTACAGGTAGTCCCTGACTTACGAACATCCAAGTTACGAATTTCTGCAGATACAAACGGACTATGTTCTATGAATCAGTTCTATGAATGTTTGCGGACAAATCGCGGACGTAGCTCATGTATTTTACAAAAAAATAGACACTGCAGTGCACCAGATACCAATATTTACAATGATATACAATATTTTTAGTGTCCAAGTGAATGTATAAAATGTCTAAAGTCCGGTATATTGTGTTCATAAGTCAAGGAACATCTGTATAATAAAGTGTTGTTTTACTGTCGTGTGTCTCCTGCAGGTGATCACAGCAAAATATCCGTCAACACACGGAACGTGTTTATCGAGTGCACGGCCACGGACCTCACCAAGGTAGGAGTGTGTGTTCACACGCGTCATACTCACATGTCCATAAAAAGATCATGTGACACTGTTTTGAGCAAATGTTTTTCAGCCTAGGATGTCAGGTTTCCTTCACCATTCAGGTGATTGAATCTAAATCGGTGTGTGTGTGTGTGTATGTGTGTGTGTGTGCGCGCTCACAGGCAAAGATAGTATTGGACATGATCGTGACCATGTTCAGCGAGTACTGCGATGCGCCGTTCACGTAAGTGTGTGGCACCGGAAACAGTCCCCATGTTTGCATAAGTATTCACTCCCTCACCATGTATTAACATCAATTCCCCCAGTCATGATACAGACATAAATGTGTACACACATAAGCATTGTGTACTCTCTCTCTCTCTCTGTCTCTCTCTCTCTCCCTCTCTCTCTGTGTCTCTCTCCCTCTCTGTCTCTCTCTCTCTCCCTCTCTTTCTCTCTCTCCCTCTGTCTCTCTGTCCCTCTCTCTCCCTCTCTCGCTCTGTCTCTCTCTTCCTCTCTCTCTCAGGGTTGAGGAGGCGGAGGTTGTGTATCCCGATGGTCGGATGTTCTCCTATCCTGTATGTATAACACTTAATTCTAACTTTTAATTTAAATCTGGTAAACGATCATTTTGATGATTTTTGTCACACTGTAGTTTGTTCTCTTGAAGGTTTTTTTTTCCTTTGATGTTAAACACACATGCCGTGACATGATCACTTGTTTTCTTTCTTGTAGTTTCATTTATAACAGACTGTTCAGTGAAAGCTCTCTTTACGTTGCCTGTTAGTCTTAACTGTTTACCTTTGACCTTTTGACCCACAGGAGCTGGCCTACAGGACGGAAATCCTTTCAGCGGACTTCATCAACCACAGAGTCGGCATCAAGTGAGACTTGAGCAAGTTTTATGCCTTTAAAAAAATGACAAACTATTTTTACATTTCTAACGGAGATGAAATAGTCGATCGATCAGTGATCAGAATTGTCTAATTAATCAGATATAAACGATTCTGTACTAAGCGCAGAAGCTTCCGAGCGACTCAACAGAAACAGAAATTTTTATAGAGCTACATTAGCAAAAATTGCACACGTTAAAAACCTCTAATCTGCCTTTTTCTCCAAACTCTGTGAGCGAATGAGTCTTAAGCTCACTCATTACACACGTTTTCACCAGTCTTAAAACATCACCAGCGCTGTCCGGTTGATTTTTGAGACTTTGGAAGTGTTTGAGGAGATAAAACGTCGCCGTTTCTTTATGATCCTAATCTAAACTATTAACAAATTTTTCATCCCAGGCTACATTTAATTAATCATTAAAGTTTTTTAAAGGTTTAAAGTTGTTACAAAATCAGGGGGGCATGTAATATCGAATCAGGATATTTATAAAATCATGATACTTATAGAATCGCAATTTTAACCAAATCGGTGCTGAGGTATCGTTATAATATCGTATCAGGAGGTGAGCGGTGATTCTCATTCCTACATATTATATTTCTATCTATTAGAAATGGAAGATAAAAACCGATTCAGTTTCGTATCGTGATTCTTTTGTGTCCAGTCTATATAATGCCACACTGATTCCATAATCTATTTTTTTTTTATGAATTTTTAATTTATACGGCTTCGTTTGAGGCGTTTGCAGTTCCTCTATAATCCTGCAGGTGGTGCTCCTTTCTATTTACACATGGGCATCCTGTGAGGCAGGACTAAATTTTCTATATATGTATATACTGTATGTGTAATTATCTATAATTTGTTCAGGATTGTGAGAAAATTTGAAAAAAAAAAATGTAATATGTGATAAAATCATATCGGAGGGTCGTCCTGGTGATGATTCCTCTCCCTAATTCTTCTTTTAGAAATTATACTCACGTTTTCTTTCTCATCACGCGCAGTGAGACAGCCGAGAGCGTCGCGCACCTCCTGACCCGGATGTGTCTGAAGTCAGAGGTCACGGGAGAGGCCGATCAGATCCGAGTGGAAATCCCGCCCACTCGCTCCGACATCATCCACGCCTGCGACATCATGGAAGACGCCGCCATGGCGTACGGTTTCAACAACATCACCAGGACAACGCCGCGCACGTACACGGTGGCCAATCAGGTGGGAGAATCATGGCGGGCCAATCAGACGTGATCTAGTGTACGTTGAGCAATAAAATGACCTGATGTGTGTGTGTGTGTTTTAACAGCTCCCTCTGAACAAGCTGACTGAGCTCTTGAGGTCGGATTTGGCAGCAGCAGGATTCACTGAAGCTCTGACTTTTGCCCTGGTATATACGCACACACACACACATCACTTTTCTTTTAACGTGTCAAATTACAGCAGTTTGTGTCAATTGTAGAGAGTTTCACCCCATTAGAATAACTGACGTGCAGCCGCCATGTTGGTTACAAACTCATTACGTCTCTGATAATCATCGAGGACGAGACAAACGCACCGACATCACTTTTCTCGATCGTAGGACGAGTTTGTGAAATTTCTTCTTATTTCTCCTCCTCTCTCTCTGTCTCTCTGTTTCAGTGTTCCCGAGAGGACATCGCAGACAAACTGGGGAAGGACATCACCGAGACAAGAGCCGTGCACATCTCCAACCCTAAAACCGCTGAATTCCAGGTCTTCTCTCTCTCTCACACACACACACACACACAGTTGTTAGTTGCATAGCTTGTGTCACTAATGTTTGTGTGTCAGTGCAGCTGTTCTCAGTTCCTCTAAAAAAAATTCATTAAATTATGAATCACGATTCTTTTGTGTGTTGATTCACGTAACATCACACTGACTCCAAAATCGATTTATTTTATTTATTTATTGGTAACTGTTTCTACCATTATAATAGAGACGAACCGGTCGCTCGGCCAGCGAGCAGAATTGTCTGATTGGATCAGCCCCGGATATAAACGGTTCTGTACCGAGTGCTGAAGATTTATGACGTCGCGTTATCAAAAATCGCACGTGTTTAAAAACGTCCGATCTGCCTTTTTCTCCAAACTCTGTGAGCAAATTAGACTCAAACCCGTGCGTTTTGAGAAAACTAATGTTCTAAGGAACTTATTTAATCATCAAGCGTTTTTTTGTAAAGGTTTAAAATTGTAACAAAATCTGGGAGGAGTGTAATATCGAAAAACAGGATATTTATAAAATCATGATAATCACAATTTTAATCAAATTGGCTTTGAGGTATCGTGATAATATCGTATCAGGAGGTGACTGGTGATGCCCTGTCTCTGTTACCTGTCAAGTCTTTAGTCCGGCTCCTGCCAGACACACCGTAGTGTATAACAGCACATTGTCATTATCACCGGCACGGCCGATCCCAAAGTAAAACATTAAACTCGGGTCGTTTTTACACATCTCATTCAAATCTGACATCATTTGAGTGAGAATTGCTGATGTTCTTAGACCTCGAAATGATGTTGAATTTTTTGGGACACGCCGTATTAATATTTATATCAGGATTCATCAAAGGGCTCGTTTACATCATTACTTTTCTGTGATGATTAACAAATGGTGCATTATACAGCTGGATAGTCATGTGTGTGTGTGTGTGTGTTTGTAGGTGGCGAGGACAACGCTGCTGCCCGGGCTGTTGAAGACGGTGGCTGCAAACAGGAAGATGGCGCTACCGCTTAAATTGTTCGAGATCTCAGATGTAGTGCTGAAAGACGAAGACAAAGGTGTGTGTGTGTGTGTGTGTCAAAGATTTTTGACGTCAGGGTTACAGCAGTGTAGAGAGATGAGAAGTTTCAAACAGGGCTTGTTTTGTGTGTGTGTGTGTCAGATGTTGGAGCACGCAACAACAGGCGTCTGTGTGCGGTTTACTACAACAAGACACCCGGCTTCGAAGTGATCCACGGCCTCCTGGACCGGCTCATGCAGCTGCTGGATGTCAAACCGGGTCGTAACCATGGTTACCACATCCAGGCCTCAGAAGGTGATTGACTTTTTCTTTTTTTTTTGATTTATAAACTCTGCAAGGGTAAAAATATTTAAGTTTCTCTCTCTCTCTCTCTGTGTTTCTCACACTCAGACTCCACCTTCTTCCCGGGCCGCTGCGCTGAAATCTTTTTCGGCGGGAAAAGCATCGGGCGCCTCGGCGTCCTTCACCCCGACGTCATCAACGCCTTCGACCTCACCATGCCGTGCTCCGCCCTCGACATCGACATCGAGCCCTTCCTGTAGCCTCGCTATTTAACCTAAACCCCACACACACACACACAAACTAGCCATGCCTGCGAACAGTACACGCACTAGCTGTTACTGATGCATCCTGTAGCTCCGCCCATAAGGAAGTAGTGGGTGGAGTCATGTCTCTGTGAAGGGTAAAGGGCGTGAGACTGTCGGATTTGTCCTGTTGCCGGTGCAGTGTAATGATTATTAAACAAACGTCTCTGATGTACTGTACACTGTTGTTTTATTGACTTCACACACAAAATAAACATAAAATATCAACAATTTATTGAATTTTTCTTTGCAGAAAGTGCTTTTTTTTCCTCATCAACAGCATCCCATTTGCGGTCAGTTCAAAAAGAAGCACACGTGATGGTAACCGAGTGTGTTGAGTAAGGGGCGGTTGTGTATCTTGTGTGTGTGTGTGTGAGGCTGTGCGGTGCAAAGGTCCGACTGCGGCGAGATAAGATCATAAATCAGTAGGTGTGTTTCATTCCACATCAGTCACAAGCATTCAGAGGCAACCTTTATGTGTGTGTGTTTAGATGTTTAACAATCATCAGCATGTCACACAGTGTGCCTGGGTGTGTTTTGTAGACTGATGAGTCATCACTTTAAAGCTTAACGGCCATAAAAACAAGACGAACACTTCTGGGAGTGTTTAGAGGAAGAGAAAAAAAGACAGAATCGTAAACAGACCGGTGAAATAAATAACATCGTGATTGCGTTAAGCTGAGATGTAATTACACAAACACTAGAGCTGTACTATACTTTTTTTTTCACAAACAAGACGAAGTAACGAGCGATGCGTGTGGTTTGAGGTCTGTATCACGCCTTAGATTAGGAACACCGCGCATGTCTGTGAGAGCTGCTAGGATTCCGCGTTCATGCTGGAAGTTTAGAGATTTTACAGCGCTATGTCGAAATCTACAGCATCGACCAGGAGATCGTGTGTATTACCCATAATGCACCATGATGGATCAGTTATAACCTTTTAAGTTGAGAGGTAGCTACAGTAGGGCTGTAACATAGCCAGAGGACACGCCCCTGCGTCCCTCTGTCACGTTTCAGTGTGTGGGTTCGATTCATACATTTATCTCGCGTGCTAATGCTAATCGATGTAATAATCTGCTAGCATGTCTTGTTTCAGCCATATTGTAATGACGTTAGCGTTAGCAGAGCCGCAAACGTTTCAGAAAAGCTTGAGGTGAGATTCTGAGAAAAGGGCCACAACAGATGCGTGTGCCTGTATTTATTCCAGCTGTTACAGCTGATGTGAAATATTCACCCAAACAAAAACCAAAACGTGAAATAATGCCCACCTCACACACCAGCCAAATCACCTACATGCTCTCGAGCAGTTCCATGTAGGCCAGCAGGGGGCGTAGCACACAACTCTGGGCCCCTACATAAACATTGGGCCCTTTCCATTCTTCATCCATATCTCTCATATTTCATTCAAGAATTACAAGAGCCCTCCTGTCTCTGGGGCCCCAGGTAGTCTGTACCGCTCCGACCCCCCACCATGATGCCCCTGAGGGCAGTAAAATTATTTACACACAGCACAGAAAATATTACAATACAATACTTGCATTGAGTTTAATCATACACAAAATAACGTATCACTATTTATATTCATAAGAACACTTGAAGGGGGGGGCCTCCATTAAACACCTGATACATGTGACAACACTAAAACACATGTGACAACACTATGTGAAGTGCAGCAGTCATTCAGGAGCTGTGTAATAAAGAGAACGAGGGCAGCGAGGAAACCTGAGCCATGCAGAAAAAAAGGAAAATCAAGATATAAATTGTAGGATAGAAAAGTCCACCAAAGTGGATCAGCCTGAGAGATTGATAGGGTGTTTAACCATCATGGCAAATATGGACATATTTGGAATCTTGTCAAAGAAAAAACATATATGACTGTATATAAGTATATAAGACCGTAAAGTGGGCGTGTCTGTACAAAAAAAAAGTCGTAAAATGAGTAATGGAACACATCAAGATGTTTTTTGGAATGTTTGTTTGTTTGTGCGCGCATCACGTAAAAACTACTGAACGAATTTTAATGGGGTTTTCACGGGTGTATTTGGTCTTACCTACGTTACGAGGTAACGTATAGGCTTTGTTTCATCGCAATCCCAAGAGAAGAAAATAAATTATAATTTGAAGTTTAAATAGAAAACTAAAAAAAATAATAATAATTGACCTTGAAAAAAATCATTACTTCATCTCAAAATTCAACAGGTGGCGCTGTAATTTTTTTTTAAAAACGAGTGAGTGTGTTATGAGTCTGCAATTAAATTCCACGCAAACGAAGTTGCGGGCACATCCAGTACGTACACAGAAGGGACCAAAAAATTATGTAGTACAGTGGAACCTCGGATTGCGAGTAACGCGGTTTGCGAGACGAGCAACGATTTTAAATAAATATTAACTTAAAAAATGAACAAGTCTTGGTTTACGAGTACCGAGTATCATGTATCACGCATGCGCTTCTTGTTTTGACACACCACCACCCCCTCCTCCTCTTGGCTTTACACACACACACACACACACACACACACACTCTCTCTCTGCTCTACACAGAAACTCTGCTCTGTCGCGATTCTTTTCAAAGGTAAAGTGCACGTTAATTTGTTTGTTTGTTTTACTTTACAGCAGTGATTTACTTAGTATGTTGCTCACGCGAGTGTCGTTAGCGATGTTCCTTGACCGCCACATTAAACTGTACAGTCGAAAATAAAGTCACACTAGTGATGAAAACTACTGAAAAGCAAAGAAAGCAAGATAATAATAATAAGAAGAAGAAGAATGAGTGGAAAAAGTACATGGATACAAAAGAAGGGGAGAAGAAAAGAAAAGACAGAATATAAAGTGATTCTTGATGTATGATTGCAAATCTCTCTGTGTATGATTCATTAGCCTTTAAGTGTTCTTATAAAAAAAATGTGTTACATGATTAAACTCGATGCAAATACTTCAATGCCACTGTAAATACTCACATGTATTTCCCTCTTTGGATAACACTACGTCACTGCGCTCACTATTTTATTAGATTGTTGACTGATGCCTTCACGCAGCTGTAAATGTCAATCAGATTACGTAAATATCATGTGGAGAAGAGGATGGATATCAAGGATATGGAGAGGATGGAGCCGAGTCCTCCACAGATTATGAACATAAAAGCGTGAGAAACTGGGCGTGTGGTGTGAAACCGGCTGAAGATAAGTGATTGCGCGAGTCTCACGTGAGCAAAGTCACAGCAACCCCAGCAGCATGAAAACCCGACACACCGCCACGCTGTTGACCAACCCGACCACAGTATACGTGCTAAACTTCAGCGGCACTTCGATTTCTTTCCTCTTCTGAGCTTTAACATCGTTAACTGCTACACCGTAATGCAAACACAGCAGCCGGAGTGCGATCCACTTCATCACCTGCCGGGTCAGCACCAGGATCGAAACCCCCACGCAGAACCGCGCAAATCCAAGAGTAAACAGCGTTGTGTTCATAGGAGGCAGAGTCACCGGGAAGGGCCCCGAGGGTTCAAAAGTCACGCCGAGCCTTTGGTTGAGCCAGTAGCCGACCGAACAGCCGGCACCGCAGCCTAAAATGATAGTAGTGTCCCCCCGTGTGGCGCTGTAATGGTCCAGCTCGGGGTATTTGTAGCACAGGATGAGGGGCAGAAAAAGGGTGATGGCAGGAGAGAGCGGGCTGTTGAGCTGGTAAAAGTCCAAACTGTCCCAGTGAGGGTAGGACACGGCCAGAATGAGGCCGGATATGAGAGTCCCGCAGATCACATCCTGGGAAGACAGAATGAATGATTAAGCAATTAAGACTGGACTGTATATGAGTTCAAGAGCTATGAGACTATAGCAAAATCATAATTTACACTCTCTTTCCAGAATTATAACAGCTTGATAACTAGCTTGAGTGCTGCTTTACTTTCAATTACTTACAGTTAGAGCAATTTGCTAACTATCTAGATAGTCGATAAGCTTTAGATATTATATTACATTATATTTATATATTATATTATACTTTAGTACAGTAAATCAGTTTGCTAACTAGCTAGAGATATTATCAGCAAGCTCATAACTCGCTGGGGTACTAACATGCTAAGCCTGAAAATGAATGAAACTGCTTCACTAATCAGTTAACGAGGCAAACAGCTTGTTTGCTAATGTGAAAGTCTTACTTGTTTGATCAGTTAGCATGGTAACTAAATGGTTTGCTAACTATCCAACCTGTGTACAGCGTGATAACTGCAAACTTACTAGCTAGTATTCTAATGGACGAGCATGCTAATTGGCTGAGCTGTTTATCTTTAACGTACAGATACTGTACTTGTTGCGACGTTGTTACATTTTAAATTTTACACTTGTAAACATTTAAGCTTTAAATGTCATATTAGCTTAACTACCTAGAGCTACATAGATAGATAGCATGGTAACTTCAGGTGAAACTCGAAAAATTAGAATATCGTGCAAAAGTTAATTTATTTCAGTAATGCAACTTAAAAGGTGAAATTAATATACGAGATAGACTCATTACATGCAAAGCAAGTTAGTTTAAGCCGTGATTTGTCC
>JAOVVA010000052.1:7231175-7243251 GCA_028565275.1 Leiocassis micropogon | reverse complement strand
AGGACGCGCTGCCGCCGCACCCGCCGCCGCTCCATCCGGCGCTCGCGGCCCTGCGGCGCAACGACGACGCCTCCTCCCCCCCGAGCGCGTCCGGCCCGGGCCGCCTCGCTGTCGCGCACGCGCACGCCACGCCGTCCACCACGGCGTCCACGGCCACCATGACGCTCTCGCAGGACTCGGTGGCGTCGCGCCGCGAGACCTGCCACGAGGGCTGCTGCAGGCGGCTCGCGCTCACCGCCGGCTGCGCGTGCGTCGCGTTCTCGTTCGTCGCCATGCTCGCGCTGCTCTTCGCCGGCCTCGTGTTCGTGCACGGCAACTCCGGCGACCGGCCGCCGTCTCCCGCCGGCCCCGTGTGCCTGTCGGTCGCGAGCGTCCTCGCCATGGTGGCCGTGGTGGTGACGTGGCTCCTCTGCTGGCTCAAATACAGACCGGAGCACGAGACGACCGGCCGCGCCTCGGCCACGAGCAACAGCAGGAGAAACGCCTGAGAGTGTGTGTGTGTGTGTGTGTGCGTGTGTTAATGTCGCTCACTGTGTATTATAATCCTGTCCTCCCTATGCACTGACAATCTCTTTCTCTCCTTTTCCACACACACACACACTCAGTGTTTTCCTCCCCAGTAATCTAGGACAGGTTCCTCCTTTCACACATTTGGATTAATTAATCACAAATCAGTCTGATCAATTAGACCACCAAGACTAAGAATTCATTCAGAAATTAAACACTGATGATACAAGATGTTTAAAGTCTCTCTGAAATACAAGAGGATAAAAATTTAACCAATTTTTTTTTTTGGTCCGAGTTAGCAAGCTGTAGCTTTGTGCTTCCTGTCATTAAACGTCCTGCAGTCTCACCTTGGACAGGTTCAAAGCCACACACGGGTTATGTTGTTGGTCTTTCAGCTGCTCGGGATGAGGGGTCGCCTCAGAGGACCATCCGATCCGCACACAAATTTGGCACACTGGATGCCCTTCCTGACGCAACCCTCCCATTTTTTTCTTTCTTTTTTTTTTTTTTAAATCCATGCTTAGGACCAGCTCTGCAACCAGTTTAAGCATTGTGTGGAAATTGAACTCCTGGCCTTCAACATGGAGGTTAAATCTAACAGTATTTAGAAAAGATTTAGGCCAAAAAATCAATAAATTTCTGCCCACCCTGTTCCACCTAAACACATTGGTAGAACAGGTAACTGTGGTTATACAGAGGAGTCTGATTCAACTGTGGCAAAGTAGCTTTTTGTAAAACAGTGTTGTTTTAAATATACTTGCACTAAGACTGCGCTTGTATTTAGCTAGCCGAGTGGCAGTTTACGACAGCTATGTAAAAGTAAAAACTTTATATTCTTTACATTATTTGCTTTTTAAAAAAATAATTAAAAAAATAGATTATTACTACGGTTGCATTGCTCCCCCAAGGTTGTTTAAAATTGACCTTTTTTTTTTTAAACAAAAGATTCTCTTCTTTTTTCGACTTTTTCTACAGGTCTTGTTTCATTCAGTGATGATTGTTTATACGTTTAGGATCTGAATCGTTCTTCACTACCTGGACCACTCTAGCGCTCGTACACGCTTTCTGTCTCGGCTTTAATATCGAACAATCATCTTTTTAAATGCCACGCAGGGAAAGCATAGAATGTTTTTCCTATTGTTTAACCCTTTAATGTCTACGACAGTACAGGTTTATTTACTCTATATTTTATTGTGTGCAATAATAGTTGCCTGTTTATTAGAGCCATAGAGATTTTATTCTATTATTCTTAACCTTTCCACAGATGGATTAGAAATTCTGTCTATTCTACTGACTAGAAAAATAATGCAACACCTAATGTGACAATCTAGAGCTGAATCTCTGACCTTGACATGGGACTGACCTAAACACCAAAATGTGTTTTTTTTACACATTTCTTTTCTTTTATTAAACTTGAACGCTAGCACTATTAGTCTTGTTTTGAGCTCCATGCAATTAAGCCGTACTTATTCATGTTTGTAGGTTTCAATCTTGGAATTTCAACTAGAAAAAAAAATCAATCGAAAAAAAACGACCGTATCTTTTAATTCCTCCTCAGCCGAGTCAGTGTTCGGCAACATGACGTCAAATCAACACGGCTGCTCAGAGCATCAACACAGCACTTCTTACTTTTAAATGAATTACACTGTACTGTATATACACACAATAGCGTTAAATCAGTTATATGGATGTATTCACATATTAAATCTTTATCGATAATTAGCCAGCTGGCTCGTTGTTTACGGAAGACAAACGTCTGGTGTATGCATCTGTGTTTTATTGTTTGGTTTTCAGGATCTGATGTTCCACTTTACAGTTACGATTCTGACTCTGACCAGGCAGTTATGAAAGAATGAATGTTGTCAAATGCATCAATGCTGTTATTGCGACATGGTCATGAACGACATCTTTGCTTATCAAAACTTCATATCTGACCATTTACTGTATCGGTTTAGTACACATTATCTGTTCATATTCATAATTAATACCGGTCAATAGTTGCCATTAAGGTGATCAAGGGTACGTTTAAATTCAGCATCGATGATGCAAGTGTGATGGTTTTGGGGCCAAATTGTTTTCTAACCGTACACTAAACCTACAACTAATAATAGCCCTCTCTCTCTCTCTCTCTCACACACACACACACACACACACACACACACGCCAGAGAATCCATTAAGACTTTATTCTATTTTAATGCACTACAAAGGTTATTAAATAAAACACACTCTGTAGTGCACTATATGTTCCATGTGGGATTCAGCCCTGGTGAACACACTTTCAATAACTGCCTTTCTCCTAAACCATGTACAGTATTTCTCTCTTTCTTTTTCTCCATCTCTCCCTCTTTTACACACACACTTAACACTGGTCATACGCATATCCAGTCTGCTCCAGTATAATCTGCCTTACTGTGTGTTCTGTAGAGATTAGATGTTGTGTGTGTATACGTGTGAGAGAGAGCGAGAGAGAGTGTGAAAGCGCGGATGTGTGTGTCGTCCTTGTGTATGTATTGACATGGAAATAATTTCCTCTGTTTATATGCCTGAACGTCAAGACAATTAAAATACCATATATACAAACATCTTATTTTTGGGGGTCATTCCTAAATACATGACAAAGGTGTGAGTATAGGGGTGTCAATACTTTGTGCAGAGGCTGCAGCGAGTGATCGGACCTGCACAGTGGCATATAGATTATGACTATCAAGTGTAGGGATGAGAAAGGTGTGCAAACTGATGACTGTAAATATTGTAAACAGTAACAGTAATTAACAGTAATTAGTGTGTTTGCTCTTGCTCGCCCTCTAGTGGAGAGGTCAGGTTGTTGAAGAAATGTGCTACATATTAGAAAGTACAGAAAGTTCAGCTCACAATACACTCAGATTTCACAAAACACTTTTGATTGAACCAAGTTGTTATATTTTTTCAGTTTTTTTCTTCCTTTTCCCCACAAAGTAGAAATATGACCTCACATCCTGTTTGGTAAAAATCAGAGAAGCAAATATTACTCGTTATTTTTTTGTACCGATGCTGCGATTCAAACTTCAAAATAGCAGAAAAACCAAGCAGGAATAAAGCTTCTTTATTCCTTTAAGTCGTGGAGGTATGTCCAACTTTTACTTAATTCTTTAGCAATTAATTATGTACTAACACTTTCATAATAATTATTAAATGCACTGTGTAGTAGAGTATAAGTATTGGCACCTACCTCCGTTGAAGCATAGAAAGTGTCCACACTGAGAGGTAGATGCTTTGTAAACTAATTAACATGAGGTAAAGTTATAGGAAAATATTGAAAAATTGCTAATTATCAGGGGCGTTCAGGTCAAAGTGGGACTTTTGACTGTGCAAAGTAACACAACACAGTTATGAGAGTAAAAACTTTATTTTTCTATATAATCCTCTGCTACACCAGAGTTTCACTAGTGCTTGGACACCATGAAAAGTTCTCAGTAAGCTGGAGCCATGATTGGAAATGCTGGCCTCCCAGGAACTCCTTTAGTGGCCCAAACATGTGGAAACGGCTTTTCAGACATATGGCCGTCTTTACAAAGTGCACATTTCAAGAGCCAAAAGCCTCATCATCGTACTGTGCTCAAAGTCTTATGTAAATGTCAATCACTCTTACGCTTTCAATCACCAGAAATTTCATCACAAGTCCCTGTTTGACTTGAACGGCCCTCTTAGAACGAGTGTTTTATTCCCCCCATTATAAGGAGCTAATTAAGCACTTTATACATGCTATTTAATGATGACACAAAGAAAGAAAGACAGAGACAAAAGTCGATCAATAGAAAAATAGTTTACTAAAACAACCAGTGAGACGCTTTTACAGTCAGAACTCCAAAAATATACAAATCCTCCAAAAACAGGAACAGAACATCGTGAACGTCTTTTACACGCTGCGTTAAAATCAGCCCAGAATCTGAAACCACACCCTCCCTCTGATGATGCATGATGGGTATTCTGCAGACATTATGGGATGTCGTTGATCCCTCATTATAGCATGACTAATCCAAAAAAAGAAAAGTTTTAGACACAGCCGAGTGCGTAAATGCTTATCGCTTTGAATTTCATGAAACGTCAGGTTAAAATCAGATTTTAGGATGAAATGAAAAACTGCACAGCAAGACAACAAGAACCAACAATCAGATCAATCGAACAGTCCTGAGCTCAAAACCACAGCTTTTATTTGTTTGTTATTCTGAAATCAAACTTCTACAAACAGGAAATTCTGGAGTTTATAAAAAATTTTGTAACCTTCATGAAATTTGTGGACGGTGAGGTTTTCTTTGAAATGTCTTCGAAAACGCGGTGTGTCTTTTGTCAAAAATATTTTTTCTGGAATTATTATTATTATTATTATTATTATTATTATTAATAATAAAAAGTTTAAGTATATATTTTTGAAAGGTTTAATAACATTTTGGAAAATTCCCATGTTTTCACTAGTTTAGAAAAAAAAAGTTGAAAAAAAAATACTTGGACTTCTTTAAAGATTGTTATTTTTTTGTAAATCTGAAGATTTTTTACAATTTTTTTTTTTTTTTTACATTTTTGATAGTTACTTTTGTTAGGTTTTGCAATTATATTTGTTTTAAATGTAGAATTTGTAAAAATAAATTATTTTGTGAACATTTTAGTAATTTAGGTTTGTCTTTTTTCATCTTCATTTTGTAATGGTGAGGTTTGAATTTCATTTTCTAGCCTTTTTTTTTTTAAAGTGAGTTTTTGCTAATCTTCGATATTTGAGGATTTTTGCTTGTTTTTTGGAGGATCAGTTTCTGAATTGTCCGTGACCCCAGGGACCTCCTCTGCTCCATCCCCTGGGCCTAAATGGAGGCTCGGGTCCGAACCACTCGGGTGGTCCTCTGGGAGGTCCGTTGTTCCTGAAGGGTCTTCCGTTCCAGTGCTCAGCTTCCATGACGCCTGGGTGTGGGAAATCTTCGGCGGGACCCTTCGGATTTGGCAGGGGCAACCTGATCCGGATCATGGGAGCCCTGGGGACGTTAGGAAGAGGCAGACTGGGGGGAGGATGTGGGATGTTGGGAAACGGAGGTATAAATGAAGCAACAGGAGGAGGATTTTGAAGTAACGGTCGGGTCTGGATGCGGGGTCTGCTGATGGAGTTTTCTGAAGGCGGCTCTACGGTGTCAGCTGGGTTTAAAACAAAACCAGAAGAAATTGACATTTTTTAAATGTACACATCACAGAAGATTTAAACACTTTCATAAATAATGGCACCAAACTGTACCGTTCCTCATTCCTAGGTGATACCAGCTCTACAGATATGACGTTATAATATCGATATCCTGAAGAAGCTTTCCTGAGATCCTGTGTATGTCGGTGAGAGGGGACTTTATTAACCATCCCAGCCTTTACGGGTTTAGGCCTGTCTACTGGTGTGTGTTGGTGTGTGTTCTCATTGGTTTTAATCTCATTTCTCTTGTACATGATGCAGATTATTTAGCTAGGAAAAGTGTGGGAAGTAAGCAGTCCAGAGATAACGTTACTGTAGATGATGTTCTCGCGCTGTCACAGGTACAGGGTGGTTTACAAGTGTGTCTGGAAATCTGGAGGCTTTTTGTTTCAGTGTGTATGTTTGGGGTGGGTGTGAGGGTACGGGGAATGGGTGTTTGGGATTTTAGAGAATGTTTAAAATTTTTTTTAGAAATTCTAAAAATTAAGGGGTTTTGAACATTTTTGAAGTATCATGAGAAATGTGTGACTCTTTGTGTAGTTTTGTGACTTGTAGCCACTTTTTTTGTCACCAACAACATCCATGTGTAATCTGTAGTAAATACTATAAATTTTTAATTCACTACAGCTTTGGTGGAAGAGAACCAGAACAAGGTTGATTACTCAAGGACTCGCAATTTGTTTGAATTTATTTGCTTGATTATGATTTTAATTTATATCAATTGTCTATATATTTTTTTATAATGCACATTATTTCTACATGATCATGACGGAATAATTGGAAACACACATTAATGTGAGATTTTTCGTTCTAACTCGAAGCTCTCGTACCTGGCAGTGGGTTTGTGCGCTCGATGCCAGACTCAGAGCTGACAGCAGGCATCTGAAACAACAAGAAACACACAGTTTTATCCACATACACAATCTTACAGCAGAATACAGTAGAACGCAGGATATAACAACATGACAGAGTTTAGGTTCATAAAACAGGAAGGAAAAAAATGGAGGTTAAGAGTTTGCCACAGACGTCACAGCACAATGCGAATCAGAAAGCTTTTGTTCCTCTTAAGACAGGAAATGATGTGTGTATTGAACAGGACTGTGTAAGGAATCAGCAGAATCAGAACAAAGTGAGATACGGCCAAAGACAAAGCTCAGAATTTCTTTAACAAATGTTAAAAGTTGTCAGGATTTCGTACTAAAAGAATTTCATATATATTTATAGTGAGTGAAGACTTCAAGCACAGTCCGGTGATGAGACTCGTTCCCGTGATCCTTAAACACCTGATCCTTAAAAATCGACGAATAATTTGTCACCAACTTGCGTGAACTTGTACAGTTCACACCTGTCTGTGTGAACTGTACACACACACTCATTCACCAACACCACTTGCACATTACAGGAAGTCAGCTGGGAATTATTGCCACGTCCCCCATGCAGTCCCGACCTCGATACAAGACATTTCCACATGTTTGAGCCATTAAAGAAGTTCCTGGGAAGCCGGCGTTTCAGACGTGAATCAGACACAATCGTGGATTATGCCTCCGATGTGCTGAGAAAGCTTTCTACTTTGATGTCTCATTAGTGCGTTAGTGTATCAGGGGATTATATAGAGAAATAAAGGGAGAGTTTACTCTCAGGTCTGTGTTCTGTTATTCTGCACAATCAAACGCTCCTCATATATCTGCAGCAGTGATGATTTGTTAGTCTGTATTACCAGAATAAATTGTGATTTTAAATAATCTCCAGCGTACGCTAACCTTTTGGTCTATTTTAAGCAACAATTCAAAGTAAAAAAAAAAAAAAAAAAGTTGTTGAACGCATGTTCTATTTAACATTGCCTGATTTCTTCTTTATGAATCGCGTTCACGCTTCAAGGTTTGCACGCATGCCACGCCCACATTGTGTTCACACTGTAAGCAGGCTGTACCTGTGCTATGAGCTTCTTCACTTCATAGCGATACTGTAAGTGATAAACAATCCTTCCACACACACACACACACACATCTTCACCTTGATTGAGTTGTACATTTAAATAGGATATTTTTTACCTGAGTTTTTCTACAGGTCTTTATTTAAGAGAAGTTAAAATATAGTGCAATGTTTTTGCATATAGAAACACCCCTCCCCCATGGGGGAAAAAAAAAAAAACACCAGATATGACAGTTTTCGGGAGGAATAAACACCATAGTGTGTAAAACTAATTCAGGAAGAATAGGTCCAATATAAGGCTTCATCACAGCATGTACAGTATATGAACAAAACACTAGAATTAAACCATGCCCCAAAGAAAATATTTAATTCAAAACCTTTTATTATTTACATAAACGGACCTGCTATTAGATTTCACCACGACTGCCACTTCCATCGCTTCCACCATTTACATTGGGTTTATTTGTGCCATCTTACCTGGCAATCATTACAAGTAAAAATGCACTTCTCTCCTTAATTGAAGCGATGTTGTTAAAAATAATCTCTCGAAAATGAGTATAATGCCAGTTAACATAGTTTCAATTTTACAGCGCTGGGCAAAAATCCTTTGCATGGGTTGTTTATGCAACAACCTCCTCAGCAGCGACCTCATTTCCCCTCTCGTCTGTTCCAAACCCTCAGCATTCAGCATCAGCAGTATAACTGATCACTGACCTGATCATCTGTCAGCATCTGCACCTGTTTCTCACTGAGTCAGGACTTAAGTTAGATTTTTTTTTTTATACTTGAATGCTTCATAGGTCACGGAGTGGCTTAACAAACCAAAAACAATTATATTTATCTGAGGTGCTGCTCAGGTACACCGACTTGACTGAAAATGAGAGACAAAAAAAGTCTTTCAGGAAGCCTGGAGAACATATACAAAAATGACTTTTATTTTAAAGACAATTATTGTTCAATTTACTTAATTTTTGCATACAGTCATCACCAAATAAACCTTTCTGGTAATATAAAAAAATACTTAATTACATAGCTGTTAACATTTTATTTATCTTTGTAATTGAAAATATATTTTCATTGAAAGATATTTATAGAAGAAAAAGTACCAACACATGACCTTGCAGCGTATATACTTAAAGAAATGACTTTATTGGTTCGGACCCAGGGGTCGTAGGGGATCTCTGAGAATCTCTTACTTTTAGCAAGAAAGTCTTACTGTTTTACCGCGGTCTGTTCAACCATGTGATCCGAAGTGAAGTTTGATCTTCAGGAAAGACGTTAACCTGGAAAGCGGTCATTTCCAAAGAACTAAATCCAACACGGCCGAGAACGAGGTCATGACTTGAGCGGATATAACGTCATCGGTGTTTCAGAATACCAGCCGTTGGGTGCGTATAGTCAAGTGTCCGTTATGTTGGTTATTATTTTTCCAGACATGATTCTTGATTCCGTCGTCTAACACAAACGTCCCCAATCACCGGGCCGTGGACCGGTACCGAGCCGCACAGAAAGGATTAAAAATGTATATTTGACTTTATTTGCATTTTATTGACTATCAGAGTTTGCAGAGGGTTTAATTTCGAAAAATGATCAGATTGTCTCCCATTCTCTTCTGTCCGCACATCGCGTCATATGATTCACACGCTCCAAACCCGCTCCATATAATAAATGTGAGATTTTACTTGCTATGTCAAAAGTTTAATCATGAAATTAAAAACCTCTCAGATATACTAATCTAGTCAGGGGAACAGTCCGCTGCAGTAACCAAAATCACGTCTTACAAGACCTTCAGCTTTAACCCTTCAGTAGTGTAATGTCGGGTTACCACAGGTCACAAACCTGTAGATTTTATAGAAACACAGCTGTAATGTTTATCATTAAAATAATATTACATTCAGACAGAAATGGAAGTGCAGATATTAGCGATCCACTACGAGGCAGGTGTGTGAGTGTGTAAGTGTGAGTTCCCACAGGTACTAAGGAGACACCTTATATTTACAAATCCGGTAAAATGACTCCTAACATGATCACATGACTTTATTGTTTTTAGTCTACATTCCACCCTGGGTCTCTGTAACCTGAACGTGGGAGTGCCGAGGGACAAAAGTGGTGAAAAAAGTCAAAACGTCTGCGTCTATTCTGAGGGATGTAACCTCCGCGAGAAATTCTAAAATGGTTAAACACACAATGCGAAGCTAGAAATGCCATGGAAATCGACAGAAAACAGAACAAATGTCCCTGAATTGAGGATTGAGGAGATGATTTCTGTGGTCGGTGTGGTCACAGTTTGATCACTAAACACAACACTAGCTGCACCGTTTAATACGAGTTTGGTTGTAAACTTCCTGGTGAAGCTAAAAAAAACCTGTAAAGTGATTGCTGGACATTGTGTGTATTCTACTTTCTAAATAAGCACTTTGTCCACAGGTTAGAATTTGTTTTTGTTTATAATAACAAATGGCATTATACATTTTTTTAGTATATTCTTAGATTTAACCTTAAAACAAACATGCAAACAAAAACAACGAAGGCAGTTCTTATTCTCACTCCCTCACTAGCATTTCAACTTTAAGTCACCGATAAAGCGAAAAAAAAATGTTGTCTTGGAGGGAAACTTACTCCTGCTCCTGGAGACGACTCCCATTAATGTCCAACATCATCGAGTAGAAAACTTCAGTTTTTCTGTGAAGGATGTTAGATATCTGTGAGGATCCAATTCCAACATTCATGGTTCTGAATGACGGGAACGCTAAGATCATACTACGAGAATGACAACTTATTTGAAGGAGCGCGTTAATATAAACAAGAGGCGACATAGGCAGTCATGTAGGGCACCAAATGCACTTCGGCTGTTATATGGATTAAAAACATTTTGCTTCTTTGGCTCCAACATTTACATCTCAGAAAAACAACAACCTTTTTTTCTCAGCTGCCCCAGTGTTTCAGTTAGTATCGCTGCAATGTGGATCAGCTGCCAAAATCTGATTGGACTCCGTGGGAACGTGTGTCGCACTTTGACCACAGAGTTCCCTCTGCGCAGTATGTAGATGACTCACCTCGCTTCTGAACCATGTGTAACAATGTTTTTCTTCTTTTTAATTCAGAAAGACAAGACTGTAAGTTTTATCACAAGCTGTTTTGCTGACAGTGTAACAGCTTCCATTTGACGCTTTGATTTTGCATCAGAAATGCAGTTCAGCATCAGGTGTTTAGAAATAAACTAATCTTGCATCGGTGCAAGATTATTGCCTTTAAATTCAGTAGCATTTTGGTTGTCCAGCTATTTGCCACATGTACTAATCATTTTTCTTTTTTTTTTAGTGCAGTAGTAATATCCCTGCGTAACAAAATATTACGCTCCCAAAATCTAAATGCACCATCACATCTGCTTCTAGAGTCATACAAGAGCAAAAAAAAAAAAAAAAAGGCGGCACAGTGACCGTTTTGATTTTACTTTAAAACCATCTTCAGCAAAACTGTAGGTGACGAGATTTAAAAAAGATTTTTTTTGAGTAACTTGGCTCTTTTATAGTTTAAATATCAGTGGACCTTCTGGGTTTTATTCTTGCTGCACTGCTTAGGAAAATAATTATTTAGTCTTTTGTAAATCTAAGGTTGTATGAATATACTGTATATAACTTACAGTTTGAACTGAACTGGGTTTTAATGCAAGTTCCATCACTGACCTGTTTAGGTCAGAATTGCGGTGAGAATCGATGCAATTACTGGCCTCAGGCAGCATCAGACTGAGGACCAAACCTGGGGGAACGATATCGCCTTCTCTTTTGCTACGGATACTGAAACCATCAGTACCATCTGATATCTTCATCAGTCTTATATTTGTTTTCTTTAAAATCACAACTTCCACAAAAGCATGGTTTTCACATGAAATCATTTACACTGCAAATATAACCAGGTATAAATATGGCAAAATTAATTCCTAAAATTATACAATAAAAAAGATCTAGGTGAATATTTTTAGCACCAAAATCCATATTTTCCATAACTTAATGCCATCCTTGCCATTTTTTACATTTAGATTGATGACCTTTGATTAAAAAAAAAACAATAGATTTTTTTAAAAAAAAGCACCAATCCACTTTTAGTTAAATTTTTTATGATTGTATGTGTTAAATTAGTATGAATGTTATAAATCTCAATTTACAGACATTTGTATTATTAGCTTTAAAAAAAACTCATCTGTGTAACTATATCTTCAGTATATGTATATAAAACTTGTGTAACGCATACTATATCTATCTAATTAACTAGTATTTAACTTAATATAACTAATATTCAAATAAAATCTAGAACTTTAATCTTGCAATTTGAGCAAAAAAAAAAGTGAAAATTCATGCATCCGGAAAGTATTCACAGCGCATCACTTTTTCCACATTTTGTTATGTCACAGCCTTATTCTAAAATAGATTAAATT
>JAOVVA010000052.1:7206578-7231075 GCA_028565275.1 Leiocassis micropogon | reverse complement strand
TCAGGGGAAACAGGATGATCAGGGGAAACAGGATGCGTCTGAGCTCAATTTTGAGCTTCATGGCAAAGGCTGTGAATCCTTATGTACATGTGCTTTCTCAACTTAAAAAAAAAAAAAAATTTGCAAAAATCTCAAGTAAACTTTTTTCATTTTGTCATTATGGGGTGTTGTGTGTAGAATTCTGAGGGAAAAAAAATGAATTTAATCCATTTTAGAATAAGGCTGTGACAGAAAATGTGGAAAAAGTGATGCGCTGTGAATACTTTCCCGGATTCACTGTATATAAAAGAACATTGATCATGGTTACCGGATCCGCACTGTGTGCAATCCAAGCCTGTGACTGATCTGCTATAGAAAATATTCAACAACATTGTGACTAATCAGAATCATGCTTCCACCCACTCTCCCTGTTTAACCAGTAGAACAAGAAAAGATTCATGGCTTGATGTGCTCATAGTCCCACCATGGCAACTGGGAGTAATTGATTCAAACTTGAAAAAACACCATACACCGTTGAAGTTGAAGATAAATTCTATTCTATAAAAACTATTTGGCTTTTTCCTATCTTTCAATTACTGACCTTTAATTTGAGTAAACTTTCCCTGTTTCAGGTCAGTTAGGATCACTAGTATATTTTTAAAATGGGAAATGTCAGAATAATAGAGAAAATCTATGTCAACTTTTATTTCTTTCATCACATTCCCAGATGGTCAGGAGTTTACATGCACTTAATATTGGTGATATTCGATGAATTGTTTAACTTGGGTCAAATGGTGCTGGTCACCTTCCACAAGCATCCAGAATTTTAGCCCATTCTTTCGGACAGAACTGGGGTTATTTACAAATTTTTACTGGATTGAGGTCAGGGCCGCTCCAATAGCTCAACTTTGTTGTCCTTGAGAGAGTTTGACAACTCTGGAAGTATGTTTGTAGTCATTGTACATTTGGAAGATCGATTTGTGACCTAACTTTAACTTCCTGTCTGATGTCTCGAGATGTTGCTTCAACATATCCACAAAATCTTCCTTCCTCATGATGCCATCTGTTTTGTGAAAGTGGACCAGTCCCTTCTGGGGTAAAGCCCCTCCCCCTCACAACATGATGCTGCACTCCATGCTTCAAGGTCAGAATGGTGTTCTTTGGCTTGCAAGTCTCTCCCTTTTCCCTCCAGACATAACGATGGTCTTTACGGCCAGACAGTTCACTTTTTGTTTCATTAAACCAGAAGACATTTCTCCAAAAAGGAACATCTTTGTCTCCATGTGCAGCTGCAAACTATAGTCTGGCTCTTTTGGCAGCTTTGGAGCAGTGGTTTCAGGTTTTATCCATATCGGTCTCGTTTTACTGTGGATATGGATAATTTTGTACCTTTTTCCTGCAATGTATTTACAAAGTCTGTTGTTGTTCTGGGATTGATTTTTACTTTCTTTGTACCAAAGTACGTCTCCTTCCTTGAGCGGTATGATGGTGGCTCGGTCCCATGGTGTTCATACTTGCGTAATATTGTTTGTACAGAGGAACTTTGTACCATCAGGAATTTCAAAACTGTCCCCAAGGATGAACCAGACATGTGAAGTTTTTTTTCCCCCCCTGAGATCTTGCCTGATTTCCTTTGATTGTCCCATGATGTCAAAGAAGGTAGGCCTTAAAATGCATCCACAGGAACACCTCCAATTGACTCAAATAATGTTGATTAGCCAAATCAGCAGCTTCTAAAGCCATGACGGCATTTTTTTCCGCAAGCTGCTTAAAGGCACAGTCAACTGATTGTATGTAAACGTCTGACCTGTTGGAATTGTGATAGTACATTATAAGTTAAGATAGATGTCCTAACACTTACCAAAACTATAATTTGTTAACATGAAAAATTTTGTCAGTTTTAATGACTTTAACCCAAATAGTGTATGCAAACTACCAACTTGCGTATATACTAGTTATACATATTTAAAATAAATTACAATTACTAAAGTTAAAAAAGGTTAGCTAAATACCTAACTAACATCTTGACTGTGTAGTTTAGTTGATATAACACAAAGATGTAAACATTCTAAGTCCGGTAAGCATGTTTGAGCTACGGATAGCTAGCATTTAGTAAACATTGTTGTGTAAACAATTGCAAATGTTGCAAGCTACGAGACTTTTATTTAGTAAAAGTTTCAGATGGGGGCGATAATTTTCATTTAGCTTTTTTTTCCTACACTGCTTCAAAAACGGATTTAGAGTCCTAATAAACAACACGAGAGCTGAGAGTAGCAAGGAAGAAAAGTTTTACCTGTTGATTCCAGCTCGCAGGTTGTGGTGAGAAAAACGGAAAGCGTCAGATCGAGAGTTCAAAATCTTGACGATGCTACAGTCATCCATGTGGCCTGGAGTCCACTCTCTGGATAGGATTTAACTTTCCTCTCTTCACTCGGTGCAACACTAACCAATCTCGCTGGTGTCTTCGAGTACATTGAGTATGCGGTAGAGGGCAGACGGCAGTTTGTGTTGTAGCTCACAAGAAGAATTTATTTCTAATTTATTTCTAAACAATGGCCTTTAATACTGGTAGCATTTAAACATGAATAAAGATGCGCACATTATATTTCAACATCCTTCTTCCTTGTTATTGTAACAATATCTTATTTTATTGGTCGACCTTTTGCTGTGATGGAAGTAACTTAAAACTCGCTTCTCATCGATGTAGTTGTTCAAGCATCGACTAAAACCTGCTCCACACGTGTGCAGAACTTTGGATTGAATTTCATATAATGCTCATACAGATAAGTCTTAGTCTTTACTGTGCCCAAGCTGGGATACATTAAAATTTTAACATTAACATATTTTCATTAATATTTAGGAAATTCTATGTTAAATTAAAAACCTTGCTACTTACTAACATCGCTGGTATATTAATAAACACCTTCACTGATTAATGAGAACAGATGTTGAAAATTCCTTTGTCACTAGACAACAGCAAATTCCTTTGCTCTGATCCTTATCAGATACTTCCGCTTCAC
The DNA here is from genome assembly GCA_028565275.1 of Leiocassis micropogon. NCBI lineage: Eukaryota > Metazoa > Chordata > Actinopteri > Siluriformes > Bagridae > Leiocassis > Leiocassis micropogon. The sequence continues at coordinate 7,228,076 of JAOVVA010000052.1, read as the reverse complement.
TGAGTCAGCTTGAGAAAAGCACCAAGCATTATAGCAAATTGCAAAAAGCTTACCCAGAATACATTGCATTTTTTTTCAAAACATGACTAAACGGCAACAGTTACTCAAATCTTTCTTGATGACAAATCGGTCGCTATACAAATTGGATTAATGTTAAGGCTACTTAAACTAGTACTTAAACTAGGCAACAATGACTGATTTTTAAATTAAGATACTCAAGTCTGTCTCTTTAAAGTGTAATGTTATAAAGTATTTATTAGAGACATGTTCAGGGTTTGAGAGGAAAGTAAAGTGAAGTAGAATTGCTTCTTTCTCTTTTTTCCACAAACACGCACATCAGAGCAGGGTGGGGACTTCATTTCATCAAGGGTTTCTATCATACAGTGAGACGGAGGATCCTATACTGTACACATAATTCTATAAAATCTCTTTTGATAAGACGTCATGGATCAGGGGGGGGGGGGGAAAGTATATCTCTGGCTTACCAACGGTCCGGTTTCTTCAGGAACTTGGTGAGGAAAATCCTGAGTGTTTCACGTCCACAGCTTTTTGATTAAATGCCTCTGAACCTTCGCTTCTTATTCCGGATGTCCCACGCGTTTCTTCGAATGTAAACCAGCACCTGGCGCTTTTTATATCCGTATCGATCGGACCCAAGCACCAGCTCTGTCAGATATTACAGGTCAACCCTTGATCAAAATTTATAATCCACCTAAAACGTTGTTAGCCTCTTGGGGGTCGGGGGGTGAATCTGTACCAGATCAGCAATTGTGCAATGATGGAGTTAATCAAGGCAAAGTAGTTAGCAAAAAATTTATACAAAAAAAATTAATACATTTAAAAATCCCTGATAGAGATGATGGTTATTTTTATCTTGACATGTTGGTCTAATTTCAATTTGGTTAACGGGTTCTTACATGACCCACAATGTCGTTCCACCTGTAAATGATGAGTGGGATTTTGTCCGGCACTGCTTAAAATACATCATCTTCCAAAGCATCGACTTTCCATCATGCTAGTCGTCACTCAGCCAAGTCTTTTGTGAAACTTCGCACCATGGAGCTGCACTGCGTATTCTCATTTGATTCATACATGTGATGATCTTATGTGATAGTATTGTTTATTTATGGCAGCGAGGTTTAAATCTTAGTCTGCTTTTTATTAAGCTTATTTTATGTCGCTGTAAAGAAAAAATGTGACGGATGTGCACAACTGAAACTGAACCGAGGTTGAAAAATATGTTGTAGAAGCAAAAACATTGTAACACCTCTCCATTTGTCACAGCTTCCTGTACTTCATTACCTAAACATCAACTCTACATTGCTGCTGAATTCATTCAACTTACCCAGAAGACCCAAAAGCTACTTCGTTTATTGATGTTCCTACTGAACAGGGTGGATCGGTGGTTACGGTGTTGGACCGTGGATCGCCACTGTTGACTCAAGCAAGGTGTTTCACCAGCAAGTGCTCAAATACAATCAATGTCGAGTTGGCAACCCAACCCTAGATGGAACCATCCATCCAACTGAGCTTAAACAAAATTGCACCATCATGTTTCATGTTTAGCCTCTGTACATTACCTCCTAACATGCTAGATTTTTAGCAAAATGACCCAGTGGAGCGGGCAAAGGGGAAATTAAGCAGTGTTTTTTTTGCTGCATAGTGGGCTTTGGTTGAAGCACAAGTAGTCACAACAAACTACTCTGAACCAGAAGTTACAGCTTTGATGTTAGCATGAGACAAACTGATAGCTGATGGTGTGTTTCTATGGAAACACATTGCCCATTATAAAATACACATATTTGTACTAGGTACGTGTGTACTTGTATAGGGAAATGGACATCAATCTTGCAAGTCGTACTGCAAACCGATTGCTTTCTTTAACATTAGAAGCTGTTCCCCGGCGTGAAAGGTGTGTGGTTACCTTTCCATCACAAGTTCACTAAAGCCAAAATATCGAACATCTTTCATCAGGTATTGGTGATTTAAAAATGCATGGGATACAAACATCCCTTAGGGAAACTTTTCAAGGCCGGTTATAGAAAATGTTTTGAGTTTTCACTAGGATGTTTACTGATGACCTAGAACATAGTTTTTATGGTCTCATTTTCCACATACCAACGAGGCTGATATTTGAGTTATTGCGCATCATCAATGGTACATCATATTTGTAGCTTTCAAACTGTAGCAAATTCCTATTACATTACTTTATTTTAAAGAACACCATGTTGTATTTTTTATTTCAGTTTATAACGTTATAACGTTGCAGAACGTCAACTACCAAAAAGTTTGTCCTGGTTACTGAATACGTTCTTCTGTGAAGCCAGGACAACTTCACCTTGTTAACAAAAAAAACCACCACAACCTTTGTCAGACTTTTGAGGTGGAAAACAGTGAATTACAAAATCACTGAAACTACACACACAGCTGCTGTTACAGAAAATTCTTTTAAAACATGATACAAATACGCAACACTTTTGCAATTAAATGATCTGATGCTAGAAGCTGCACTGGTGACTTAAATATATATAAATATATGAGAGCACATCTTCTGGTGTGATCTAACCATAAACCAATATCCGAGATTGTGTTGTTTCAAAAGTAGCAGAACGGACAAAGACGGGAAACTTACCTGCAAAATTTTATAACATATTTCTGGTCTTTATTCTGTTTCTTCAACTGGCAATAAATGCATTCAGAACTTAAGCAGACCGGGAACTGGATTCCACATATCCGCGTGTCGGGTATTAAAGCATTTTACAACCTTCAGGATTATTGCAGGAGTGGGGAGATGGTGCACATGCCGTTGTACGTTAAACTCAAAATCCCTACTACGTGCTAGCGTATGATTTAACATAAAACAGCTTGGTGATAATTAGATTATTTCATCTTAAAAATGAATACATAAAACATCTAATTGTACAAGCTCTCAAGTACAAAAATGTCAGAACAACAGAACAACATTATTGTGTTGCTTCAAAAGTTGCTTCAGAACGGACAAACCATCACATTACGGTTAACGGGTTCTTACATGACCCACAATGCCAAAAGGATTCAATTTTCAATATTTTCCATTTTTTACTAGTACAAATGAAGAAGAAATGATGATAGTTAAAGACATTGTATTTAAACATGTGTAATAAATTTGCTTTCCGGTCCCAATGTACAGTACTATGGAAAAGTTTTGGGCACACATGCAAATAAATACTGAGCAAAGATGCCTTCATGAGTAGAGAAATCCTAAATAACAGTAATGACTGAACCAGGCACAATTTCTGCAGTTTTATAAAGTAATTAGCTACTAAGGACTTGCTTTTTTGTTTGCATACAAAACCAGACAGCTTCCATTTTTTTTTTTTGGTCTCTAATATAATATGCAACTTTATTTCCTGTTTGAAAATCGGAAATTTTTTTGTACTTACTCAATAATAGTCATTAAATAAAAGGAAAAAAATCCATTACAAACCAAAAACATAGGGCGCCTAAGACTTGCTCAGAACATGTTTGTATCTGGACTGGCTTTCTGTCAGTCACTTTATAGACACTCCCACAATTCCCCATTCACCTCTTGGCTTTCAAGCAGTTAAATATCCGAGTGTGCTTAAAAGTGATGGACATGGTGGTCCATGCTAACTAAGCGGTTAAAAACAACTACTTAGCTAATTATTACTCCAATCACTACTTAGAATAGTAGGAGAATTAAATGTTACAATAGTTTGAATGTATGGATATTAATGCTCATTATATACAACTGAAATTTTTAACCGAAGTAGCATATTTAAGAAATGGTAATGTAAAAATCCTAGTGTGTACTAAATTATTAAGAGGTCTTTATAACAGGAAAAGTTTGCAAGATGTGGAAAGTCCACCGCTGACTCAGTCATGTTTTTTGAAATCACATACTTTAAGAAAATTCAATGTTTCCACCCAAATGATTACAAGGTTAAAGACAGAATTCTGCCTTAGACACATGGTGTTTGCTAGCAGTTTGTTGTTCTAGATAAAAAGTTGTCTAAGGCTACTTTATTTCAGAAAATGTAACTGTGTATTGAATAGGCTGCTCCTTCCCTCTGGTTTATTACGAGAACCCGTTTAACTGCAAGAAGTTTTCTTTGATTTCAATAAAAAGAAACCCACCTGCTCGAAAATGCCAGCGAATTTCCTCTGAAAATGTTGGTGATCTCTTGTAGCCACCTTTCCTCTCCAAGTGATGAACCGTGTGGTGAGTTTAAAGCATTTATAACGTTAGTTCGTTATAAAGGGTAAACAGCTAAATTAATTCCCAATCATTATACTGTTCATAGAGGAGGTTCTTTAGCTCAAAGCAGGAAAACTGAAAGTTGAAATTCCAGGAGGGTCAGAACAAGTCCTTTAGCGAGACCCTGAAATTTGATTTTTGTTGCTTTAAAACATCAAGCTTGGTTTGGATTCTGCTTTAATAACTCAACCTTGGGGCTATTTTTGTCCTTTACGGTTTTATGCTCGGATTAGATTCTATCAAAATGCTTACCATCAAAATAAATAAATAAAATCTTAAAACATTTACTTCGTTTAAGGTCAAACAATTTTGAGGTACGTCAAAGTTCCTCATGGAATGCAGTTGAGATGCTGTTTGCATGAGAACCACGGACCAGATACTTCCTCCAAGATGAGCTACAGGATATGGAAGTGTCGGCGAGCCGTATAATCCTGTTTGGCAGTCTCAGCACACGTGTCGAAAAGCTTTGGCTGGTCAGAAGAGACCCAGATTTTACTTGCTCAGCACCCGGAGAACACCTTTCCTACAGTGAAGCATGGTGGCGGTAGACCCTTGGTTGCTTCTCTCGCTTGCTTTATTTTTTTAACCTGTCTTTTGTTTGATGTCCTTCTCTAGTCAGTCGCCACATTTGTGCCTCATTCTTTAACTGTCTTAAAAATGAATTTCCCCAATTAAAAAAGAAAAAAAGAAAAAGATGAGTCATGATGCTTTTTGTTTTTAGGAATGCTCTCCAAAATACAGGAATATTTATCCTGAGATCGTACAACACTACTTTCACACAGGTTGACACAATTTAGCTAGTTAAATGATTGCTACTTATGTACATTCATTTATAATCTAAAAGAAGTCCACTTCACCTCCATTTTAAACACTGTAAAAGTCTGGAAAAGTTTAAGAGGAAGTGGATATTTAAGCAAGTCTCACTCTATATACACAGATTTCTGAGTTCATTGTATTCTCCAATTTATATCATTGGCCCCACATACAGGATAAGTGAGATTCCCACAAGAGGATAAAAGATTCCCACAAGATCAAAAAAGATCCACACTTTCACGTGAGCAACATAACATCTGCTGAGGATAACATCTGATCACCGGGGCTCCATTTCCATTGATAAACCTGTCCAGTCTGGGTTGAAGAATTGCGCTACTCACTAAACATGACAACTGTGTGTATGTGTATAAATGATCAACTTTTATTATTATCCCCATAGCAAGGAGAAATAAAATAGAATGAAACCATTGAGGGAGGAAAAAATACAGTCATGATGCTAACCTTTTTTTATTATTATTATTATTATTATTTAGTCCAACACTGACATTTAACTTGACACCTCGACAGCAGCATTGAACAGGAAGTGCAAAAGCGTATTGTGTATTGCAAAACGGCACACTGTTAAAAATGTATAAGATCTGATGCATGTGACACGTAGACAGACACTTTACCTCCAGAAGAAAAGAGAGCAGGAAAAGTTTGATCAGAAACTCCATTAAGACCTTTTTTACCTGTGACGGGACTGAAGCTCCGCCCTCCAGTTCTTTTTCAGCTTCCTCTCCGCCGCCTCCGACGGGTTTAACAAGCTCGGCAAGCATTGAGGCCCACTCTACGTTAGTGATCAACAACTCCAGTAAATAAAATGCAGAAAGAAATATGATGCATAAAAAAATTTATACTTGGGTATTAATTGAATCCTGAAGGAACACAACAGGGGGAGTGGGGGGTATATACAGTACCAGTCAAAAGTTGAGACACACTTCCATATTCAATGTTTATTCTTTATTTTATTTTAAATGAGTAAACGAGTTCCGTTCTGGAAGTATGTTCGTAAGTCGGATTTGTTCACAAGTTCGACAATTTCAGCCTTGTAACCTTTGACACAAAACGCAATGTAAAGCATAAAAAAAAGAACCTCACACGTTTGGTGTTTTGGTTCTGCATAATACACTCGCGAAGACTGCGCCTACAAATCGTGAGGGGAATCCCGGTGACACATCAGGGTTAGCTGACTTTGTTTAAAGGCAGCACCAGGAGAGGACAACAATACATGGTGTTTACTGCGCACTTGAACCGACACCATTTTGCCTCAGAGCTGTTTTCCACCGTATTGGACTGTGAACTCGCTTGAACTCAGAGAAGCCTTTACGTGAGCTCTAATTCTGAGGTGATGTGAACCAGCAGTTTCTAAGGCTGGACATTCTAATAAACATATCCTCTGCAGCAGGTGTAGCTCTTGGTCTACCTTTCCTGGGACGGCCCTCAGGGGAGCCAGTTTCATCACAGCGTTTGGCTATAGGCGTTGGCGACTGTACTACACAGGACACATTTTATTTAGATTAACTGACCTTCATTTCTTTAAGTAATGGCGGAATGTCTTTTCTCTTTACTTATCTGAGTGTTTCTTGCCTAACATGGATTTATGACTATATGTAGTCTTAGCAGCACTAATAGGGCTATTGACTCCGTACTCGCCCTTCCTCTAATGGTCTAAAGCACATTAAGGCAGCAAGAAATGTCACAGATTAACTCTTGACAAGGCACACCTGTGAACTGAAAACTATTCCAGGTGACAACATTGTGATGAGAGAATGCCATGAGTGTGCCAAGCGGTCACCCAAAACTAAATGTAGCCAATTTAAACAATAAACAAACAAAAAAAAACATTCTGGGTTAACACTTTTTTGTACTACGTAATTCAATACATGTTCTTTCATAGTTTAGATGTCTTTAGTATTAAACCGCTATATTGAAAATAATAATTATAAAAAAAAAAAAACACCTGAAAACTGAAACACTGAAAAAGAACGTCTCCAAGGTCTCCAAACTTTTGACTGGTACTATATACATGCAGATATGTGCATATTCAGGAATTTATGAAGGACTGGTCAATAATTTAAGTACATGTTTTGTTGGGGTTTTTTTTATATCCTTTGAGGGGCTAAATAAATAAATATTGGCAGACTTCCACTTAATGTGATAATTTATGCCGTTAAACCTAATTGAATAATAAAAGGTACATTTAATAGTTACATTTAAGTTTAAATTTACGTTTTTAGTTTAAATCACAATTGCAATGCAAGTTTTTGATCATGTCGTGCAGCCCTACTATATATGGCGGAGAAGTGCATTAATTATATACGATCATGTATTAATGATATAACTACAGAGTGAATGTGAAACACAGAGTGCACTAACTTAGTACACAGGGGTGGAGAAGTCATTTTCTACAGTTTGGAGTGAACTTCATCGTGACTAGCCCTACTGCCTCCCGTCTTACATCTAGTGCACTATACTATGCACGGGGTAGGACACATGAAAGTTTGTGTGCTGCACCTGGTTTGAGTGTGTCCTGGTCGAGCACGGCTCCCTCCCGTAAAGCCGCTATCTCCGCCTCTTTCAGCTTCTCCCAGGGGATGTAGGTCACACCCAGCTCCATGTTCCAGTACTTCTTGAAGCGGCCTCCGATACCCTTGTTCATCGCCCATGCGATCTGATTACACACACATACACACTCTACAAGTCATACAGGTGAATATGAAACTGAAACTAATTACCATAGCACATATAATACTTAAATAGACAGCATATGAACTAGAGATTTAGATAATTTTCTTTTTTTTTTGGGGGGGACCATCCATGTATCGCCACGTTTGCTATTGAAGTTTTGCTATTCCTCGACAATTCTACAGGTGGTGTGCTCTAAACTATTCCCATAATGGCATGCAGTACAGCATCCTGTGTGGTAAAAGGTGGTTATTTATTAAGTTTGAAGAATTGTAACGGAAAAATAAGTTAAAAAAAAGTTCAGAATCAGAATCACAATACAAAGCAAATCAGCCACAGGTATTGTGATATCGCGACTCCTGATGATTCCCGTCTCTATTATAAATCGCAGTGTTTGCCCACACACAGAGTATAATAAAATGTACTGTATACCCTTTTAAAAAAAAATCTGTCCTCTTGCTACCCACAACTGATTAGCTAGTAGCAGACAGTTCCTTCTCACTAACAGAATAAACAGGTACAGGAGCCGTAGTGCGGGCGTGGTGTACCGAGACACCACGAGTAAATCAGCTATCGGATATCAGCTGCCGTAAAATTGGCACATAAATGTCAAACTAAAAATTTGCATATTATTATTATTATTACTACTACATCACAGAAACAACTAAAAACAACCATATAAATATAGTTGCAAGCAACGATGACGGGCCCAGGCACCCTGTGGCATCGCCTCCTGGGTCCACTGCACAACCTGTGTGATATTTGAGCGTAAAGACCTACAAAAAGCCATCGCCGCCTGGGTGACCTGCACAACTTGCACACGTCACACACTATATGGGGCTTATTAGGACCTAAATATCTGTTGAGTGCATTTGTGTGTGTGTATGTGTGAGAGAGAGACAGAGGTGCGTGTGTGTGTGTATGTGTGTTGGCATGTGTGTGCGTGTGTGTTTGAGTGAGTGAGTGTGTTAACATTTGTGATGTGTACGTTTGTACAATAGGCCACAGATGCTGGAAGAAAATCATCACACTATGATGTCACTGAATATAAGGTCACTTAATGTAAGGCCACAGAAAGTTATTAATCATTTTTCGGTGTAAGTTGAAGACATTATCACGGCTGACCCGTTTAAGATCCCTCTAAAATCCCTCTACAACTTTGCGTCCTCAATGTCTTCAGGTCACATCGATGATCGTATAAATTCCCTAGAAGGAGTATATCAAAATCCATCAGTGCGTTTTTGCGAACGACCCAAAATAACCTGTTAGGTTTAGCCCAGGACATGCAGTGTGAACGTTGTGTACGAGCTATACAGCAAAATCTCGTTTGGGGGCCCCTGAGGGACCCGGGCCACCCGACTCTCAGGCATCCTAATGGCAGTAGATTCCAACCTGTCTGTCAATTTTTTGTTTTTGAGCATGTTAACACCCCCAAAAAGCCCAAAAGGGTGGAAAAAAAATCCTTAGGAAAACAAGAGGGTCCTGCACACCCTATAGAGCTTGGGCCTTAAATAGGTGACCTTATGAATCAGAGATATTTAAGTAATAAATAAGTATTTGACACATCAGCATTTTTATCAGTAAGGGGATTTCTAAGTGGGTTATTGACACAAAATTTCCACCAGATGTAGCCATCAAGCCAAATATTGAATTCATACAAAGAAATCAGAACATCTAAGTATACAAGTTGAGTCATAATAAATAAAGTGAAATGACACAGGGAATAAGTATTGAACACACTTTATTTAATACTTTGTAGAAAAGCCTTTGTTGGTGATTTTTTGGACAACTTCTAGACACCTCTTGTATGGAGACACCAGTCGTCTGCATTGCTCAGGAGTGATTCTGGCCCGTTCTTCTACACAAACGGTAATCTATGGAGCACCTGATCGTGGCTGGTTTATGATGAACTGATGCTCTTTCCATTTCCGGATAATGTGCTCCCACAGTGCTCACAGGAACATTCAGCATTCTGGAAATGCGCCTATAACCATTCCCATCAGAATGCTTTTCAACGATAAGATAACGAAGATCTTGGGAGAGTTCTTTGCTTTTACCCATCATCAAGTCTTTCCTGTGTGCCTCCTGTGTAATGAGAAGCCTTTATAGGCCATCAATTAAGACTAAAGCAGCTGATATCAATTAGTACTAATAGGGGGTGGGGTTTCTCTCTCAATACTGACAGATTTCAGGTGATCTCCTGGCTTTCTATGCCATTTTGCACCTTGTTATCTTCAGGTGTTCAATACTTATTCCCTGTGTCATTTCACATTATTTATTATGACTCAACTTGTATACTTAGATGTTCTGATTTCTTTGTATGAATTCAATATTTGGCTTGATGGCTACATCTGGTTTAAAATTTGTGTCAATAGCCCACTTAGAAATCCCCTTACTGATAAAAATTGCTGATGTGTCAAATACTTATTTTCCCCGATGTATATAGCCCTGACCCAAATCTGTTTTTTTTTATTTTTTTTATTGAACATAGCAGGCTGTGGTACCTTGAAGGACTTGTGGTTGATCTTGACGTTTTCTCGACTGAGTTTGTTCAGAGCGGTGTAGGCGTCCTGTCTGTGAACCATAACGATGTAGGCACAGCCTCTGGGAGGGATCATCTGAAATGTACATATATATAAAAAAAAAAAGAACTTATTACACACATTAAGGATGAGAATCTTTCTGAATTTCTGAATTAAAAAAAAAAAAAAAGAAAAGGAAATTTTCTGTCTGCAGAGTGAAGAACCAAAAGACACATTTTTAAACCTACAGTAACACTCGATCACCGACTTAATTTCCAGGATTAAGCTTTAAAGGAAAACTTTGCTGAAATGTTCTATAGCGTCTCCAAAGTCACTACAGACAGACAGAAGGTGAAGATGAAACGTAATGAAGATGGTGCTCACGTTGATGGACTCGACCTGCCCGAACTCCTGCATGAGACTGCTGACGTCCTGCTGCTGCGTCTTCTTATCCAGCTGCCCGAGCCACAGGGTCGTACTGCACACTACACACAAGCATATATACACACACACACACACACACACACACACACACATTTACAATACGCATGTACCCATTCACAGATCGTGCTGTATATTATATAGGAACACAGATTCTTTCACATGTCGGAATTATTTGAATAATATGAACTGAAATAAATCTCTCGCGCTGACCGCTGAGCGTCTCTCTCTTTATGGGTGGGAGTCCTTTATGTCTCCTCTCCACGTCTCTCCTGTCCTCTGCGCGTGCTCTCGGTGGACTCCTCCTGCGCTCACGGGAACGCGAACGGTGAAAGCGCGAATGCCGCGAGTGAGAGCGGGAACGAGACGACGAACGCCTCCTGGGTGACCTGCAGAGGTTAAACGTCGGGAAGTGCATTATGGGAAATATCATTACCATTAAAAATGGTTATTCATACACAGACACACTTAGTCTATTAGCATCAGACAAGAATTTACCTGGACCGGGACCTCCTGCTGTACCTTGTGTCTCTGTCGTCTCTCCGGGAGTGACCCGATTCAACCTGGAAAGGTGAAAATTAAAAAATTAAAACACACCCGATTCTCTTATGTAACAGGCAGAACACGCCAAGCATATAAGCATACGGTTTTAGTTAAAACTATAATTATGCATAAGCAATCTATAAGTACATCCACAGTACTGTAAAGTCTTAGGCCACCTGTGTCTGCGGTTATATTTTTTTTTTTGAGTACAAACTTTACAATAAAAATAAAATAAAAATTTCTAATAAAGTCAGAACAAAAAAACATTTCTGATTTTCTGGGGAAAAAGGAAAATATCTGTGAACCAGAAAAAAAAGCAGAATACAGGTCGTCCCTGACTTACAAACAAGTTCTGTTCCAGGAGCACGTTCATAAGTAGAATTTGTTCTTAAATCCGACAAAGTGAGTCTTATACACCTTTGACTCAAATATACGTTGTAAAGCATACCAAGCCACTTGACTAAATCTGTCCCCTTTGCCCACACTGCAATCATGTGGCCAGAAACCGTAACCGCGCCTAAGCAAATTAATCTCAGCCCTTAATTTTAACAGTATTGTCTCTGCGTCTTTACATTGTGAGGGGAATCCCGGACACCATTTTGTCTCAGAGCTGTTTTCCACTGTATTGGACTGTAAACTCCGTTTTGTTGACTGTTTCCTGAAATTAGGATTATCCACCATCAGGAAAGCTTTATAGGACAGACATTTTTTATCATCGTGCTCCCGGACTGATTTATTGAAACCGGTGAGGCTGACTCATTTCTCACACACACACACACACACACACACACACACACACACACACACACACACACAATATACTGGACTTAAGACATTTTATACACTCACTTACACACTGAAAATATTGTACATCACAGTAAATATTGGTATCTGGTGCTCTGCAGTGTCTATTTTTTTTTGTACAATACACGTGAGCTACTTCCACAGTTTGTTCGCAACTCGAATGTTCATAAGTCGGGAACTACCTATATTGTATGTAAAAGCATACTTTTCAGACCAAAAAAAAAGAAAAAAGAAACAGCTTCTGAGTTTTGTTGCCATTTACATGCGCATGCCTAAAACATTTCCACATTTTTACTGTATAAAAGCTTTTATACAGAGCTTTAAAAGCGAATGTAGTAATGAGAGTGGACAGTAAATGAGAAAAACACGTAAAGAGACGTACCGTGTGGGGTTCTGTGCGGGTCCCGGCGTCGTCTGTGTCAGGTTTGGGCGCGGTTTGTTCAGTCTGAGTGTTAGGAAGCGGCTGCATTCACACAAATAAAAATCAAAATAAAGGGCAGACGCAGACATCCATTGAACAATCAATCAAATTCACAGCTGCACATTTGTGTAAACATCAAAGTGTGGTGACACATAAAATCAGGCAACTTAAAGATCAAGATCAGACGCGGTTTCCATAAGTCAGTCCAATTCAATTTAATCTGTATATATAATAAAACTGTAAAGTGGGTGTGTCTGTACATTGAAGATGTTTGTTAAAATATTATTAGGGTAAAAAAAAAAAAAAGCGACATCTCAAAATTCAACAGATGGCGCTGTACTTTTTTTTTTATTTTTATTTTTATAAATATGCGTATATGAGAGTGCAATCGAAAATCTACTTCATAAACTCAATCCCGCGCCTTCACGTTGCACTTCATGGCAACACGTCAAAATTGTAGTTCATTCCAAAATTCAACAGATGGCGCTGTACTTTTTTTTTTAACACACTTGGGTGTACAATTAAATTCCAGTTTCTAGTTTTGTTTAGAAAGTCTTTGTTGCAAAGCAGCTTTACAGAATCGAAAAGAAAATTCAGAAAATGAGAATGAAATATATACAACGATGAGACGGCAACAGGAAGAAACCTTGAGAGAAACCCATCCTCATCTGGGTGATATCAGATAATAGGGATTTGATCTGCAGTCGTACTGTGTGTTAGGAGGCTGGAAATTTAACATTACAGTTAATGTCTTTAAGTTAATATGGAGTCCAGTTTTGCTGTTGGAGGTTCAGGCACAAAACGTTTCATAGGACTTTAACAGTTTTAGTGAGCTTAAATACACTTTCATACTGTTGTGGGAATTCGTTTCTGCTCACCGTGCATGTAAAAAAAAAAAAAGAAAAAAGAAAAAGAAAAAAATCATCTCATTTAACCTTCCTGTTGTGTCCCGGTCAAATCTGACTGATGTACAAGTTTCCTTTTTAAATAAATAAATAAATAAATAAATAAATAAATAAGGCGGTAAATTTCATCCAGTTCATTTTTAATAAAAAAAAATTGGGTTTTAAAAAACTTAAGTTGCACTGTATTAGTATTATAGTCAAGTTTTCCCTGTGTACATGTGGGATTTTGTTTTCAATAAATAACATCATATCGGTCAGTTTTGATCGGGAACACCCAAGTTGTTATTTTGTGCCCGAGTAAAAAAAAAAAAATTTAACTTGTTTCGAAATTGACTTAGGTAAACATTACAGTGACGTACTCTGTGATAAATAGTACAACAGGTTTCATCTTAGTAATACCTATATGATGTTTTTTCTCTCTCTCAAAAAAAAAAGGAACTCAGGTAAATAACGTACAGAGTAAATTTAAGTTCAATATGTGTAATGTTCACAAGAGCTGAGGTTGATAAGATCTAGTACAAAGTTAAGTGATAATATATGCATTATTGTGGATTTATAATGAAATAAAATGATCCAGGTCAACATGTGAACATTATAAGTGTGAGCCAAAAAAACAAAAAATTAACACAACAGGAAGGTTGAAAAAAACATTATGTTTTCTCGATAGACTGCGCAGACAGCTTTATGTTGCAAATAAACCTGAGGGTTCGTCGTGATCAGGAAAAATCTGTACACACTAATTTGTCAGCCTAGGGGAAGAAAAAACAAAACAAAACTGTGCCATCAGGCAGGCTGCGTGTCAGCCGATGAGATTTAATAACATGGTATATAAATAGCTGTAGATCATTTCTCGGTGTGTGCCTACATTATAAAATTCACACAGCATGAGCGCAGTGAAATTATTTTTTGCATGTCCTAGTTAGGAAGCCGGGGTAGCAGTTTCGCACCCCAGTGCAATTATCGTAAAACCCAAAAAAGTAGAAGCAGCGATACTCTTGCAAAGCGTGAAAGACAGAAAGCGGTTTTTATTTCCAGCAGAAAAAACTGTGGCATAAGAATTTGTCAATTGAAAACAAAAAAAAACCAAAACGTATAAATCGATTTAAATTGAAAACTGATGCACTGATTCATCAACAAAAGACTACACACTTTAGATATTTACACTTAAAATACTACACTTTGGATTTGACCATCATTTCATTTGTTTTCAGGAGGAAAGCACACTAACTTTAATACTAACAACATTTATAATCAATAAATAAATAAATTAATGTACCTGGTTAGAAAGTTGGCCGAGACCCTGAAGAGCCTGCTGCAGATCTGGAAGTCTTCCGCACAAGAAAATTGTGTGTGTTAGTACTGTAGCTCGGTTAGAATAAAAAAACAAAAACAAATACTAACTAACTAAATAAATTTTTACATTATGGAAAATACTAAGTTTGCCGAACTTGTATTCCAGCTCCAAAAACTTTACTGTTTGGATAGGTCCTTAATAATGAAATCTCAAGTGATTGTTTTGTTCTGACGTCTAAATGAAGTAAACTGCAGTAGGAACAGGAAGTTAGTTATAGGAGCTTAAACACTTAGGAGCCACAGTGACGTCTGAGCCACTGCACAATTTATTTACTTTTTATCTGTTTACAGTTACATTTATGGTCATGAAATATCATCTTAGTGTTCAGTTCCTCTTCTCACTCGCGCTGTAAACGGTCATTCCTTTACCCCTCAGTTTACTCAGTTACCGCTTCACGTGTGCGCATGTGTAAAGCAAAAGTCTCATTAGAGAGGTTAAAGATCCATTTTCTCCCTCTCTGTATCAGCCTGCTCTTTGTTCACGCACGCACGCACACTTCCCATCTCTCTAATGGAAACACTGCTCTGTCGCGATTCTTTTCAATTTTCTTTTATATTTTTTGTTAATTATTTTTATGTATTCTTTTTGGGCTGTGGAACAAATAATTTAAGTTTCCATTATTTCTTATGGGAAAATCCACTTTGGTTTAGGAGTGTTTTGAAATACAAGCCGCTTCTGGAACGAATTATGCTCGTAATCCAAGGTTCCACTGTACGTACATTTTTTACTACACATTCATACACAGGCGTACTTACATGGAGAAAGCGGGAGACGTTTGCACCGGCTGCGGTGCCTCGACATGTGGTTCCTCGTCATAGTCGAATCGGTCCTGCAGCACCTGAGCGACACGTTATTGCGTGCAAATGCACTTTATTTACTTAAACACACAAACATACAGACCGTAACACATGGTAAATAAATAACTGTGTTACCTTGGAGATTGCGTTATTCTGTTGAACTGAGGCGGTGTTAGCCATGTTGGACTGTGTGGCGCCGCCCTGCTGGAGAGTCTGCAGAATCTTCTGAAGCTGAAGAGTAAAACACACTCGGGTCAGCTTCACACACGGGTGCAGTCGAGGATCCTGTAACTAACCAAGGTCACTTGATGCTGTGCTTTTGAAGAAGCTGAAGGTTTTAATCCTCACTTCTTCTTTCAATGTACAGTTCTGTGCAAAAGTTCTGACACCCCCCTCATTCATTTCTGCAGGCTGCAAAGTGCTTAAAGATACCATTTAAAAATCAGCTGTTTATGTAACGACCTCAGCAGCGACCTCATTTCCCCTCTCGTCCGTTATGACCACTCGGCATTCAGCATCAGCAGTATAATAATCACCGCCTGATCATCTGTCACATCTGCACCCGTTTCTCACTGGATCAGGACTTAATTCGGTAGTTTATTTGATTCTTGAATGGTTTATTGGTCACTGTGCGGCTGAACAAACAAAAACACTCCTCTGAAACTGCTCAGGTAGAGGACCTAGACTGAAAATGGATAACAAAAAAGTCCTTCGGGAAGCCTGGAGAACTATTTCTCAAGACGACATTTGCATAAAAAAAATGCAAAAAAGTCTGAAGCTTTCCTATAAACCCTATCTAGCACTCATGACGCCCCCTGGTGGTATGAAAGGAGTAAAAGAAGCATTAAAAAAAATAAATTATCTATGTAACGTCACAAGCAAACAAACTTGATGATTTTCAGTCACTTTACTCACCTGCAGTCTCAACCACAGACAGGCATCGATACCAAGACACCGCGAGACAGACCGGTAAGTGAAGTTGTTTAGTTTTAGTTCAGGCGACACGACAGTGTTTATAGCTCTATAACTAAATAAAACTTTTTTTTATTGAATTTTAAATGAATTTAAACAAAAAACACTTGTAGTAAATAAAAATGCTGCCTGTGGTTTTAAAGAAAGAAAATGAATGTTATAAGGAATGGGTTACATTTAATTACTCGTGTTCAGTTCAGTTGTGAAGCTGTGGAATAAACTTCTGAGTTACGACTCAAGGTTAAAAGATTTAAAACTAACAAAAAAAAATTCTATTTTTATAGTTTAAACCCAAAACACTTTATTTTAATCTCAGTTTACAAGGTAAGCCCATATACTGTACAGTCCCACTTAAACAGATGAGAGAGGCCTGTAATTTTCATCATTTGTCAATGACGGAGGTCATACGTTTTCTCTAAGTCTTCACAAGGTTTTCACACACTGTTGCTGGTATTTTGGCCCAATCCTCCATGCAGATCTCCTCTAGAGCAGTGATGTTTTGGGGCTCTCGCTGGGTAACACGGACTTTCAACTCCCTCCAAAGATTTTCTATGGGGTTGAGATCTGGAGACTGGCTAGGCCACTCCAGAACCTTGAAATGCTTCTTACGAAGCCGCTCCATTGTTGCCCGGGCGGTGTGTTTAGGATCATTGTCATGCTGAAAGACCCAGCCACGTTTCATCTTCAATGCCTTGTTTGTAGGTGATCAAATAATTATTTTTCACCATAATTTGCAAATAAATTAATTAACAATCCTACGATGTGATTTTCTGGATTTATTTTTTCTTATTTTGTCTCTCATAGTTAAGGTAAACCTATGATGGAAATTACAGGCCTCTCTCATCTTTTAAAGTAGGAAAACTTGAACAATTGGTGGCTGACTAAATACTTTTTTGTCCCACTGTATATATGTACAGTAATTAATACAGCTTGTGTTGTTTGGTATCAGTACTGTAGGGTAAATATGGTAATAATTCACCATCACAAGCCACGTTGTTTTTCCTCTACGGTCGCTTTGTGTTCTCTCTACAGTACTAAAAAAATTTATACAGTATTACATTTCATAGGAAAATTTAGCTAGAATTTACGTTAACATTAATGTTACAAAAAACGTGTAAAGTTGTTCTTAATATTTTAGGGTTAAAGCGCATTAAAAAAAAAAAGTGGTTTCCAGGGCCGACTGTATATAAATGGAAACGGGGCCTACGTACAGTGATGTCATCGTATCGGGTCGTCCCTGGTGATTCCCGTCCCAATAACAGTTGTAGCCTGTTGATGTTTTTACCTCGCGTACTTACTTCTTGCTTTATTTTACTGTTAATAAAACGATTATGTGTGAGCCGCCTGTGAAGCCGTCACACCACTGTTATGATAAGGTGTGTGTGTGTGTGTGTGTGTGTGTGTGCACGCGCACACGTTTTTATGCGTGCGTAATCGTCTCAAGTTCACGTCACTCACATCGAGGCCCGGAGTGGACTGCAGGAACTGGGTCACGGTGGCGAGCGTCACACTGTTCTGCAGATCCGCCGGGTTCTGAGATACAGGAAGTGATGACGAGGCCGGTTCTGGTGTCGGCCGAGCACTGAGCGCTTCTTCAGCTGGAGAACCTGACAACACACACACCATAAGACGATAACAATAACCCGTACTGTTTACCTAGAGAAGTGTAAATCTGAGTGGTCACATGCTAACACAGGGTTGATGTGTGTATGTGTGTGTGTGTGTGAGAGAGAAAGTGAGTAAGTGTGTACCTGTACCCCCCAGTGTAACACCATTCTCCATAGCAGGTACCGCCGGCGCAGACGCCATGTTCACCAGCGACTGAATGACGTCCATACTGAACACAGAGTTCTTCTGCCACAGACTCAAAACACGCAGGATCTTTTCCTTTAGAGACACACACACCATCATTATTAATACAGGTTCTGTTCCAGGAGCACGTTCGTAAGTCAGACTTGTTCTTAAGTCCGACAGAGTGCGTCTTGTACACCATTGACTCAAATATACAATGTAAAGCACACCAGTTCACTTGAAATTAGGATTATTCACCATCAGGACGTACTGCCAAGATAGATAGATAGATACTATATTCATCCCCATGGGGAAATTCACAACTGTACTGTACGTCTCTAAACCCAGTGGAGATGTTTAAAACTTTCTTATTGGTGTAAATATACATGATTTGGCACCTTGTCGTCAGGGGGACACTCGTACAGGCTCTGAAAGGTGGCGCTGATGTTCTTCAGGAAACGCGGCCCGAACACGTCTTTATCTTCTCCGAACTGATGGCGGGACTGACGGATGATCGAGTCCACAACGTACAGCCCGGGAACCTTGAGCTCGGGATTGCACTAGACACAAACATAAAAATAACAGCTCAAAGACGACACCGTGATATGAAAACGTAATTATGTTATTAGGATCTGTATCAGACAGCGCACACACACACACACACACACACCTTCTTGATGAACTTCTCAGTGATTTGGACGACATGTTTATACAGCTGATGGAGAAAAAAAAAAAGATGATCAGCATGATTCCTTTTACATTTGATAAATACTGTTGCATAGTTAAAAAAAAAAAAGAAAGAAAAAAAAACGCCATCTATTAATTAAGAAACTTACCTTAATAGCTTTCATGCCAGCTTTGGTGACGGACATCATTTTGGCTCGGGAGATCGGCGGCTTCATGTCCAGCATGGACGCCATCTGAGAGAGAGATGAGGGGAGGGGCATTAATGTGCAGATTCCACACTTTAGTGTACACTGTAAGAGGTAAGATAAATCGTACACCCATCGATACAACAAGTCCACACCCAACAAGACAAAAACAACCCTGTGGACCGGAGACGAGCACCGCAAGCTGAGAAACCAAAGGTCCCGGTTTGACTTGAACGCCCCTTGACATATCCTCATCCGAGGTTCAATACATGTCTACACATAATGCTAAAGATATTTCCAATGTATTCACTGCTTTATTTTACTGCTAATAAAACGATTATGTGCGAGCCGGCTGTGAAGCCGTCACACCACTGTTACGATAAGGTGTGTGTGTGCCAAAGATTCTTTAGTTACAGAGTTTAGAATAAATACAGAACACTTCTCATAGAAAGATAAAGACTAAAAAGAGAGAAACAAAAGTTTATAACAATTTACAGTAACAAATGATTACGAAGTGTTTTAGATTGAACAATTTTCTCAAATATACAAAAACAAGTCTTAATGGAGTTCTGGATTACTTATATGAAATAAAACATTCCAGTGTAAATAAACAATATATAACTATGAACTGGACGTCTTAAACATGTGTGAGATGTACTTTAAATTAATGTTTGTACACTCAGCATGATTTAATTAATCATTTTCGAAACCCTGAACTCTCCCCTGAACTCTGGAGCGAACCTGAGTCACTTTTTAATCATGTTAATGCACTTAAACACTTGCGAGGGGAATCAGCAGGGGCCGCTCGATACGATGTGATCACGATTCCTCTGAGCTGATTCCATTTGTATGGCGATTCTATGATGCGTTTTTTCCCCCAGATTTCGTTACAATTATAAACAAATTTAGCCTTAATCTGCCTTTACAACACAGGAGTGCAGAGGAACTGCAACATATAGCCACCTCAAATACAACCACATTCATATTAAACATGTTCTAAAAATATTAATTGTGGCTACATATGAATCGCCGCATCAATCACGACAGGTAACTCGTGAATCGATTTCCAAATCGGTACAAAACTGTAGGAAGTTTACAGAATTTTCACACTTGACCTGTATCTTGCATGCAAACATACATGCACTCGAAGCAGCTGTTTTGCATGCAGCATATTTTTCACCCGGGGTCACGGAATGCTGGGGGAATTTACAAAGATGTTGGGACAAGATGTTGTTTAAAGTGCATATAGAAAACTTCCTGAGCTTTAACTTCATAGAGTGGGAATAGTTTTTCCTGGGAACAAATAAATAAATAAATAAATAAATAACAGCTATGAATTTAGATTTTTGCTCGTCTAATCCTGTTTCTCTTTGATTCAGACTTTAAAATCAGATGATCAAACGTACTACTTTCATTCAGCAACAAATGAGAGGTCACATTGCAAGTGTACAACATGATGTCCTTAAATAAATAACTAAAATCTAATCTAATAATCTGATCTAATTTAATAGACTAAAAGCTAATATAATCTAAAACCTAATTCAATAACCTAAAACCTAATTAAAACAATTTGAAATCTAATCTAAAAAATATAAAAATCTAAAACCTAATCATCCAAAATCTAATATAATAAAACAAAATCTAATCTTAAAATTTAATCTATAATCTAAAACCCAATCTAACCGAACATCTAACTAAACTAAATCTAATGTAATCTAAAATATAATCTAAAATATAATCTAATTTAACATCTAATAAGGTGAAACCTAATCTAAAATTTAACCTAAAATATAATCCAATAATCTAAAATATAATCTAATACCAAATCTAAAATCTAATTTAATCTCTAAAGTATAACAATATAACATTTTATCTAATATAAATATAATAATCTAGAATCTAATCATATAAAATCAAATCTAATAATATAAAATATAAAATCTTACCAGATTGATCAGAAGTACAGAACAGGACTGAATCACACTCAGTAGAGGATGAGGCGTCCAAAGTTTAAACCATTTTGACAGAAACGATAAACATCACACCGATCAGCCGTAACACTGAATAGGTCTCTCACCTCTGATGCTCTGTGTGTTCTGACTCCTTTCAGAAACAGCGTTAACTTTTTAACCAATTTAAGTTACAGTAGCTCTTCTAACGGATCAGACGACACGAGCCAGCCTTTGACCCGGTCACCTATTCACTGGGTTTCCTTCCCTGGACGTCATTTTTTTTTGGGGACGGCATCAGGCTGTGTCTGACTGTACTGTAGGTCACATTCTTGTAAATAAACAAACGGAAATTTACAGTTTTTGTC
>JAOVVA010000052.1:7186620-7200761 GCA_028565275.1 Leiocassis micropogon | reverse complement strand
CTCTTTTTTTTGCGCCAGCACGTCTGCAGGAGCAGCAAGCGTCTCTCCAGGAGCAGTGTGATGAGGAGCGGCGTTCCTCACAGAGGGAGGTGATGCGTCTGAGGGATCAGCTGCAGCAGGAGAGGGAGGAGGCGCAGAGGGAGGCGCACACACTGCGGGATCAGCTGCGCGTCTCACACACCTCTCAAGTACCTAAATGCAGTACAACTTTATCGGCATGAAATAATTCTACAAATTATGCATCTTCTAAAGTCTTCTGCATCTTCCCGTTTTTTTGTTTTCCGATCCAGACGGACGTCGCTTTAGCAGCAGACGAGCTGAAGAAGGCCAAAGCTCAGCTGAGCCGGAAACTCCAACAGGTCAGAGGTCATCAAGAAGGTTACAGCTAGTTCAGTATACTGTTCCTGGGCTTCAACCTCTGACCTCTAACCTTTTCGCAGATGAAGGAGGAGCTGGGGCGGGAGACATCGTCCCGTCTGGAGGCTGAGCAAGCCCATGATGCACTGCTTCGGAGAGTGAAGGAGCTGGAAGGGGAGGTGGAGAAAGAGAAAGAACATGTGAGGGAATCATTCGGAAAATATATTGGCTGTGTCAGATTGATTTCTTTATTCGTATTCTTAAAAGCGACTTCTCGGTAGGTGAAGAGTCTTGAAGCCGACTGCCACGCCCTAAGTGTTGACGGACAGGAGGTGAGGGCGGAGCTAGAGGAGAAGGTAGAGCTTATACAGAGTTTGGAAGAGGAATGTCAGCAGCTGAGGCAGCAGATAGGTAAAAAGCAGAGGATGATGGGAAATTACACTTTCTGTAAGTATGTAGTATATGAAATGTGTGTGTGTGTGTGTTTTCTTGTCAGAGGAGAAGGACATTCTTGCATCAGATTTATGTGCAGAGTTAAAGGTAAGATGGAGGGAGACGACTACATATATGCTATCTGTTTATATGTTATAATCTCTGCGTGTGTGTGTGTATGTGTGTGTGTGTGTATGTGTGTGTAGAGTATGAGGAGAACACTGCAGCAGCAGCAGCAGGAAAACAGTACACTCCTCAGGGGCAGAGAAGAATTGAAAGTAGCGACAAACAAAGTTCAGGTACACACACACACACACACACACACACACGCAGGCTGTAAGATGGATGATCCGTCTATACATCCATCTAAGACTCTGAAATGTTTTGCTCCTCCATGTTTATCTCCCTTGTTTAGGGACTGAATGATCAGTTAGAAGCTCAGTGCTCTGATCTGAGTTCAGCTCTTTGTTCCCTCACCGAGGAGAAAGCGAAGCTACAGGCCAGTCTGAAGGTAACACTTGTTACACTGATTAATAATTAATAATGTGCGATGTTTGAGCTGAGATTACAGCAGCGCGTGGTTACCAAGGCAACAAGAGCCTTAGCGAGAAGTGGTAACAGGATGACATAGTGATAAATTACATGGTAACATACTGACAAATGTCGTTATTAACAGGACATCATGACAGATGACATCATAACAGGGTGACATGATGACACGATGACAGTGACGTGATGACAAAAGACATGGTAACAGGGCGACATTGGTGACAAATGAAATGATAACAGGGTGAAATAGCGACAAATGGTGTTATAAACAGGTTGACATGATGACAAATGACACAATCACAGGGTGACGTAGTGACAAAAGACCGACAAATGGTGTTATAAACAGGTTGACATGATGACAAATGACAATCACAGGGTGACGTGGTGACAAAAGACTGGTAATAGGGTGACATGGTGACAAAAGACATGGTGTTCTAAACAGGGTGACATGAATGCAAATGACACGATAACAGGATGACATGATGACAAATGGTGTTATAAACAGGGCAACATGTTGACAAATGACACGATAACAGGTTGACATGGTGACAAATGACACAATAAGAGGTTGACATGGTGACAAATGACATGACAAATTACACGATAACAAGGTGACGTGGTGACAAAAGACATGGTAACAGGGCGACATGGTGACAAATGAAATGATAACAGGGTGACATAGCGACGAATGGTGGTATAAACAGGACGACATGATGACAAATGACATTTAGTCAGTAATAATTATACACCATAGATCAGTAGGTACTGTAATAATCAACATGTGTGTGAAATTATAACAGGGAGACATAGCGACAAATGGTGTTATAAACAGGGCGACATGAATGCAAATGACACGATAACAAGGTGACGTGGTGACAAAAGACATGGTAACAGGGCGACATGGTGACAAATGATATAACAGAATGACATGATGACAAATGATATGATAACAGGATGAAATGATGACAAATGGTTTTATAAACAGGGCAACATGATGACAAATGACACGATAACAGAGTGACGTGATGACAAATGATATAACAGGATGACAAATTACGCGATAACATGTTGATGCTGTGACAAAATACATGGTAACAGGGCGACATGGTGACAAATGAAATGATAACAGGGTGACATAGAGACAAATAGTGTTATAAACAGGACGACATGATGACAAATGACACGATAACAGGATGATGTGGTGAGAAAAGACATTAAGTCAGTAATAATAATACACCTTAGATCAGTTTAAGAAGGTACTTTAATAATCAATATGTGTGTGTCTGAGGCGGAGCAGGAGCGCACTGCACAGCATGTGAAGAACATGGACCTGCAGTTAGACACAGCCAGGAGGAACATGCAGCATGAAGTGCAGGAAGCTCTGGCAGGTAGACGCCTGCTACAGAAAGAACTGTGAGTTCACTACTCCTACATATTTACACATATTGTATGTGCTAGTATTTTATTTCAGCATATTCCTTAGGAGCCGATCACATGCATCGGATACATTCCTTTATCCCCAAGAGTCAGCCAGGTGCATTGTTCCCTCCCCTGGACAGGGACACTCTGAGGGTGGACCATACCAAACTGCAGCAGAGCTCAGCCGCCGCCCTGGACGCAGCTGCCAGTCATCAGGAGCTGCTGGAGCGAACCATCAGACGCCTGCGGGGGGAGCTGAGGAGCGCAACGAAGGAGCGAGAGGCCATGCAGAAAGGGAGGGAGGAGGTACATGACTGCATGGTTATTCTGGGTGAACAGATGCATGCACACGCACACACACACATTTAAGTGACATTAACACATGTTTTTTTGCTATCTTAGGTGTGTACAGAGCAACTCAAACAGGTGCACACACACACACACACACACACACACACACACATAAGCATTTTAAGCTTTTAGACAGCCTTACATTTTCATTAAGATATCTCCCTCTGTCTCTCTCTCTCAGCTACAGGAGGAGTTACAGGTGAAAGAATGCCAGTTGTGTGTGTTGCGTTCAGAGACAGAATACATTCAGCGAGAGAACCTCAGGCTGAAAAATCAGCTGCAAAACACACACATGGTAAGAGACCATAGAGAAGAAAAAGATAGAAAGAGAGAGAGAGAGATTCAAATAGAAGTGTTTACAGGTCGTCCCCAACTTGTGAACATTTGAGTCACGAATTTCCGCAGAAATGAACGGATCACGGTTCTATGAACATTCGTAGATGTGAACACATTAAAGAAGTAGCTCACATGTATTGTACAAAAATAGAAACTGCAGTGCACTAGATACAAATATTTACAATTATATACAATATTTTCAGTGTGTAAGTGAATGTTTAAAATGTCCAAAATTCGGTATATTGTATGTGTGTGTTTGGGGGGGGGATGAAATGAGTCGGCCTCATCGGTTTCAATAAATCAGTCCGGAAGCACGATGATAGAAAATGTCTGTCCTGTAAAGCTGTCTTGATGGTGAATAATCCTAATTTCGAAAAATCAGCAAGAAAACAGAGTTCACAGTCCAATACAGTGGAAAACAGCTCCAAGACAATGGTGTCCGGGATTTAAAGGCGCAGAGACAACACTGTCACATCTGACGTGATTCATTTCCTTAGGCGCAGTTACAATTTTTGTCCACATGTAGTGTGGGGAAGGGGGACAAATTTAGTCAAATGAATTGGTATGCTTTATGTTGTATATTCGTGTCAAAGGCCTATAAGACTCACTTTGTCGGACTTAAGAACAAATCGGACTTATGAATGTGCTCCTAGAACAGAACTTGTTCATAAGTTGGGGATGACCTGTATTGTATATGTGTGTGTGTGTGTGTGTGTGTGTGTGTGTTCTGCGGAAGAAGTCCGAGACGCTGCAAACTGAACTGGGAGACAAACTAGCGCTACACACACTCGGGGGTCAAAGGTGTGTGTGTGTTCATGTGTGAAGCGTGACTTTTTACCACTATTAATTTGTTTGTCCTAGTTGTTTTTGTGAGTTGCAAAAACTGTTTGTTTTTGTGTGTCCTCTGTGTGTGTGATTGTTTACATCACCAGAGAGGCGGAGCTACACAAAGCAAAACAAGAGATTAACCAGTTAACAAAGCAAGTTGATGAACTCCAGAGAGCAAAGCATCATGGGAGGAATTCAGCTCAGCTGGAGATACGTGAGGTAACTAACACACGCACGCACACACACACTCTCTCTACTTATCCACCTTGTCATCTTTTATATTCTTTTGCCTGTCTCCCTCTCTCCATGCCTTTCTCCTCCCACTAGTTGAAGAGAGCTCTCCATGATGTGTCGTCCAGGTCATGTGACCTGTCGCGAACCAATCGGAAACTTCGGAAAAAAGTGTGTGAACTGGAGAACCTCGTGTCCAATCAGAACGCTCGAATTAAAGCGCAGATGCTTCAGCTAAAGCAGAGAAACCAGCACGAAGAGAACAACGTGGCTAGGGTTAGGGCGACACACACACACACACATTTACTGTATATATAGTACATCAATACACATGCTTTAGCAATTAATACACACACACACACACACACATCATATATACATTAATTTGCACCTTCTGCTGCTTAAATTCTCTCTCTGGTGTGTGTGTGTGTGTGTTGTCAGGCGCAGTCGCTGGAGCAGCTGCGTGTCGATGTTGCGTCTCTGCAGGCCGAACTGCTCGATCTCTCCTCCAGCCAGCAGGAGGTGCTACAGGCAGAAAGATGCCTCACACACACACTGCAGGAGAAATGCGAAGTGCGTTCTTGGTTTATTTTGTTTAACGGATAGTGAATAAAAATAAAATAAGGTAGCTAACAGGTAGCTACGAGAATCTCACACCGCGACCATGCGCGACTGTAGTGTGTTGTGCCGCTGCTTCGAGAGTGTGAATTCCACTTCATACTTTTATGTTTCACACTCGATGTGGTGTTTTGATAACAAGTGTTCCACCATAATAGAGTCACAGATGTGTCATCTGTCAATGATGAGTAGTCAGTGTTGAGTGTGTGTATGTGTGTGTGTGTGTGTGCAGATGCTGGTAGAGTGTGTGGTGAAGCTGAAAGAAGAAAAGAATGAAGCTGAACAGAAGATGACGGAGGTCAGGCTCGCGTCACAGCAGGTAGGGAAACGTTAAACATAGAAATCCTGGCTCCTGATTGGCAGAACTGAGAAACGCTAATGCGCATGTTTCAGATCTCTGAGAACCTGCAGGAGGCGCACAGCTGGTTCCGCTCCAAATTCGACAGCTTGAGATGCGGATTGGGACACGACCGCACCCCGCTACAGGAGCAAACCAGGGACTCCAGAGGCAACAGAAATGAGACTTCAGCGGTGCACAATCCAAGCGAGGTACTGCGACTCTGAACTCTGAAAGCTACTATGCATTTTCACAATGATAACTGCATTTGGTGTCTGTGCGTGTGTGTTAAGGTGGTGTGTGTGGCTGAGCCGGAGCTGGAACGCTGGGCTTCTACACTACAGCGCTGGGAAATGAAGAAAGAGTTGGACCGCGTGGCTAACGGCTACACAGCTGCAGCTCGAGCACACTTGCTGACATAGCGCACACACACACACACACTCAGGAGTACAGAAACACAAGAAGCCCCAATTTGTCCTCAGGATCTTTTATTTATTTATTTATTGTTGAAAACTGATGAAAAATTAATTTTATAAAACTATATGACACTTTTGTTGCTAATTAAATCATTATAAGCATATTTAGTTAGACATAAACAGTAAGCATATTACACGTTAGCTAGATAAATTACGCTCTAATTTACAGCTTGAGTTAGCTGCTAGTCTAACGTACAGATGTAACCGCTACATGTTTAATGCTAAGTGTATCATGTGTGTAAGTCTGTCTTTCCCTCCAGGAATTAAACTGGTTTAACCCTGGGGTGTGGGTCAGTCAGCGCTAAGCCGCTAGTTATTCTGGTTAGCATGATGCAGCTGTTAGTCATCGATATTTCTTTTTTCATGCTATGTTAGAAATGGAAATGTTTATGAATAAACTCTTATCTAGCATGACTCGTCACTTCTCGTAACTTCCATACAGTGGCTTCTACATTGTTATGTAAGAAATAATACACTTGAGGGGTGTGCTGTTATAGGAAAATAATCCACGACAGGATGGTGCGACATGACCCAACCTGCAGCAGTGATGTGGTAACAAAGTGGTAGAAAAATGATCAATATTAATACTTGTATTATCATGATTCATTATATTATTATTCTTTTTTGTATCAGTATTGTTAATATTTCAGTACTCCTATTACTTTTTTTTTCTTTTTTATTACTGTTAATATTATCAGCATTGATGCACTATTATCATTTGATGTTGTAGTAGTATGGTTATTATTTTAGCCCTTTTATAACTGTTATTTTATTACATTTATTTTTATTACTCTTATTATCATCAGCATTAATGATGATAGCACGATGAGACTATGACGTCATCGCCATTGCTCTGATAATGCTGATGTTTTAATAGTTATGTCATAATGGGCGAAGGCCCTCTTATACTTCTAAGGATTTTATATATATATATATATTTATTTATTTTTTACATTTTCTTTTCTTCATTCATCCGGGACCATTCGGAGGTCTTAACAAACAGGTTGGAAACTTCTGCCCTTCAGATGCCTGTGGGTCTGGAGATTTTGCTGCTTGCTCATACACACTTGCACTTATACATGTCTAGATCTCAACAAAGCAGCTGCGCCATCGCCGCCCGGACGCACCAGAAAAACATGTCCGGGTTTTTTAGGTTTTAACATGCTCAAAAAAAAGCACATAGGTTGTGTGGTGCGCCTGGGTGGCGATGGCGCATGTGCTTGGGCCCCACACATCCTTGCAGCTATATTTGTAATAATAGTAAAAATAATAATAATAATCATTACTATTATTATTAATAATTATTATTTTTTAAATAATTTTATTTATTATTTATAAATATATTATTTGTTGCAGCCTTGTTAATATTTTAGTACTCATCACTTTTTTAAATCCATGATTATTATTACTGTTATTATCAGCATTATTGCTTATATTATTGTTATTATTTGTAGTTGCATTAATATTTTAGTACACTTAAATCTTTAATATTTTTCACTTATTACTCCAATTCTTTTATATTTGTTACTACTGTTATTATTGACTATTATTACCAGCATTAATGCTGCATTTTTATTATTAATTGTTGTATTGTTAATATTTTAGCACTCTTATTACTGTTTTATTAATTACATATTTTACTGTTGCTATTATTACTCATTCTTATCAGCATTAATGCATTGTTATTATCATTGTTATTATCATCATAATTATCATGTGCCGGCAGTGCGCGCTCGCGCGTCGCTCTTGTTCCCGGTGCACCCCGCCTCTTCCTCGCTCCTCCTCTCCGCGGCGCTCGAGCCGACTTCTGCCCGTCTGCTGCCACGTAATCCCGTTGAAATCGGCGCACGAGCTCCGCAGAAGCCAGCGCGCGAGCCCCCGGAGGAGACTGAGCGACACTTTCCTCAACAACTCCCGGCCGCAACAAGAGAGAGCGAGCCGCGCGTGCATGGCGTTAGATCTCCGTGGGCCGTTACAGACTCGCGAGGTAAGCCCAAAGAAACGAAAGTGCGCGCGTGAACGCGACTCGCTGGAAGTTGGCAGTCGGTGCGCGTGCGGTAACCGGACAGCTTGTAACATTAAGAGACAGACCGAGTGTGTGTGTGTGTGTGTGTCTAGAGTTTGTTCCCGGGTAGCCGGTGTGCTGCAGCAGGAGACCGGACTGAATCCTAAACAGCGCGCGGGTCCACTTCAAGCGCGCGACGCTGCGGTTAAACTCCCGAGTGTCTCGCGCACTGCGTAGTGACCTTGCGTAGGGCGCGCGCAGGGATTCGGGACGCGGGCAGGCGCGCGCGTAATCAGAAACTTTCTAGCGTGTGTGTGTTTTTGGCTAGAAACTCTCTAAGTGCTCAAATGACCGGTTTAGTGTTTGTTTTTTAATTAAATAAAAGACTTTTCTTTTTCTTACCCTGTTCAGGAACTGTATCTAACTTTACAATTAACGTCATTTGACTCTGGATGAAGTTGAATAAAAATATGATAATCTCTTCTGTTTTATCGTATAAACTGAGTACTCTGACTATAAAATGCACATTAGATGTGCTAACAGTACTATAAACGGCATGTTAAAGAGTTTTTAATCCAAGTTTTTTTGAACTCTCGGTGCTTATGACCCTCTTCGGTTACCGTAGACAGGAATAACTCGGCACCCGCTGTGTTCAGTGCGCGCATGCGCAGCGCCGTTAGGCCTCAAACTTTAAAAACCACGTGCATTATTTTGCTTATATTTTACCTCAAAGAATCTCAATAAATGTATATAAATCATGTGTCTTGTTAAAATGATAAATATATCATGACGAAATCTGCCAAAAATAAACTCGTTAACATAAAAAAATAAGTAATTTTCTAATTTAAATTGTGTGTTAAAGATCGATTCAGTATATACAAGTACCCAATAAATAAGAAGAATATTTGTAAAAAATTATGAGTGATACTGTTATTGTCTCGGCCTTGCACATCTATCTATAATCTTTTTTTGAAAACTGTTTTGTGCAGCCTGTACTTTTGGTATGCTAATTAGGCCCAACCTCCCTTCCATGGCACTGAGATCACATGAGCTGATACTTAATTATAATTCTCTTTTTAAAACAACCATAATTTTTTAGACATCTTGTCATGTGACTGTTGTATTCACATACTCATTAATATTTATAAGCATCTGCCAGAGATGGGCGTGTATACATGATCAGCCTTGTCTGTGCTCAATTATTTCAGCACCGGGAACCTTCTAAACAAAGTTTGAAAGAAAGCACTCGTGTGATTTTTACACATAAGTTAACACGTGGCAGTAACTTCAGTTTTATTTTTGTCGCAGTGCTGCAAGTCACGACTTTGGGTCATAGAGATGGGTGAGGGTTGATTCAGGTATAACTTGCGTTTCTTTTGTGTGGTGATTCATGTATGGCCACAAAATCGATTAAAAAAATAAATAAATAAATATCGGTCGATCGGCCAGAATTTACTTTTTTTTTTTTTTTTAACTCTAAGGCCGAATTAGTTTCAAACCCACTCATTTCACACACCTACACAGTCTCAAAACACTGTGAGCACTAATGAATCTAAAGTCACGTGCGTTAGAAACCCTGCCTGCCCGCATGATTGCAGCCACTCACTGACAAGTTGAGTTTTTTTTAGACTTGGTGTTTGAGGCGGTAAAACGTCACTATTTTTTTCATAATCCTACAAGTGGCGCAGGTGGTCTTAGTATTTTTCGCCAAGTTTGTTTTAGAAATAATAATTATGGCGGGTGCCAGAGATGCACGTTGCTCAGTTAATATTATTTGAAGTTTGTTTGTGTTGTTTAAATGCTGTGCTCGGTTTTTAAGTGAGAAAACTAATGTTATAAGGACCGGGCTACGTTTAGTTACTCAACAGCAGGCTGATAATATGGAGCGACGTCACTGATGACCTGATTTATAATCCTGCCGTATTCTCCCTAAACAGAAGCACTACATAGTGTATGAAATAACGGCTCCTACACACTATGTAGGTCACTCAGAATCTGACGTTGAGCTTCTCCACACTGTAGGCGCTAAATAGAGTTAAGAGAAACCTTGTAAGTTATTATACGAAGACATCCTCAGGAACTAGTATTTTACTCCCACTTCCTGTTTCCCACCCACTTCCTGATTGCCTGGATGGATGGTGTGGAAATAGGCTTAGACTGCTGTGTGTGTGTGTGTGTGTGTGTGTCAGTGTATGTGTCTTACCATTACTGATCTTTGCACAGTTGCCATGACTACTGGAAATTTCTAGAAGGGACGTAAATGCAAGAGGGAAACACAAATTCTTCCAAAACAGCCTGTTGCATATGCGTAAATATTCTAATTGTATGCAGATATTATTCATAATGCATTACCATAGAGACCTATGTGTTATTTTATGCTTTTTGTTCTTTCTCTCATCTCTTTTCTTTTTGTGCTCCATGTGCTTCCTGCAGGTTAACGACCCGCTGTGTGCAATTTATCTGCAGCTGTAAAGAACCCAGCATCTGTGTGTGTGTGTGTAAGAGTGACAGAGTGTGTGTGTGTGTGTCCTCGAGGACTCTCGGATGCCATGCGTCAGCTGAAGGGCAAGCCGAAGAAGGAGTCATGGAAGGATAAGAAGGAGCGCAAGCAGGCGATGCAGGAGGCGCGTGAGCAGGTGGCCACCGTCGTCCTGCCCACGCTCGCCGTCCTCATCCTCCTCATCGTCCTCTTCGTCTACGTCGCCACCCGACCCGGAGCCGTCCAGTAGGCTTCCGCTGTTCCCCTCTCTTCCTACACCAAGATGTTCAACATGGTGCATTCTAGTCGTGCTTTCAACTCCCTCATCCCTCATCCACTTTCCCTCACACATCAATCCCATAATGCACCACAGTGCGCTGCGAAGTTAAATCCCAAGGCGTATAAAACGTATGGGTGTAAGTCATATACTTCTTACACAGTTCTACCACGTAGAGTATGAAATGATGATGCATACACCCTTGGCAGCGGCCATGCCAGCTCATTACCAAGCCAATCTCGCTTCCTACTCCATGTGAAGTGTATTACAGCGTTGTTCCAATGCTAGATAGTTTGCTAGCTAACTTGCAATCCAGTAGAAGTAAAATGGACTGTAAGAACATGCTCAGGATGCACCATTAACTTTTAACAGCAGATAATTGATCCATTATTCTTACTCAAGATCCGAGTGCTGAAAGTGCCACGGAAGGAGACAAGGGCACATTGCAAACGGTATCGGGACACCACCCCTGCTTCCCTACGTCCCTCTAACCCCAACGCAAAAAGAAACTAGAACGGTTTCCTGCAACCACCATGCGACTAGGTGAAACAGGAGGCCATTTTGGCTCTGTCAGAGCTCGAACCTAATGCCTGTGGTGGCCATGTTGGCTCCGTACTGTGTTTACAGGGTTTCAGTTTCATGCCAAAGCAACCGAGATTCAGGAGATGAATCAGGACCTGGGAGGAAGGTTCCACAAATCAGGACTCAACTGAAGCATATATACACACACACACACACACACACACACACACACACACACACACATACATAGTATTAATAATACACATGTACACGCACTAAGTTCGATGCCAAAACAAAAGTTCTTTCAGTGAAACACCAACAACAGCGTTTAAACTTTAGAAACGGTTCAAATGTTTTATTTTATTTCATTTTTTTAAATGCCAAACTAAAACTGAAAAGTTCCTTCCCTAATTTAACACACTCCTAATTTGTTTGTGTCCCAAACGCTAGTTCGTCTACTAGTTACTGTGTTATGACATAAGCTAGCTTTATTATTATTATTATTATTATTATTTAAAAATGTTCTTTAATATAATGTCAGCTTTATGACCTTTGACATAATGTTAAAGGTTGTGTCTTCAGCTTCCTTTCATCGTCTTGTCAGTTTTTACCTCAGGGTGGTGTTTCGTGTCGGGCGCTAATCTCGTATGCTAATCTCCTCTGTAGATTAGTTTCTGTTTAGTCGTCTTTAACGGAGCAGTGTTTTGGAACACCGTCTCAAATCCAGCGTTAAAAATTCATACCTCAGCGTTTGGGACACAGCCTATGTTTTAGTGTGTTTTATTAGTGCTGAAGTCACACACACACACACGATTATTTCCCAAAACAATGTTCTTGTTATAAAGTATTCACATTTTGTATCGCATTTCGTCAAACTCGTCATGGAAGATAATCATTTTAATATTTGAAATGCCCATGAGAACTATACTGTGTTGATGTTTCTGTGGTGATGATGATGTTTTTATGACATTTGTTGCACTAGACAAGACCACCAGGCGCAACGTGTTTAAGAAGCGTGCTAATGCTAACTCTCTCAGCACTCACACATGCACAAACACGTGTGAGAACTCGGTTTTTGTCTCTACAGCCTCTACATGCTGCTCGTTTGCTAATTTAAAAAAAAAAAGTTTTCCTTATTAATTTACGCCCTCCTTTCAGCATTTTTTTTTTTTTGGGGGGGGGGAGGTTAATATTGAGAAACAGCACCCCCTGGTGGGGATGATGTATAAGAACTCTACACAAGCGACACTATTCAACTTTTTACTTTCCGTCAAGAAACCTTACTGTGATTAACTAAAAGTTTTTTTGCTTTAACAACATTTAACAGCTGACTAAATGCTGCACCTTGTCAGAAATATTTGAAAAACAGTACAAAAATCACCATTTTTTATTCAGTTTTACTTCTTACATCGATATCTTACAACCCTACGCAAATAGCTTGTTGTTTGTTGCCTGGTAAACATTTTTTCTTTTTTCCAATTTTTTATGTTATCATGCATACATTTGAAGCCAAGTAGCTAAACACAATTAAATAATTAATAACACACTAGTCAATTTGAAACCTGATCGTTTGATTGTTCTTAGATTAGCAGAACAAAGTAGCTACATGAATTCTAGCTACCTTCGCTCAAAAAATGCCAGCGCTCTCTGTAACAGCCTTTTTCTTCACATGATATCTTCATAAACATGTAATAAACAAATCTAAATTTGTAATCTTGTTCAACAAGATAATGTAAATTATATATTTTTGCACCAAACAGTAGGCGGGGAACTGAAGAAACGTCTGGCCACATGTGATATTAATTTGTTATACAAATTTGCACAGAATTTTACGAAAAATGTTGGCAAAAACACTGTGCTTAAATGGGAAAAAAATCTGTTGTTGTAGCCATGGACACAAGCGCGTGGCATGTCGTCCTGACGTAAACCGCGCACAAACCACTGTCCGTTTCCGAGTTCATGCGTGACGATAATTTGCACATGATTTAATATCATACTTTTCATATTGATGACTTAAAATATCTACATTTCTCGCTCAAAGCTACTGCGCATCTTAAATATTGCAACACATCATAAAAACGGATCATCACAACCTTATGCTGTTTTTCTTTGTAAAGCGTTTGTATGTTATTTCTGTACGTAAGTGGACCTAAGAACCAAATCTAAACTCAGTGTGCCTTGATTAGACGTGTGTATGAACGTGTGGCAATGACAAAGTGTGTATTATATTGTTCACAACAGCCAGCAGCACGCACGCGCACACACACACACACACACACAGAGTAGCTGTAAGATTCTTCAGCTGGCCTTCATTTAGCAATGTGCCTTAAGAATGTATTAAAAACTACAAAACAATGATAAAGTGAGTGAATTTTCTGTGTGAATTCAATCTATTCTAATCTGCTATTTGAAAGACTTTTTTTCAGATTTTCTAATAAAAAAAAGCTGAAATATATATTATATATGGCACCAGTGGCGGCTGGTGCAAATAATAAAAAAAACTTTTAATAATTGCATGTAAATAGCCATTTATCAGGTGATTAAGCATCATTACTACTAGTATAAAATAAAATCATGACTCACATCGCATCCAGTCAGCAGCTCCACTTGCCATAAGAAGTGCTGGAAAAGCACCGAGTGTAAACTCGGCCGCGATCCATTGACTGCTGCTTAATTAGAAGATCAGGTTGATCTGGTCCAAGCTCTTTAACTTTTTTTCTTTCTACGTATGTAGTCTGTGTACTGTACACGAACACGAATGTAATACAGTTTAAAAAATTTTTTATTGTAATTAAATTATATTAAGAAATACAGCGGAATATTGTGACTAAATGACTTTGTCATTACTAAAATAAATAATTATTATGTTAAATAATTACATGTTAAAGTAGCATTCTTCTCTGCCTAACTTTAAGGGGGCGGCG
>JAOVVA010000052.1:7161368-7176981 GCA_028565275.1 Leiocassis micropogon | reverse complement strand
ATGTAATCAGTGATATTATTATTATTATTATTATTATTATTATTATTATTATTTGAGGTTGAAGCCCACGTACATGTTGTCCTTCTTTCGTCGTCACACTAATACACTCCCTGTTTAATGTAGATTATGACATCCGGCACACGACTGTTCATGACATCACTTTTAGTCGACACCTTTATTTGATGTCTCACACTCTCAGTTCTGGTCTCCTGCACGCCCTCCCCTCGGCCCGCTGCGGACGTTTTTACTCTAACGTCCCGTGTTTTATCTCATGGTGGCGCTTCACATCACTGCTTTAATTAGCGCCGCGGTTTCGGAACGTATGAGACAAACTGGTTTTAAACGTCCCTCAGGAAGAATAAACGTACACCGATCTGTCCCTTCATCCTCGAAAGATCAGTTTTCAAAAGTCACATACCTTTTTTTGGAGTGAGCCGAGCTGTGTCGCACGTCTGTGTTTCGTGAGGATTTCAAGGCTTTGTAGGGGCATTAGGGTTGTTTCTGTGTTCCGCATACTCGGTAAACTATCGCGGTGAGGTAATCTGGCAGCTCATAACGTTCCTTTTACTCAACATTTTAATTGAATTTATGGTGCAGATTTAACTTCAGGCAAATACCAAAGGACTGGCAAAGTTTCATTCAAATTCTGTCGAGCCTGAAACACTGAAGAGCTGAAACTAAATCATCAGGACAAACATAAGAAAAAATTCTGAGACTGGTTTCTGGTCCTCCAGTGTATGAAACGTAAAGATATCATTGAAAGAGCGAGTTCTGATTAATGTACAGACTTTTATTTATATAGATATACTACACAGTCTCCACTCGATCCTGCTCACTAGTGCTGGGCCGTACGACTTCAAATCATGATTCATTGAAAATTTTTTAATGAACTGCCCAGCCCTCCTGCTGACTATTCTTATTTATCTTCGTGGTCTGTTGTAGAGCCCGACCACGAGTTCAGAATGAGGGTTAAACGGAGCTCCACCACGGGGCCCATCATTTATTTCAGGACAAGGCTTATCACAGAGCTCGACAATCAGCCCCGTCACACACGTTGCTCCGCCGTGAGTCCTGTTATATAATGTAGAACAGGGCCTGCGACAGAGCTCCACCGCGAGACTCGTTACATAACACAGAATGAGCGCTGTCACACAACCCCGCCATTAGATGCATCATTTCTCCACCACGCGGCCCGTTATTCAGCACTGTGGTGAGATCTAGCGTCCAGGTGTCAGGATTAGAGGTGCAGTGATGGTCGGTCATATCATACATCATATAGTAGTGAACGGTGTCTCACTTCTGGTCTGAGGACTAATAACAGGCTTATCGTTCAGAACGAGCTCCGCCAACATTAATTATACAACATTTATTTCCTACCGTTTGGATGAGGCTTTCAGATGAGTGCTGATATAGAGTACAGCAGCACTGAGACATTTAACTACACCTTCTATGTAACAAACAAAGCATAATTATTTGATAATAACTGGTGTTTGTGAAACTGTTGTATAAATGCAATATCGCACTCGAGGTTGAGCTGTTGTACTGAATATCAGCACGGCTGATCACCGGTAATAACCAGCACAACAGCACTCCATATCACGTAATTCTATTTCAGAATGAGATGGAATCTTTTGAATGATTAAGATCTTTCATCTCTCTCTCTCCCTGGTTCACGCTCAGTGCATCACAAAGAGCGCCGTCTGGTAATGAGGTCAGGGTTAGCGGGGTCAGGCAGGCTGCAGAAAGCCGAATCACGGAGCGGAGTGGGGTCATCTGAGGGTAAGATGCTGGCACGGGTGCACAGGCTTGTGATGGAGAGTCACGCTTCACCCAGGTGTAGCGATGAACAGGGTTCTTAACTCAGGAGAGGTAAAACTCTAGGGTCACTCAGTGATCCGTGAACGCGCGTGTACAGCATGGGACAACTGAATGACGATACTTTTTTTGTTTACGTTTTGTCTGAAGATGAGTCTGATATACAGCCCTGTTGTACTGCTACAAGCAGGAAAACATAGCCATATATACACATCCTCAAGGTGGCAGCAGCGGATAGGCACTCTGTGTGTGTGTGTGTGTGTGTGTGTGTGTGTGAGAAACAGGAAGAATACTGTTACTACTACTGCTATCATTACTACTACTATTAGTGTTGCTCCAGTTCGTCCAAAATCACTCCTATTACTACTGCTGTTACTCCTAATATTACTACTGCTACTATTACTAATACTGCCATCACTATTATTACTATTAATACTTTTACTACTTCTACTTTCATCATTACTACTGATACTACTACTATTACTACAAATGTTATTACTTCCACTATTTCTATTAGTACTACTAATAGTATTACTATTACTACTATCACTACAGCTATTACTGCTGTCACCACTATTACTACTACTTTTACTACGTTCTACTACTAGTACTGTTATCACTATTACTACTAAAGTTATCACTATTACTACGCCTACTTCTATTTGTACTACTATCACTACTAGTACAGTTACTACTACTAATTACTGATATTATTACTACTACTAATTTTACTACTTCTACTACTATTACTACTAACATTACTTCTATTCCTACCACTATTAGTACTATTTTGATATTATTTTGATATTGTGTTATTATTACTGCTATTCCTGTTATAACTACCATTTATACTACTACTTTTACTACTTCATCACTACTATTATTGCTACTACTACTATCAGTACTAGTACTGGTACTTTTACTGCTATAACTATTATTATTACTACTACTACTTCTTTACTTACTTCTACTTCCATCAGTACTACTGCTATCACTACCACTACTGTTATTACTACTATTACCGATATCACTACTACTACTTCTAGCACTATTTTTACTACTTTTACTACATTCACTACTACCATTAATTCCACTATTACTATTGATACTATTACTACTACTACTGTACCGTTACTTATGATTACCACTATGATTACTACTGTTATTACTACTATTACTTATGTTACTGTGATTATTATTATTACTACTACTAGTACTACTTTTATTACTGCCACTCTTAGTAGAACTATCACTAGAGCTGCTGTTATTACTGCTAGAACAGCTATTATTACTATAACTAGTAGAGGTGCACTAATCGATCGGCCCGTATTCATAGTCGAATGGGTTTCTGCTGGATGTAACCGGATTTGTGCTGCTTACACAGGCGTGCCCGAGAGGTGCAACGGAAACGTTCACTCCGTCATTCCGGGATCACAAGTTCGAATCCCACTGATAGTCATGTGAGTCTCTGCTTCCCAGCATCCCTGTAACTTTACAGCAGTTCATGAAACTTGTGCCACGTTCAGCGGTAAAATTTTTACAGCAAGAAAGTCCTCTCAACTTTTGCAGTTTGGCTGTAAATATTAAAGTTTTTTTTTTTTCTTTAATAGTAAATTTTTTTTATTATGTATGTATAATTAAAACTTTCATTAAAGTTAGAAAAATTGGTCAAAATTGTAATTACAGTTTCAGCGAAACTGCGAAAGAAACATCAAATTGAATTATGGGAACAAGCTTTTGGAGTTGTTTCTCTCCGTCAGCCCTGTTTCAGCTCATCACTGAGATAAGGCTGAGATTCAGAATGAGATTTGAAACAGTAATATTGCAAAAGCACGAACAAACGGAGTGTGACCGCGACACCGCCGAGACAATTCAAACAACTGAAATTTCAAAGGTAATGTCGCGTTAAACAAAATCCTGCGTGTGGCAAACTCTATCTAAACCAAACGTGAAATTCCCATCAGTACCATTTATTGTTATATTTTTTATTTTAATATAATGAAGCGACGCAGCGCTCTAATGGCGTCTCACTTTGTGCCTTTATAGCACTCGTGGCTTTTAGACCTTGCAAACAAAATGGTCCAAGACATTAAAATGAGGCAGAGAGAATGTGAGGTTGGAGCCGAGGACGGAGTTAGACTTGTTTCCCCAGTTTATAACTCCATATACGGTGGTACCTCGGCATTCGGACGCCCCGCCTCAACGCCCCGCCTCACCAATTAAAATTCTGTCAGCACACGAAGCCGTTTGCCGTTTACGGCAAACGAGCCACGAACTGAGCGCCGGCTAAGTTGCACGTACGTCCGGGAGCCGCTCAAAACTTGTTTGCCTCAGTGGAAAGCCAAGTGAAGCGAGTTTACCAATTTTTTTTCCATATTTATTTCTTTTTTTTCTGCAAGATTAAGTGCTGACATAATACCACGGGTCCTAACAATGGTATCTAGAAGAAAACGGAGCCGCTTTCAGTTCGGTGCCGAGAGGAATCATAAATTAAGGTTAAGTCAGGTTTAACGTCTATTCATTTCATATTTTATCTCAGTTATATGTCTTTTCTAAATGTTTTGATTGTTTTATATGATTATATGTTGGAAATTGGTAATAATGGTAATATTTGTGGGCGGCTGGAACGGATTATCTGCATTTACATTATTTCCTATGGGACAATGCGTTTCACAATGCGAAATTTCACCTTAAGAACTCGCCTCCGGAACGGATTCAATTCATATGCCGAGGTACCGCTGTGATCTTAAATACTTTATCAATTAAAAAAAAGAAAAAAAAGCTCTCTTATACAGCTTGAGTCAGTAACGGCGCTCGGTTTCATCTTAAAAATGATGCGCTGTTTGGGATTTTTTTCGCTGTCTGCAGTGTTTGTTAAAGACGATTAAACTTCTTGAAGGAGTGTATGTATGTATGGTAAGGACAGAAAGTGTTCATGTGGTTAGAGCTAAGCAGGCTGTTTAGAGGGTTTTCTTTCCTAATTGTCATCCTTTTTTTTTTTTTCCTAAACCAAGTGCTTGTCCAACCTTCAGGCAGCTTCAGAAGCCTTTAGGGGATTTTGACGTTTTGATATTACAGTGGACTGAAGTGGTCAGCTGCGGTGACTGGAGCCTGAGGCGATTGCCTGGTTTGTCTGGCGTATAGCAACGTTTCTGCTGATTGATGTTGAGTCGCATTAATCCCCCAGAGAGAGAGAGAGAGAGACACTGAACATACTGTAATGCATTTCTCATTTTTTCTTTCCTTCTTTCTCTCTATGCAGGTGCGGTAGCTGTTCTCGTCCCCCGTTTGGATCTGGTCATCTCGTTTGTGGGCGCGGTGAGTAGCTCCGCCCTGGCGCTCATTTTCCCGCCCCTGGTGGAGCTGATCGCGTGCCCCGCCCGTCCATCTGCGCTCGTTTACCTCAAGGACCTGTCTATCGCCCTGATCGGATTCCTCGGCTTCATCACCGGGACTTACGTCACGGTGGGGGAGATCTTATACCCGTCTCCATGACGATGAGGACGCAGCCACGCCCGCTGCTCCATACGGTGTTGATGAACTGCGTTGCGTGTGTGGCACTACACGCTCTCACGCTGATGGAGACAAATGCACGGGTCGAGGCTTTTAAGCACTCGATTACTTTATCATTCCAGCTGCACACATTTATGCTGAGTGTGTGTGTTTGTATGTGAGACAGAGATATTCCTCCTTTTGTGTGTATGTTTATATGTTTATACACTGTAATATTTATATCCTTTGATTAATCAAATGTATTATTAATAAATTAATCACTTTAACATTCCCATTTCTGATTTGTTTATTTTGTAATTTTGAAAATTTTCGTACAAATTTCACGGTGGCGTAGTGGTTCGATTCCTGCCTTGGGGTCTGTGTGTGTGGAGTTTGCATGTTCCCCCCGTGCTTGTTGGGTTTCCTCGGGGTACTCTGGTTTC
Organism: Leiocassis micropogon; assembly: GCA_028565275.1. Classification (NCBI taxonomy): domain Eukaryota; kingdom Metazoa; phylum Chordata; class Actinopteri; order Siluriformes; family Bagridae; genus Leiocassis; species Leiocassis micropogon. The sequence continues at coordinate 7,171,231 of JAOVVA010000052.1, read as the reverse complement.
CTCCTACAATACAAAGACAATTGGCATCTCATGCTCAGGAGCCAGCTGTGCATTTGTGAACTCAGGTATCCAGAATGATGTGGTGACAGAAAAACATGCAGGAACAGATGCAGTTGGTTGGCTTGATGCGTCTCAGAGGAAGAAGCGTCCACAGCCTTTCAGCCATCCTGATTGGACGCTGTAGTATGATCAATAAAAATGGGTTGTGGTTTTCTTAAAGGTCTCCTATTTCATAATTTCTTTAACAAGTTATCCTAAAAACTTAAGCAACGCGGATACGTGCCGGCAAGTTCTAGTTCTGCAGAAGTCCTGCGGTCTGTGTGGGGACAGAGGAGGCTTCAGACATCAAACTGCGCATTTGGGTTTTCAGATGTCGGGTAGAACTTAAGTTATTATTACTTTAAAAATGGAATAAAGGAATAATAAACAAATGAATGACAATACTAAAATGACATTTGTGGTCACAGAAACAACCTAAAACAACCATAAAAACAAGTGACCACATGTACAGTGTCTGTGCTAGATCTTAGCCAAATTTTTCAGCTCAAAATATAGTTTATTGTATTTAATAATAATAATAATAATAATAATAATAATAATTTTTTACTTCTATATCGCCTTTCCAGAGCTCAAGGACACTTTACTATGAATGTAAACAAAAGGAGATAATACGAACAGACATTGAAGAACTGAAGTAGAGAAACAATTAAGTCAACAAACAGACAAAAAAAAAAAAAAGACCTAAGAGACAGACATGCAGAGGACAGGTGGATTAAACCAAAGGGGTTCAGTTTAACGAATCGGAGGTGTAACATTCAGAAGTAAAGATTTAAATACTGAGATGTTATTAACAGAACGGAGAGAGTGTAGTAGAGAATTCCAAAGTTTGGGTGCAATAACACTAAATGATCTGCCGCCCGTTGAAGAGAGGCGGTACCGAGGGACAGCAAAAAATCCAGAATCAGATGAACGTTGTGAGCGAGTCGGAATGTAGGGGACAAGCAAATTGAAAAGATAAGAGGGAGCTAAGCCATTTAAAGATTTAAAAACAAAGGAGAAGAATTTTGAATTTAATACGGTAGGCAACTGGGAGCCAATGGAGATTATACAAGATTGGGATTATTTGTATAGTTTGTTAAAATGAAATAAAAATTTAGTTCATCATATTGCCTAGGTTGTGCTAAAAACAAAACACACAAAAAAATTTATGTCACTCTATATTGCACAATCCCCCAAACACAGTAATGCAAAAAATAGCTAAAAATGTTCTGGGTATTAAGGACTCCAACAAGTCCACCTGGGTCTCCGGAGCTGTGTGTGTGTGTAAATGCTCCAACTGAAATACAAACGAACCCTGAAATTGGCGAGGTTACGTTCCTAGAGCACCCGCGAATTGTGAAAAAACACTAATTTTAGATGTGGTCAAAACATGCCTATAAATGGCTTTTTTACAGTTTAAACCATAAATATGCTCCCAAAACACTTTAATTTCATTTCAAACTCACAAACATTTACCTTAAAAAAAAATACAGAATGTGAAGGTAAACCCCGTATACTGTACAGTCCTGTACAGCTGTGTCTCCCGCAGTGCTAGAATGTAAAATACCCATGTTACCCATCTATATGTACTGTAACTCATGCCTGTAGGGTAAATACAGTAATAATAATTCACCGTCCCAAGCCGTGTTTTCCTCTACGGTTGCTTTGTGTTCTCTATACAGCACAAAATTTTTTACATAGTATTATATTTTATATGGAAATTTATCTGAATTTCTGTTAATATTTATGTTACAAAATTAGTAAATTATATTGTTTTAATAGTTTAGCGTTAAAACACATGGAAAGTCTTGAGCATACATCACCCCCCCAACACACACACACACACACACACTGTCTTTTGAGTAAATAAAACATGTTTTACTGTGATAGGCAACAAGGTGCCTAAAGAGACAATTAAAAAATCAGTTGTTTATGTACCGTCCTCAGCAGCGACCTCATTTCCCCTCTTGTCTTTTCCAACCACTCAGCATTCAGTCTCAGCAGTACACTAATCACCGGCATCATCTGCACCTGTTTCTCACTGGTTCATGCCTTAAGTTCGATTTTTTTTATGCTTTAATGACTTATAGATCACTGTGTAACTTAACAAAAAAACATTTCTTCTGAAACTGCTCCGGTATAGGGACTGAACCCAAAATGTCCTACAGGAAGCCTGGAGAAGTATTCCTCAAGACGTCATTAAAAATACAAGAAAGTCTGGAGCTTTGGAAGTAAAATCTGAAGAATTCTGTGTACTCGAGACTTTCGCACAGTACTGTTTAATAAAAATGAAGAATCTGCCATTTAGAAGTCTTCAGAGTCTGTGAAAGCAGGATTACAGCTTCGACTCTGCTTGAGTAGGTCTTTACGAGCTTAGCTCACACCTGGACTTGCATAATTTCCCCCTGACACATCCTCTCAGGCTCAGTCAGAGTGGATACGCCGTGTTTATGAACTGACATATTCAGGTCTCGCCACTGATTCAAGTGTAGCATGGTCAAGGACTTTGAGAGATTTGCCCTGAAGCCGCTCCAGCATTTGTTTTGGCCTCGAGTCATGCGTAAGGTCATCTCGCTCTGATATTGTGTGGAGAAGGGTTTCTCTTCCTTCCTGCCCTCGAGCCTGAGCAGCGTTTCTATCTCTGCTGCTGAAATCCACTGAAACAGTGTCATGCTTCCACCACCAGGCTTCACCCAGGCTCTCCATGACCAAAGCCCTTCTAGCTCGGTCACTGAATTCGGTCGGTATCCAGGTCATTCGTTTTTATTGTCATTTATCCTGTTTTGAATTTGAATCCGAAACATTTCTTATACTTGTTGTCAAGTTTACATTCTATGGAAACCATGTTTGACTGGCGGTTAATCAGAAACGAGTATTGTCCTTGTCTATGGTATAAAATTTACTTTTTTATCATATCGCTCGATTAAAGGTGAGCCTTTTTCACGCTCATTATGTTTCTATTTGTCTTTCTTGACATTTCCCTTTTTTTTTCTTCTTTCTCTCTTTTTTGTTCCTCTTTTTATCCCTTTCACCCTCTCTCCCTCTCTCATTGTCCATATTTTTTTCCCTAAACACACAGTGTCTCTCTGCTTTTTGGCTCATTAGTTTGGCCGTAGCTTGTATTCCCCTCATGGCCACTCGAGTCACACAACGCTGCTCTTCTGACAGCTGGCACGAGAGAGAGAGAGAATAAAATAAATTCAAAAAAGATGACAATGCAACGAACACTAAGGGATGGAGAGAAGAGATTACGGATTGAAGCAGTCGAGAGAGAGAGAGAGAGAGATAAGGGGGTGTGGTGTGGAGAATCTGAAAGTAGAAGAGGGAGCGAGAGGACGAGTGTGTGAGCGAGAGGACGAGTGTGTGAGCGTGTCTCAGACACGTGAGGACAGAAATAGACCTCTGTCAGCTTTTTACAGAAGAGAAACAGAGAGGATTTCTGAAAGGAATTTCAAGCATCCAGAAAATCCACAACACTGAATATTTAATGCCGCTGCCTGGTTTCCATCAGGATCGCCCACCACGCAGAACGCTGACTGGAGCTCTGCACAATGTATTGGCACCCCTTGGTCCATAGTGTTCCCCCTGTTTTTTACCAAAAACTTAACGACTTTAAAGAAGTTGTAGCTCCACTCACTGAGGTCATCAAATCATTTTTTATATCACACAAAGATAACCCGAGTAAACACAAAATGCAGATGCTGATTCCATTTATTTAGGGAAAAAAGGCTATGTGAAAAAGTAATTGCCCTCTAAAACCTAATAACTGGTTGTGTGTAACAAGGATGGACTCCACACAAAGGTAAGTTTCAAGATGTGTAGTTTTTATTAATGTCAACGTACTTAGCGGCAGGATATGTCTATAGTGCATCAGCAGGGAAAGATATGATAGCATCAATGGTTTACTTGTGAAGTGGCGCGACCAACGGAAACTCTATTCTTCTACGTCTTGCCTGAGGGAATACTACAAGACCTGGAGTGAACCTGAGGTTGAAGAGATCCGACGGAGACCCACACACCACGGTACTGCGGCGTTTCCTCGTTCCGGGACGGTGACCCGGAAAGCTTCTGAAAGCAGAGATACAGGTAAGTACACAGGTAAGTCTTTATCTTCTTACTAGGAAAGTCAGGAGATGAGTCCACACTCATGGGTACGAGCTCGGACGATGACTGAGGCGTGGTGTGTGGTCTTTATGTGTTCTGGTTGATTGGTGTCAGGTGGTTGTCATTAGTATTCTGGTGATAGGGGTCGCTGTGTCTGATTGGTTTCGGAGCCTGGCCTGACTGTGACATTGTGTCACTCTTGTCAGGGACAACTGCAATCAAGCTGTTGTGATAACTGGCACTGAGTCTTTCACATCACTGTGGAGGAATTTTGTCCCACTCTTCATTGCAGAATTGTTTTTATTCAGCCACATAAGGGGCTTTTCAATATAAATGGCCTGTTTAAGGGTCTTAGTGATTTAAGTTCAGACTTTGACTAGGCCACTTTAAAACATTAGTACATTAATTAATTATATTTTTTGAGCCATTCAAAAGTAAAACTTGCTGGTGTGTTTCAGATTATTGTCCTGCTGCATAACCCAAATGCGCTCGAGCTTGAGGTCACTAACTGATGGTTGGAAATTCTCCTTTAGGATTTCTTTTGTCAGACAGTTTCTATTTAAGTGATTTATTGATTTCACAGGTCTGACAGTAGCCAGGCCTGGCTGTGGTTCACTGCGACAGGCTGCAAAGCACCTAAAGATACAATTTAAAAACTGGTTGTTTATGTAACAACCTGAGCAGCGAACTCATTTCCCTTCTTGTCTGTTCCAGCCACTCAGCATTCAGAATCAGCAGTGTACTAATCACCTGGTCATCTGTCACATCCACACCTGTTTCTCACTGGTTCATCCCTTAAGTTAGAATTTTTTTTTGAATGACTTATTGGTCATTGTGGGGCTTAACAATCAAAAAACACTCATCTGAAACTGCTCAGGTACAGGAACTGAACTAAAAATGAGAAACCAAAAAGACCTTCAGGAAGCTGGAGAACTATTTCTCAAGACGACATTAAAAATACAAGAAAGTCTGGAGCTTTGGGGAAAAATCTGAAGAAATGAGGAGGTCAAGACTTTTGCACATAACTGTATTTATATTTAATGTGTGCCTCATTTGCATAAATAAATATAAAATAAAATATATAAAGTAAAAATATCAGCTTGGTGGCAACATTTTTGTGTTTTAGATTGTGGAGAAACAAACATATTTAGTAACCAGAGAAGTTTAAACAATTTCTTTTGTATTATTGGAAAGACATTTTTACGCATGATTATTCATGCTTCAAATGATATTTTGACATTTTGCATTATTTAAATGGCGGCACGGTGGCTTATTGGTGAGTAGTTGCATGTTCTCCCCATGTTTGGTGGGTTTCCTCTGGGTGCTCCGGTTTCCTCCCACAGCCCAAAGACATGCAGATTAGGCTAACTGCTGCTCCCAAATTGCCTGTAGTGTGCACGGTCATAAAAATGAGAATAGATATGATGGTAATCACCATTGGTCTCCACGGTCCCTAGTTGGAATATGAGGACTCCAAGATGGATGGGTGGATTATTTAAATATGAAAGCGAAGTTAACGTCCTAATTAAACAGTCAGGCTGCTTGTTACACCTTGTTTGCTAAACGTTTTAGAAAAAGCATCTTGCATATGATTCTGTAATAACTTTACAAACAAACATGAATCATAATTATCTGATTTCAGTTCGCTGTCTCGTGCTGTAGGTATGAACTAATTGTCATCTGTTTGTAGAATTGGATCTGGATCACAAACAATTAGCGAACGAATCCACTAAAAAAACAAAACAGCGCTGTTTAACAGTGCTACGATGTGTAGTGTTTGGTGTGTGTGAAGTCAAGCACAGAGAAAACCTACGAGTGTTTGAGCACAGTAATCTCCTACCACCCTGCGGGAGCGATTTCTTACCGGAGTCAGAGAAGAAGGGGTAGAAACAGCTCTGAGTTCTTGGCAGCAAAGAAGGAGAAGGAAAAATAATGAGCAGCCCGTGGCTCTGGGGGAGAGAGAGAGAGAGAGAGAGAGCGAAAGTGAGAGAGAGAGAGAGAGAGAGAGAGAGAGAGAGATTAAAGCTCATCTTGGGAAAGGAACACGCTGCAAATCTTTTGGTTGCAGAATCCCATAGGGACGGCGAGTCACCGAGTCAGCTCTTCGCTCTCGCCCCGGAGATTAAACACGTCCCACTGTGTTTATTTAATTTGCTGTTCGGGTGTTTGTATAACTGTAATGGCGTTTTGATTTCTGTATCAGTATATTTCAGTATATTTACACGTGTTCAGATATTACCGGTCTATTCTTGTGCTATTTGCTTTAAAGGTTTTGTAAAAACTTTAGCGTAAAGAAAGAGACGGAGAGATTTGTGCGTGTTCAGAGCAGCAGTAGTGGGTCGACGAGAGACAGTCTGTACATGTACGATTACATGCACAGTTAAGCAGAGCTATGGTTAGAGCTCGACTCGACCATTTAATTGGACTGCTGTTCTTGTCCTAGTTTACAAGCACGGCAGAGGAACTGATCTATTGACTGAAGTATATCTGACTCCGCTACAATAGGTGGTGAAACTGGTAGCATGTCGAGGGGTGAAAACTTAGTTTGTTTCTGAAGGTAGACAACACCGCCGTTTTGTTGGCGGCTTCTTCTGCTGATATGCGTTTTGTTCGACTTTCAAGTCAAAGCCAGCGATCCTGGTATATGCAGAGTTGTACCTCGACTCCCAACCGCATAATCTGGGAGTGCTACAGTAGTCCAAACGCTAAGAATTTGATTTAGTATAATTTCAGTCGCACTTACACAATGTCATGTAAACATACTGATATCAGAGCAGGGGTGGCTGGATGGTTAAGGTGTTGGAGTACTGATCAAAAGGTCCCAGGTTTAAACCCCGCACCACCACCACCACGTTACCACTGTTGAGCCCTTGAGCAAAGCCCTTAACTCTCGACTGCTCAGAAGTGTAAGGGATAAGGTCAATGGATGTAAGGATTTGGTGATTTGGACCACCTTTGGCCCAGGGAAGCAAAAACACTGGTGTCATTTCCTGTATATAAAGGAAATGGGGTGATGTTTTGTGATTCCTATGTAAACTTGGCTTTGTCATTTTTTTTTTTTTACCACTAGACCCAAGAATTTTACTGAAATTTTAGCCCAAATTCAGTAGTTTAATTGTGTCCTACTGTTAAAGGACGGAGCGCAAACAGACTGAAAGTATTTGAACTTGATTGATTGATGGATGGTGTGAAAGTGACGGTTAACGTAAGAAGTCTGCATTCACGTTCACTCCTTTCCTCGCCAAATAAACGGTGTCATGGTGTAACAGTTTCCGCAGGAAGTTAATACAAATGGAAACATGCTTTTTTAAAATTAATACATGACTAACAGCAGCGTAATACTAAGAAAAAATATATAACCATAACCATAAGTGCTCGGCAAAGAGGAATACGTATATGGCAGGATGTATAAAGAGAAACTCATTAGTGGGAAACACACACACACACACAAACAAAAATGTGTACAAACACAGGAAGTGAGCTGGACAAGAAAAGAAGATAAAACTAACTTGTGTGCTGTTGCCCTCTGGAGGTCTGGAGAGGAATTGCTTCTAGCGGATGTGAGATAGGAATTTGTTTTAACAATAAATATAACAAAACTTTGTTGTTTTGTGAACATAATGAATATTTGTATCTTTTTATAGTCTAGTGTTTTTTCCAATCAAGCAATCTATTGAACATTGATACAAATGCTGTATGTATCCGCCTCCGGAGGTAGGTGTTGCCCTACAGTAGCTGCTCATTATAAGAAAACTTGGCTCTTCTATGGGACGTCCTCCACTTACTGTAGTTGAGAAGAAATATCCAAAGACACTAGCTACTATTTTTTATCCTCGTCTTTTTGTAATGTTGGTAGCCGAGAATGAACACGCAAGTGGGAACGAATTACAGCTACTGTGAATTGAAGAGAAAATAAAGTACAAAATTTAAAAGGGAAGGTTAATTGAAATCAATGTCGATTTCTTCTTTCCGAGGATACGACCGGAGACTTCAGAGACCTGCCAAAATGCCAGTGAACTGAACAAATCAGCCCAGAAATTGATTTACAAACCTGAAATGATGGTTGAGGCTTGCTGCGAAGATTGTTATTTTAAAGATTTTCACCTGTAGGCTTGAGTGATGTGACTTCAATTTATCCTTTTTTTTGTTATAGATTTGAGGCAATCTTGTTCCTCTTTCTTTTGTCTTTCTCTCTCTTTCTCTCTCTCTCACACACACACACACACACACACACACACACAGAAGACTGATTTCATGACAATATATTCCAGTGATATTTTGGTGAGATATATTATATCTTGCCAACAGTATTCGCTCGCCTGCCTTCACATGAATATGAGCTTGAGTAACATCTAATTCTTAATCCATAGGGTTTAATATGATATTGGCCCCGCCCCATTTGCAGTTATAACAGCGTCAACTTTTCTGAGATGGCTTTCCACAAGGTTTAATGAGTGTGTTTATGGGAATTTTTGACCATTCTTCCAGAAGCACATTTGTGAGGTCAGACACTGATGTTGGACGAGAAGGCCTGGCTCACAGTCTCCGCTCTAATTCGTCCCAAAGGTGTTCTATCAGGTTGAGGTCAGGTCTCTGTGCAGGCCAGTCAAGTTCTTCCACACCAAACTCATCCAGTCATGTTGAAACTGGTGAGGCGTTGTGTTTCAGGAGTTGGGCTCGGCCCTTTACTTCCAGTGAAAGGAACTCATAATGCTTCAACATACCAAGACATTTTGGACAATTTCATGCTCCCAACTTTGTGGAAACAATTAAGGGACGGCCTCTCGCCGTTCCAACATGACTGAGCACCAGTGCACAAAGCAAGGTCCATAAAGACATGGATTCCGGTTTCCTCCCTATCAAGTTTCCTCAACATCTTGGAGACATGGATTTAACTCGGAGGAAACCGGAGTACCCAAAGGAAACCCACCAAGCACGGGGAGAACATGCAAACTCTATGCACACGGAGATGGGAATCGAACCCAGACCCTGGAGGTGCAAGGCGACAGTGCTAACCACTACAGGTTTTAGTACAGGATAAGTATAGAAAATGAGTGAGTGAGTGAGATTGTCTTTCTTTTCTGAAGAGACTTAAAAAAAAAAGTCCTGTACTCCTGGGTACTTGTGAATTTTACAGCTGAAACACTAAGACTATCTTCACCAACTGCATCTCAGTGTGGTACGGCAACTGTACCGCAACAGACTGCAAAGCCCTTCAGTGAGTAGTGAATAAAAACACCCAATTAATAATCTGCACTCAGCCACCCACCATTAAGGACATTAACAAGAAAAACTGCCTGTAAAGGGCGAAAGGCATTACGAAACCACATCTCAGCCTAATCTAGGGCTATTTGCCTCCAGACTGGTGCCTCAGCGCCTGCACAAACAGACTGAAAAATAGCTTCTCCTCTGTGGCTGATTCCATACTGAACAACTGATCACGGTTCAATAACACCTACAGTACACTACTGCACTTTCTCTTTACTTATACTGCACTGCTTTATCAATGATGAATCTTTGCACCGCTCAACTTAGAATGGTCTAATGCACTACTGTGTATGTCATTCACATCTATTCTGTGTACTCAGATTAGCAAAAACAAACACTGTGTAGCAATATATATATATACACTATATATAAAGATTTTATTTCTTTCTACATTGTAAAGGCTGAAGGCGTCCAAAAATGCATTAATCTCCTTTGAACAGTTAATGGTGAGA
>JAOVVA010000052.1:7147621-7160741 GCA_028565275.1 Leiocassis micropogon | reverse complement strand
CTGGCAGTCGTGTAAGCATTTCACTACATATCGTACTGTGTATGACTGTGTACGTGACAAATAAAATTTGAATTTGATTTAAATTTGAAATTACATTAAATTTATCAAAGACTCTGAGGTGATAATGAGGTGTATTGAAAACACATCCATGACGATTAGACCAGTTATCACCCAAATGAGGACGGGTTCCTGGTTCCTCTTAAGGAATCCTATTCCTGTTGCCATCTCAGGGAGGTTTTTCTTTCCGACACCCTCGGCTTGCTCATCGGGTAAATCCTGATCAATTCTGATTTATACATATTTTCTTACACCTGTCATACTCATTTCCCTAATTTTCTTTTTGATACTGTAAAGCGGTTTTGTGACAGTGAGCACTGTTAAAAGCACTTTATAATAAATGTATTGCTGGGCAGCACAATGGCTTAGCGGTTAGGCCATTGTGTGTGCATGGAGTTTGCATGTTCTCCCTGTGCTTGGTGGGTCTCCTCCACATACTCCACTTTTCTCCCACAGTCCAAAGACATGCAGATTAGTTGAATTGGCGTTCTCAAAATTGCCCGTAGTGCATGCCCTGCAATGGATTGGCATCTTATCCAGAGTTTACCCCGCCTTGAGCCCAAAGTCTCCTGGGATAGGCACCAGGCCCCCTTCAACCTAGTATAAAGGATAAGGATAATTTTTGAACAATTTTGTAATATTTACATTTAATCACTCATATTGGGTGGATCCATTAGGAACACATCTGTCAAATGTATCTAATGTATTTTTTATTAAGATTCATTTTATTAAGAATCATATTAACCAGATCTCAAACCACATACAGTAGCTAAATAACAAATGTTTATATTTGTCATTATAACAACACATTCTACAAATAAATTATATCGACATATGATTAATTCTAGTGAATAGACTTAAATTGTCAGTTATATTTATATAGAGCTTTTACCAAAGCAGATTTACTGAAATGCAAATTCTGAATACTGTATAAATGTAAAAAATGTAAATATTTGTAAATGTATAGCTTCATCAATGTATCCCTTAACACAGCATATAGACAGTATATACTGGAAGGAAGAGGAGGCTTTTACTTTGTATGTACAACTGCTTGCTAATTCTAAAGATATTCTCTGTAGTATTAAAGAGAGAATTTCTCTTTTATCTCTTATCTGTCCACTTTAATAATTTAACACTGTTTCAGTTACATGGTACAACAACCAAAAAGTCAGATCTTCTAAAAGAAATAGTTTTATTAATGTGCAAAATTAAACACTTCAATTAGTTAAAAGAATTCACAGAAATACAATGAAAATGCATTTTTGTTCATTTTAGACATCTTTCAGTCTCAGCATGCAGCCACACAGCTCACTCCCACAATTCATTGGAGCTTCCATTATCCCTTTTGTGTTAAAAAAAGAAAAAGAAAAAAAAAAAAGTGCATGCACAGTCTTTATTTCCCGGTATGAAATAGTACAAATGTTTGGCTTTGTAACACTGAACCTGACCCATACAGTACTTAATGTTTGGAAGCCAGTAACACACCACACACAATGTTCATTACTAAGATAAGTGTACTTTAACAAGTACTGAGATTTGATGCGTAAACATCCATAACGCAAAAATGTTCGTTACAGGTGAATATTAAGCAACATAATACAATTGTACTCAAGTCCCTTTCATACTGAGAAAGTAATCAAATGAATTACAATAAATATTCATTATTTATTCATTTAATTCTTCATTAAGAATAATGATGAAAATTTATTTAGATTTACACCCATAAAATAGAAAAGACCCTTGACATTATGTTCTTATGCTTTTTTTTCTTTGACTTTTTATCAGTCAAAAGATTCAATGTGGGACCACCATTTTTTGTTTTTTTTTAATTTTCAGTGCATACTAAACTGCTTATATTTCGACCGCATGTTACATTAAAAGTACTTGTAATGAGCACAATAAATTAATAAATAACTGATCATTTCAGAATGTAGCTAGATTACTGCTAGATAATTAAACATAGCAATGAATGAACTATTCCTGATTATATTGCAAGAATTAATTGTGCAACGAACTAGTTTAAGAAGCACAGGTTCGCTAAATGTATGGTTACTGAACCACAGTGTGACATGATTACAGACATGCCGATGGTGGTGATTTAACGATTTGGGAACTTCCTAAATTGTTTTTATTGTGGTTTATTTAAAATAAAAAAGTTATAAATTGATCATCTTTTACTGATCATTGGGGAAATCTCTGAACAGAACAGATGCCAAACTGAATTTAGACAGTTAAACATGTTTCTAACCTCGTTATAAAAGTGCACTAGCTGTGAAAGTTGATAATTATCTCTTATATTTGTCCCTTAAGTGAATTTGTGCAGCAACAATTGTTTAAATTATATGTTAAAACATACAGAAAAACTTCAATTCAATCTGACTAATTGAGTTAAGAATTACCACTCATATTGCCATTTTTTCCCTCAAAGGTTAGCTTAATTGCAATAGTACTTTGAATTAATAAATTTTATACCAGAACATAAAGTTGTTGTAACAATATTGAATATTTATGGCGAGAACCATGTAAGTGTTATTAAGACAAGAATGTACACAGTAAATCAACAATCTTTTAAGAAGGTTTTACTAAGATAAAAATAAAACTCAACCTCACCATTGTCACAGATTGTACATCAACGTTACTAAGATACTTGCATAAGAGATAGTAATGTAGAAGCAGACGACCCATAACTGCGCATACAGTGATTATTTTTTTTGTTGTTGCAAATTTTAGAATGCAACATAAAACATAAATAGAATACTAGCATTTTGGGATGACATAAAAAAAAACTTTATTTCCTATGTAATTATTAGAAGAGATGCACTTCGATTAGCCATAACATAAAAACACTGCAAGGTGAGGTAAATAACATTAATTATCCTGTTACACTCACTCCTGCCTAGGGGTTGGTGACCAGTCAGTGCTTTAAAGTGATGCATTGAAAGCAAGATAAATGGGCAATTTTAGCACTAAAGAGCAACTCTGGCTACCATTTCCCACATTATTTTGTGTTAATTTCTGTGAACTCATCATAATGTTGCATTTGTGCCCACCACAAACATTTGTGCCAGAAAGTCTTTGGCTCACCTATAAAAGTCTGTGGCTTTGTTTTCACGCTGCATGTGTTTATATGAGAGGTGACGAAGCACTGAGAAGAACAGTCATTGCATGTGTTAAAACAAATAAATACGATGTTTCTAATCATGTTAGAAAAAGGACTTCTCAATCCTCAATTTTTTCATGTTTCAGTAAACCTTCCACCACCACCTACTTTAGCATTTGGGGGATTTTCTGGACCGACAAGTTTGATCCATGGAGGTAAACCTCACAACTTACAGGACTTAAAGGATCTGCTGCTAACATCTTGTTGCCAGATATGAGAGGACACCTTCAGAGGTCTTGTGAAGTCTATGCCTCAAGGGATCAGAGCTGTTTATGGTGGCATAGACAAGACTCAGACAAAATTATGCGGGCGGATTTAGTGTCATGGCTGATCGGTGGATTAATCAATATAAACATCTTCATTGATGTTAATCAGACAAATTAAATAATGTAATTAAGACACACGTTTATGATGCTGGTATGTCACACGTCTTAGACTTTAATGCTTTATCCAAGCCTTATTAGCCGAAGCATTTTATCATTTATTAAAACGCTCTTAAAGTATTGCTACAGCTTTGCAAATAATTTTAAGAATAGTTATAAAATATTCATACTCGACATATACTAGGAGATCTGAATACTTGCTTTGTACTAAGATACTAAGATAACCAGTTATCCTCAAGACAGATGGTGAGATGAGTTTAATGCATAGGCTTACACACTTATGTGACAAAAAAAACACTGTTACTAAGATAGTACTTGAGAGTTGAAAACTGAAGAATGTTTTAACATCAGTCTTCTTGTGCTTTTCTCTACGAAAATGCTTACTTTTATAAGTTAGACCTGCTATCACTTAATTTGAGGAAGCTTTTTACTAAATTATGTTTTAAAATGCCCTGATTGACATAATATTACATAACTGTTTTTATGTTACTTAATAAGCTTGGGTGAAGTTTGGTGTCATTAATATTAAACTGCAAAATTAAACAATTTATTATTATTTTTTTATTTAAAAAATAAATTCAGCATGTGTTTATAGTGTAAAGCAATTATTTTTTTTTACATAAATTGTCTCATTTTTAAGCTGCAAAATGTTTTTATTTCTCAGACTTCTCCATCAACAGAAATTCTTACAATGGCTTTTTAGCAGCTGATGCATACTTTTGAGTGGGAGGTTAATGAAGCCACGGGGGAAAACAGTACTGAATCTATAACTTGTTATCTGTATAATTCTGAAAAGTTAATTTATATGGATTTTAGCATCCAGATTTTTTTTTTACTTTGTGAGTCTCATTGGAAATTGAAGTAAATAAAAGTCTAGTATACAAGACATAATTTCTATTTGATCAATCATTATGCTTTGAGTTTTTACTGCCATGCATATATCAGTTCAACAGACCATTCTTTAGAAATTCAAATGGCATTTTTGCTATAAAAAAAATCATACAACATTATTATTACTTAATATTAGGGTCATATTATGGCCACTTTCTGCCAAATACTCAAGAATACTTTAAACCCTTCCAAGATGTTTAAAACATACTAAAACATAAAAAGTAAGAGCATACAAGTCATTTCAATGGTTCATTAAAATGGAATCTTTTTTTTTGTAAATATATATTACATTTCACTGAGTTCAGTTTTAACAGTGTGTCCACACTGCTGCAAAAGTTTTAACACAGTTTAACTGGTTTGACTTTGAGGCTTAAATAGACATAATAAATGTAATTTTTGTAAATTTGAGGCATTTATGGAATTTGCTTTGCAAATGTGACATGTTTGAGGCTTTTTAACATCAGGCACATTTACATAAAAAGAGCTCACAGTTCAAAGTCTTTGCTAAAACACACACACACCGCAGGGATGGTCAAAAATTAAAAATAAGCATTAGTTCCACAGCTCTGCTTTTTGAAAAGTCTCTACATTGCACAGCATGTGGTGGTGTGGTCCCAATATTTAAAATTACATCTGACACACACATACATATAAAGACACATAGAGATGTAGGTTAAAAGACATTTTTAAAAACAAAATATTTTTTTCCAATGCAGTTTTTAAGCTTAATGGAACTATAGTGCTGAGGTATAATATTTAAAACTGACTTGATTTTCAACAAATAATGATTGCACAATTAATTGCAATTTTTGCAAAACTGCTATTTTTGAACATTTATAATTTATTATACTATCAAATAAACTTTTTATTTACAGCTATTAAAATTAAAATTATACAGACTATTTGAAAAAAAAAAAACTTTTTTTGGTGACTAAGATTAAAGATTTGCACACAATTATGATTAGCTAACATAAACTAGCAATTTCTTATGGTTTAATTTTTTTTCCTCTATGATTTGCGGTATAAAATATATTTTAAAAAAATTGTTTAATCTCACTTTGGGTTTTAAGGTTTATACATATGTTTTTGTAGTTTTCCGGATTTCTTGCTAGCTAGAAATTGTGAGCAAACATTACAGAAATTAATTCAGCACGAAACAAATGCTATATTCAACTTTACACAGCAATCATGCAGAATTGTAACTATGAAATATGCAAAGGTGCTGTGGGGCATGAATACTAATCTGCCAGTTGAACTTCTTTTACATTTACTCGCTAGCCAAAGTGCTAAAGCTGCAGTAAATGTATAAAATGATGGGATCCCTTGGGATAATATTGTTTAAATGTTGAAGTTTTAAAACAGCACCAGAGCGATGTCTATCTCTTGTTACAACAAGTTCAAAACGTAGCAGAACGTTAATTTCAAATTAAGCACAAAATACACAAGACAATAGTAAAGCATGGTTAGTACTACTGTAGCGTTGCTCACAAACTATTTTATTATGTTAAAGTGCAGGTTTTCCTAAACTAGTGTTTTGTTTGCTGTCAAGTTATATTTGGGTCTCATTGGGCCTCAGTTATCAGATTGAATACAAAATAATGAATTCATAAATCATTTGCAGGAACATTTTGAATCCAGTTATTTCGGGAAAACTTATGTATCCTACTAGATCTCATGAGTTTTACAAAAATAATTTGTAAGGAAACAGTTCCTTAAGGTGAACTGTGTTTGTATGTTTAAATTGCTTGTTTGTTTCTGTTTTACACACCAAATTCATAAAAATCTTGTAAAATATGGTATGTTTATATTAATGACCTGCTAAATGCAGTTAATTAGGACTAAAAAAAGACTACCTGTTCAATTAGATCAAAAGTAATTGCACCCTTTAAAAGGAACAAGAGTTTGTTTCTCTATGGTCACCAAAATAACGCTGCAGTGGCTCAGCTGCAGTAGTGAAAGATTTGTTAAGCCTGGCACCTACAGTAAGTGGTGGTATTTCACACTTTTGTTAAAATTTTGGTTTCAATTTTTTTTTTAATGGAAATTCGTAGGTGTCACTAAACATAAATTTTTGTACAAAGCATGAAGGAAATCAGCGTTACGACACTGGTTTATTTAGTGTGGCTCGTGGAGTCTCTTACACACAACTTTATTAAATGATTGGTTAATAAAACATGATGCATGCTTAAAGTTTGTTTCACTTAGTGAAATGTTCATCCTAAGATGCTAGAGGTTTCAAATTAGCTATTATCCTTTAGGAATCACAATCGCTTGAGCTACATGAAACAGCCACAATTAGGTTATTTGCTAAAAATTGCCTATAACGGTTTTCAGTACTGTATCTATTTGTAATTTTTCTTTCGTGCAAAAGCAACGCCTGATCTTTTGCTTTATGTTTTGTTTTGAAACTGAAAGACTCAAACCGAATCAAGACAATTAAATGAGAAATAATCAATTGTGCAAAGCTAACTAAGCATTTTACACGTCCTCTTAGCGGACAGTGCTGCTTTTGAATTAGAATGGTTTAATTGGCATCTGGAGGTTTTTGTGACAAGAAAATGAAAGGAAAAGTTTGTGCGACCTTGACCTTTTCTCTCACTGTTCGGCTGTGAGAGTCAGAGAACTCAGGAACTCAGACTCTCTTTTTGTAATTTGAGGCTTTTGCTATTGCCATAAACCATTTTCTAAATTGAAGTTGAAGATATGTTTTTTTTGTTTTTTAAGAGAAACTTTTAGAAAGCTCAGGAAGCCGTATAGACCTGTATGTAGCACTGAAGAACGGTGGAATAGCTAGTGTGTGTGTTCAGAGCGCTTGTCTTTGTGTGTCTTATTTATTAAAGTAATGCAACTATTTTTATAACGTAAAAATTTATGTGAGATTTTTAATGTATTGGTGCTATTTTATCACAGCAGCTTCTACTTTAATTGAGGCTTTTGCATTCAGCATTAATGATTTGCACCATTGTTTGCAGTTCCAGCACTGAACTGTTCTATAATGTTGAATTGCTATGCTTTTGTTAATAAATTGGTCTTGCTAACTCCCTGACCCACTGTGTCCACGTTCCCCTGGGGAATTATTGAATAGGTAATCTCTAATTCTGTATTGCTAACGTGTATTCTTAAAAGTGTACCGTGTCACTGGGACAAATGGCGTTCTCTTTCAGGTCCTTTTCATTTGAAAAGTCTGGATGGATTGTACTAATATTCCTGGTAATTATCGTTACATAGTCTCGGCTTTTGCCTGCTCATTGTTGTTGTTAACCTGTGATTGCTTGTTGCTTCGCTCTGTTCCACCCCTCGATGTGTCCTGCAGAAAGAGGCGGGGCTTGCAGAGTGACATCAGGATGCATCGATACTCACGCCGGAAGTTCTGATTGAGCAGCCCATATACGACAGCGTTGAGGCACGAGTTGAAGTATGCCATAAAATAGCTGACCACAAAGAGCCAATCGGGAACCATTGGCGCCACTCTGGGTGGATCCATGGCAACAGCTAGGCCAATCAGATTGAGTGGCGCCCAACAGACCGCGAACAGCACAAAGACGACGAACATGGTGAGGAAATGGCGGACGTCGCTTGGCCGGAGACGGGGCCTTGTGTCGCTAGCCACTCGCCGTCTCACGTTTAGAACTAGTATCCAGATTCGTGCATAGCAGAAAGTTACGATGGCAATGGGAAACAGGAAGTGAACAAAAACCACGGCGAAAGTGTAACTGGCACTCGCAGTTTGGCTAAAAGTGCAAGAATATACGCGAGGGTCGTATGTCAGTGACCCCACTGCGAGATTAGGCAGTATGGCAATGCCCGTTAGAGCCCACACAAGTATGATTAAAGCCAGCGTGCCACCTCGGCCATACACTTTGGCATAAGTGCGGGCATGGCAGATGAAGCAGTAGCGGTTGAGGGCAATGGCTGTGATGTTGAAGACAGAGCCGATGACGCTGGCACCCATAAGAAAGCCGCTCACTTTACACTCTGTCTCGCCAGGCAGCCAGCCGGAGTGCAGTAGAGCGTGAAGGACCAGAGGGTACGGGTAACACACCACCAGCAGGTCCGCTAATGCCAGGCTCACCACAAAGGCATTACCTGTAACACACACAGATGAACAGCCTTATAACAAACAAATACAAACCAATGCACATCCAGAAACACAAGTTAACTTCAGCAGTTTCTAAAATGATAATTTTAATTTATACATATTTCCTCACACTTTTTTGAACTTATTTCCATAATTTTTCTGATTTTGTAAGCTGTTGCTTTGTGACAATGATCATTGTTAAATGTTAAATATTTGACATATCCATATGTATATTTGATATATATATAAAGATTTTATTTAATTTATCCTAATGTTAGTAAGCATTCTAGTAATCTCATATAAAACCAGTAACATAATATGATTTGGTTAATGCTGGAGAACTAACAATTAACTAGATGAAATTAAAATAAAGATTAGAATTAGAATTAAACTAAATTAACTAAAAGAAGTTTAATTTATGAATTCAAGTGTCACGACTGGGTTGTGGGTGTCAGCGTGGCATAAATGCAGAGGCTAAGATGATGGTTCAGGTGTTCTTTTTTAATAACAAATTAAAGCAAAACTGAAACAAACTTACTTGAGCTCCACAAAAGACTTTATTATAACAACTACAACAAAATACTATAGTGTAACAGCAACAAATGCCAGACCCTAAACTGAACTTAAAGCTGCTATTTATAAACATTAAACATTCTGGGGCCTGTAGTTCCCAACTTAACTAAAACACAACAAAAACACAAAAAGGGTTTTTGGGCGCCCTCTAGGGGTTAACCCTGACATAACCCCCCCTCTAAGGTCCAGAGCTCCCCCCCCAATGTCCTGTGTCTGGTCTCCTGACACAGAGGCTGTAGATTTTGTCCCCTGGGCAGGGCTGCAGGGTCAGCAGGACAGGATTCTCAAAGCCTAATGGCAGTTGATGCCCTCGAAGCAAGGTGACTGAGCAGGCATTGGAGTGTCTGAGCCGGAGCTGGCACGACGTCCTCGGAGCCGGGCGGAGGAGCTGGCACGACGTCCCCGGAGCCGGGCGGAGGCGCTGGCACGACGTCCTCGGAGCCGGGCGGAGGAGCTGGCACGACGTCCTCGGAGCCGGGCGGAGGCGCTGGCACGACGTCCTCGGAGCCGGGCGGAGGAGCTGGCACAACGTCCTCGGAGCCGGGCGGAGGAGCTGGCACAACGTCCTCGGAGCCGGGCGGAGGAGCTGGCACGACGTCCTCGGAGTCGTGCGGAGGAGGAGAAAGCGCGATGTCCTCGTAGTCGAGCGGAGGAGGAGGAACTAAGCTCGCAGCGTTGCTCTCTGGGAGATCGGAGCTCGTAGCTTGGCTCTCTGGCAGATCGGAGTTCGTACCATGGCTCTCTGGCAGATCGGAGCTCGTAGCTTGGCTCTCTGGCAGATCGGAGCTCGTAGCTTGGCTCTCTTGCAGATCGGAGCTCGTAGTTTGGCTCTCTGGCAGATCGGAGCTTGTAGCGTGGCTCTCTGGCAGATCGGTGCTCGTAGCGTGGCTCTCTGGCAGATCGGAGCTCGTAGCTTGGCTCTCTGAAAGGTTCAGCTGGACGAGCAGTCTTTGGAACTGTTCCACCTGCTCCTGCAGGCTTTGTATGCACTTTTGATTTTCCTTTGCACAAAACATGTAGATATTTCTAATACCTTCCTCCTTCTCCGCCTTCCATTGACGCTCAGTCTGGGGTTTTCCTTCCCCCTGGTCACCACCATACATGAACCTCTTGGCCCGTACCTCATGGTCGGTGTGGGGAATTCTGTCGAATAGCGAGCTTTCGGTCACGCCGTGTCTCTCCTGCGCGCTCTGCAGGATTCCGCTCCTTTTGCTTCTGCGAAGTTACGCCGGATGGCAAGCCGACCACTCCCAACGTTCGCTCGCCCCACAGTTATCGTCTCTGCTCCCTGAAAAGGTCTGGCATTCTGTCACGACTTGGTTGTGTGTGTCGGCGTGGCATAAATGTAGAGGCTGAGATGACAGTTGAGGTGTTCTTTTTAATAACAAATTAAAGCAAAACTTCAACAAACTTACTTGAGCTCCACAAAAGATTTTATTATAACAACTACAACAAAATACTATAGTGTAACAGCAACAAATGCCAGACCCTAAACTGAACTTAAAGCTGCTATTTATAATCATCAAACTAATGAAGCACCTCGGTTCAGGTGAGCGCTGCCATCACCTGACCGAGGTGCATTCTGGGGCCTGTAGTTCCCAACTTAACTAAAACACAACAAAAACACAAAAAGGGTCTTTGGGCGCAAGGCGCCCTCTAGGGGTTAACCCTGACATAAAGTTGGCTTTTTATTTAAAACTAAATTCTAAAGAAATTGACTTTTGATTTAAATTTAATTTTCCTTTTAAAATGGATTTTTTCCTTAAATATTGATTTCTTTTTATTTGGTTCTTATAAAGTCTATTTATTTAAAGTTGACTTCTTCTTGAAAGAACACTGATTCTGAATCACTGATTCTGATTCTTTTTTATTGAACACTGATTCTGTTTGAGTTGACTTTATTTAAAGTTGATGTTTTAAAGACACCTTTTCCGCTAAGGTTCCACCTTTTTTAAAGTTTCCTATTTAAAACTCTTTTTTTTTAAGGGTGGCATTTTTTAAAGTTAATAATGTTTAAATTGACTTAATTCATAAACTTTATATAAAAAGTTATTTTTAGTAGTGAAGGCATTTTTACAGTATTGGGCGGCAGGGTAGTTTAGTGGTTAGCACTGTCACCTTGCACCTCCAGAACCCTGGTCCGATTCCCACCTCGGGGTCTGTGTGCATGGAGTTTGCATGTCCTCTCTCTGCGTGGTGGGTTTCTTCTAGGTAATCCAGTTTCCTCCCACAGTCCAAAGACATGACGATTAGGCTAATTGCCGTTCCCAAATTGCTTGTAGAGTGTGAATGCACATGTGAGCATGTGTGTACTGTACAGTCAGACACGGTGGTGGCAGCATCATGCTGTGGGGATGTTTTTCTGCAACTGGGAGATTAGTCAGTATAGAGGGAAAACTGATGCAGATAAAATAAAGAGCTATCCTGCGTGAAAACTGTTACGGTTCAACGAGACCACGACCCGGAGCAGAACACCAAGAAAATACAGGAGAGGCTTCAGAACAACTCTATAAAAGACTCTGGACCAGAGACCAGAAAGTACACTGAGTGCACTGACCCTGCCTATTCAACCGTTTGAGCTTAAATGATTCTGCCAAAAAGAATGGAAGAAACTTCCAAAAGAAAGATGTGCCAAGCTTGTAGCATCATTCACAAGCAGACTTGAGGCTGTCACTGCTACTAGAGATGCTTTAATCACGGACTAAGTGATGGTTCTGAATACTTATGTACAGGCATGAAATCATTAATGATTTCTAAATATTTGAGGGTTTTATTTTTAATCTACAAAGATGAAGAACACAGCACAAGATACCTGCAGTAACTCAGACTGTCTTTTTTTTCTAAGACAGTCATCAAAATCTCATATCTGTGCGATCCAGGAGCGGTTGCATCGCATCCCTATGAAATTTAACTCAAACAGAGATACACACAATGTGTTTTTGTCTATGTATGTTTGTGTGTGTGTGTGTGTGTGTCTGCATCTACAGTATATAAATAAAAAAAGGTTTTGTCTGTACATTGGTCAGAAGTCACTCTTTCAATGATATATTTTACTGAAACTTTGCCAATCCTTCAGTATTCGCCTGAAGTGACTGTATATCTGTGCCAAACAAAATGTTCAATTGAAAAGAAGTTATTAGTGGTTATGTGCCAGATTAAGTCACAGCATCTAACGCTTTTTTGGACAAATATAACCCTTTTTCTCTCAAGGTGGGCGTGGTTGTGTGTGGCACTCAATAGAGCCAATCAATGCAATAGTTTACCGCAAATAGCTTAATTAAACTTAAACTAGCTCTAATTAGCTTGTGTAATTCAGCTAGCTGAGTAGCTGAGTTTATAAAGTACGCGGAAGACACAGAAACTACCGTAATACCCCTACAAAGCACCCAAATCCTCCGAATGCGCGACAGATCAAGGACAGATCATTGTACGTTTATTCTTCCTGCAGGAAGTTTAAAACCAGTTTGTATCATATGTTCCAATTTAATTACCTGGTGCTAATTAAAGCAGTGATGTGGAACGCCACTATGAGATTAAACACGGGTCGTTAGAGCAAACATATTCACAGCAGTCCGTGGTGACGGTGTAATAATCTACATTAAACAGGGAGTGTATTAGTCTGATGATGAAAGAAGTACAACTCAGTGTAAACAAGGCGTAAGATACTCAACCTTACAGAATATGAATTCTTTTTTTTGGGGGGGGGATTTTTTCCAGATTTTCTCCCTAATTTAGTCGTATTTACTAGAAACTAGGGGGCTCCCACTACCACTACTACTACCACTCAGTGGGGAGGGCCAAAGACTTTCACATGTTTCCTCCGAACCACGTGACACCAGCCGACCGCATCTTTTCGAACTGCTCGCTCACGCACCGTTGGAGGCGGAGTAACACACTCAGGGGACAGCGCTATCCGCTCCTTCCGCTTGCGCGAGCTCACAGACGCCCCTGATTGGCTGTAGAGCCGTGATTAATGTG
>JAOVVA010000052.1:7126981-7137222 GCA_028565275.1 Leiocassis micropogon | reverse complement strand
TAATACCCCTATCTCACCTACGTGGTTTCGCGCGGTGGCCGTAAGTACGGTTCATCATGATTCACCGCGAGTTTTGGTGCTCTGATTAGGTTTCCATCTTTCCACACGTCGGTCCTCACATAGTCAAACCGCATAGGTGAGATCGGGGTATAACAGCAGGAATAACAGAGAGGGGCGGGTTATCGGGGGCGGGGCTTGTAGGACGACTTTCACACACACTAACGGATTGGGAATCACTGCTGTCTGTCTCACGGATTACATAAATTGTCCGAATAACGGATGACATTTTTGAAAAAGCAACTAAGTTTCTGAGAACTTAAATAGCGGACCTAACGCGTTAGATTACTCGGCACATAAAAAAAGTCATCCAAGTACTTTGTTACTTTGTAACGTGTTACACCCAACACTGCTAAAACACCATTAACACACCATTAATACACTTTTTATATACGTTAATGCAATATAACCTCTCACACCACCACTAGCACTAATAATATACCAGTAAAATACACTATGTATACTGTACATGCTTAATACACAATTAATGATAAATACGTAATTAACACCATTAATAAAGAATTAATAAAATTATTATAAGTAATGTATAGTATTTCTGTTTCTTTTTATCGAATCGTAGTTAATAAAAATGTGAATTATTACAGTAGTATGAAATGTGAGTGGGTGTGTGTGAGTGTGTGTGTGTACTGACGTGATGCCGGTGTATCCCCTCTTGCAGCTGCAGAGGAAGGCGTTGCCGATGGGTTTGCACACACCGCCGTTTCGGCACGGGTTCGGCGCGCACACGCCAATCTCGGTCTCACAGCGCCGCCCGGTGTACAGAGGACCGCAATTACACGAGAAACCTGAGAGAGACAGAAGAGGAGAGAGAGAGAAAGAGAGAGAGAGAGAGAGAACAGACATACTAATCACCAGAAAATCCTACACACGCAAACACACACACACACACACACACACACACACAGCTGGACAAGCGGTGTGCGTTAATTATATGCCTAGCAGGAGAATAACGACGTCCACCAAAAACGACTGCTGAGTAATTATGCAGTAATTACTCTCTCTCTCTCCCTCTCTCTCTCACACACACACACACACACACACACACACTAACACACACACATTATAAATATTCTGAGCTGATATAATAATCACAGCTGTCAGCCAGTTAGCTGGGAGTGTGTGCATAGCTCTGCTGAGATTGAGAACGGGAAGAAAATGATTAACGCACACTCACACACTGCGCCTGGAAAAAAGTGAGGTTTGTTCTCAAACCAAAACACATCGTGTAGTGTTTAAGAGGACTTTGGGGAGAGCGGCTGTGCTTAAGCACGTGACTAAATCCTGTTCAAGCTCCACCTAAAGACAGTGAATGTCAGGGTCACCTAGAAAAGTAAAAACCAAGCGATGAGCCATCAGTGATGGAACAACACGACTGAAAGTTAACGGAGAAATAATGTAGATAAAATTACAGCACACACACACACACACACACACACACACACACACACAGGCTTCAACTCTATGTTTCAGCAAAATCTGTCTCTACCTTTAACTACAGTAAAAAAACAAACAAATTGATTAATTGGTTAATTGGGGGAAATTGGTTAGTCCCCACAATGACTTTTGGCCGGTCCCCACTACGCTACAAAAAGTACAACTTTAACTTCTAAAAAATACCAGCTGTAGTTTTTGTAACGTAGTGGGGACCGGCCAACACACACCAAAAGTCATTGTGGGGTTTTTATTGAATGAACTAGTTAATCAATCTATAAATCAATCAGTGAATCAATAAAAGCTGTAAGCTGTAGTTCTTGTAACGTAGTCATTGTGGGGACCGGACAAATGTCCCCATAACATTGAAACTCAGGAATATTTAAATCCTTTGAGAATACTTAGTGTCCAGCACAATACAAAAACATCACACACACACACACACCTCCATTGGGCAGGCTGGTGCAGGCGGCCCCGTGGGCGCAGGGTTGGCGTGCACAGGGATCATGATGTAGGACGCAACCGAGCGTCACCTCGCCCAGTGTCGTCACCTCCACATGTGCGTGTGTCCGTGGGCGTGTGATCGTCGCCGCCGTTGCCTGTTTGTTGTGCAGTGGGAGGTCATCATCATTCAGCGCCAACGAGTCCAGGCAACCCTGGAACCCATCGGAACCAAGCTGCGCCCCCATAGAAATGGACCAATCGAGGCCAGGGAGGCGGGACGTAGGCGGGGCCTGCTGCGTCCAATCATCTAACGAGAGGCTGCTGGAGTTTCGACCCAACTCGAGAGTCACATGATGCCAGCGACCGTCACTGATTGTTCGGCTGGTGAGGACCCCGCCACCTTCGGAGCAGCCCAGCTGTAGCTGGAGGCGTCCGTCCTCCATCTGTCAATCAAACACACAAAGGCGGGACTTAAGGTCACTAGGAGTTATACAATACAATTAACTAAGTGTTTGTGTGTGTATGTGTGTGTAAATGTGTGTGTGTTGTGTGTGTGTGTGTGTGTGCGCACGGGACCTTTAGCATGGCACAGGGGGCGGGGTGTGTGTGCAGGATCACGCCGCTTCTCTGTAGCGTTCTGATACGGAGCTGCAGTTTCACGTCGCTGCTCTTCCAGCTGTCAATCAGGTGGTACTTTATATAACTGTTGCCGTAGAAACTCAGAGAGGTGTGACCTGGATACACACACACACACACACACACAGTTTAAATAAATATTTCTCTCAAACACTGTGTTTCTCTCAAAACACGTACTCTCTATATTTATATCCATCTGTAGTAAATGTTTAGAATATTTGCATAAATCTGTGTATACTGGAGTGAATTTGCATAGATTTTATGACATTATCAACAAATCATGTATGTTTTCACACACATACACACATACCTGCACACGGTTCTAGTTTCCCTGGTGGACACTGGCAGGCGTATGGTCCTCTATTGTTGTCCGTCTTCACACACTGCATGTCATCAGGACACACGACGTCCTCACACACCTCCGCCACCGCAGCACACCGCCCGTCTGTCAAAGAAAGAAAGAGATATACATCATGATATCAACAAAGATACTTTGAAAAGATAGGCAGTCCCAATACTTATAGCAGCTCAACACACACACACACACACAAAATGTCAGTACTGCTAGTAAAATGGTAAAACAATAAAAGTGGAAAAGTATGATCGGGGGGGGGGGGGGGGCTGAACACTTTTGAAAGCTACTGTATCAGTGATGGTCCGACTCACCAGTGCAGACGCAGCGTGCGCTCCGTTGAAACCGCGGTGAGACGAAGCTGCTGGTGCTGGTGGTGTAAGTGAGGGGTGCGTGTGTGTCCAGCGTGATGGTCTGCTCGCACCGCGCCTCCCCGCACTCCAGACCCGAACAGTTTTTATCCAGAACAGCGGAAACACGCAGGACCTGTTCGAGCCGCCGCCGGGCTGCACTCAACTTCTGGCTCACCAGCGCTGCGGCCAGGAAGCCGCCGCCCCCTGGAGCCTCCACAGCCAATAGGAGGTCGAGCTGGCCTGTGGTCTCCACCGGCTGCACGCTGAGCACATGCAGGGCATCGGGCGTCGCCGTTCCCATGGCATCGCAGATGGCGCGGCGAACGGCGGTGAGGTGCCGTGAGACAAAGTCGTGCGGCGAGACGCGCTCGAAGCGCACCGTAACAGCGTGACGCAGCATAGCAGCCGACGCCCACTCCACGTGCACACTCACTGGTACGCTCACAGAAAAGCGGCCGTCCGTCACCGTGGCGTTCAGGGAATACCGACCCGCATCTAGGCCGGACAGAGCGATGATGCGTCCGTCACGTGGGTTCACCTGAGACGGAAAGAAAGATGGAAGATTTATAGTAGGGAACGCAGAGCCAATCGTAAGAAAGAGCAGTACATACTGTACCACACATACCTTAAAGAGGCTGTTCTGTTGGTGTGTGTGTCCATAGGTGAGGATGTCGAAAGCGTCCTGGTCCGTGGCGTGAATCTGTCCAATCACGCCACCTGGGAACTCATCTTCCACCGTGACTATGTGCACGTGTAGTGGAGATGCTACAGGCACGTGCACGCTCTCTTCGATCACACGCACGTGCACTAGCGTTGTTGAGGACAGCGGGGGCCTGCCGGAATCACGGGCCTGGGGACCCACATTTGGGTAAATATGTTAAATATATATAAATAAATTGGAAATAAAAACTTGGACTAACACGATTAATCAAAGAATTTTAACGTGATACTATATTTTTTTACGCAAATTAATCATAAGTCTGACCCTAATGGCTTCCCGTAATTGCTGCACAGTTACCCGGCTTTGTGTGATAATGGATTATTCCTGTTGGGTCTCACCTCAACCTGAATGACGTACTCCGTTCTCTCGGACCTGCTAAACATCTGATTGGACGTTATAAGCCCCTCCCTGTCCATCGTGAACCACAGCTCCTCATTTCCCGAGAGGATGCGGAACTGGAAAGGCGGGCCATTGTGCGCGGCGTCTTTATCGGTGACTGACAGCTGGAGGATGCTCGTCCCGATCGGCTTATTCTCCTGTCGATAAAGGCGTGAACCGTAGTCAGATTTTTTTTTACCCATATATATATTTTTTAAACTGCTGTATTACTGTCACTCATTGAGTGTACCTGAATAACCGCCGTGTGATTGGCTGGAGAAAAAGTGGGCGGGTTGTCGTTGATGTCGGAGATGTCGATGTTAACGGTCACAGTTGAAGACATGGACGGAGTTCCGCCGTCCAGAGCTCTTATTGCCAAAGCATAACCCGCAATCTGGAGAAACAGATAGAATAAGAGACAGACAAGACAGAATTATAGAATATTTAATCAATGGACAATTACATAATATTATAATTGGCAGTACAATGTATTATATAATTGATTTCTAGTGTAGGACTACAGCTGTAAAATTTCTAATATAATATAGACCACTAATGTATAATTTCTAATTAAACATTTGACACTCACAGACTCTGATTTACAAACATCCCAGATAAAGAGGCTAATGTATGCATGCAATCTGCACGTTATTTACAAAGAATAACGAATCAGTGACGTTGCGTGCTAACAAACGGAGAAGAACCATGATTTTGCATGTGATAATTGGGCTGTTAAATTCTCTCAGAAGGTGTTGATTAATTTTTCGATCACAGCGGCGGTGTCATTAGTTCAGCTTGCAAATCGCAGGTTTTTATTCATCGCTTCTGTAGTAACAGCTCGTTCACTGGGACTCGTACGCCGGATGAGCCGCACAACCTAACGCTTATAATAACCAGCGCTGTCATTAAACAAAGCTGTACAATCATTGATATGGCTAACAATATAAGGAGATTATTTATTTAAGATTTATGGAGGGAGTCTCCAGTGTCGGTGCTTTGTAGAAGAATTTTTTTTTTGAGAATTAGGAAAGTCTTCAGTGTGTCACTGTAACATTAGAGAAATAATACAGCACTGACTGAGTGTACTGTAGCTAGGATAATGTAAGTGATAACAGGAAATAACTATAAATGGCTAAAATGTAAGTGTCAATATAATTACACACTCCAGGATGTGCCGTTAATGGAAAACAATCAATATGTGTATTTAAATTTACCCATGGTTCCTGAAGTTGCATTCATCTGAACCTTAATACCGCAATACCGGTGTAAGTAATTTATTTGCACTTGTAAATAGAAATGACTTTTTGACTCAAATGATAGCTGATAATTTGTCCTCCGACAAGCTGCGCTTGTTGTCATGGCAACCGCGATGCATTTCCTCACCGCTTCTCGATCTAGCTGTTTGTTGACTTTGATCTGGCCCGTCACGGGCTCGATGAAGAACTGGTTCTCGCGGTCGCCGCTGACGATGGAGTACAGGATGTCACCGTTCACCTGGCTGTCGATGTCCTCGGCCGTCACCTAAGCAACCAGGCCGAAACGTCATCTCGAGGTCAACTTACAGCTCTTCATCACACCATTGTTAATGAAACACCTAGTCAGATTTGGTTACCTTGACGACTGCATCACCGATGTTAGCGTCCTCCCTGATGATGGCGCTGTAAACGGCACGCCCGAACATCGGCGCGTTATCGTTCACGTCTGTTATATTGATGTTCACCATGGCAACAGTGGTAAGGGGCGGAGTTCCCCCATCACGGGCTTCTACTGTCAGAAAGTAATCTTTACAGGTCTCAAAGTCCAGAGGGTGAGACACGGAGATCTCGCCTACACACACATAGATACAAACGCACACATACGTCACATTATCGTCATGCACTTAAAACGCAAACTGTGCACACTTCAAAGGTCATCTATAAATAATACTGTGCATTCTTCTATGCAGTTACTCTCTAGTATATACAGTATTATGTGATAGTGTATGATGTGCCTATTGAAAGAAAATACAGTGCTTTGCAGAAAACAATACGCAGCATCCATCTGGAGCGTCTTTAAATATCTATGCAAAGCAATTATTAAGGAAACTTTGTGCAAACGTGAGCTGTAAGCTGAAAAGTGTATGAAAGTGTGTGTGTGTGTGTATGTGTGTGTGGGTGAGGGGGGTCGGTGAGATTAAGTGTGAGGAAAGGCGGGTGGCTGCGATTTAGGACACAAACCGCCTCGGGCTGTCGATATCTCGGCTTTATATACTGGCTAGAACAGCGAGTGCTGAATTGCATTATAGAATGAAGTGTGTGTATGTGTGTGTGTGTGTGTGTGTGTGGTCCTATAACTTATGTGGTCAAATAAGCATGGATAAACTTTAGCCTAACAAATTGAATGCAATTTCATTTTATCATACAGATTCAATTCAAACACCAGAGCAGGAGGTGTAAGCTAGCATAACATAGCATCTATAACATCTTCAACTGAATTCTAGCGTAGGTTAAAAAAAATGTCTAAGCTTTCTGATACAATATTCACTGAAGTAAGTACTATTAGCTAGCTTACTGCACTTTCCAGACAAAACCAAACATAATCTATGTACCGCATAGCAAGCATTCCATGCTAGCTTGCTAGCTGAATGTTCATCATTGATAACAATTTCTTCATAAAAGAAGGCATCCATCCCCTCAAAAGTACCTTTACACAAAAAAATATATTTTATGTGTATATACAGAGTTTCTTAGAAATCCTATCAGGTTTAGCTTATGTTAGCTAGCTAAAAAACATTAGCAGTGAAAACGAGGAAGATTTCTGAACATGACTTCGAAATCCTTTTAGAATCTTGGCAGGTTTAGCTCATGTTAGCCAGCTAATCAGAATTAGCAGTAAAAATATAAATATTTATAAATGTCAGGTTAGTTAGCAAAGCAATATTAGCCGTGAACCATTTACAGTGGTACCTTGGCATACAAATTAAATCTGTTGTGGAGGCGAGTTCTTTGTATTGCAAAGCGCATTTTCCCATAGGAAATAATGTAAATGCAGCTAATCCGTTCTAGCCACCCAAAAATATTACCAATATTACCAAACATTTAGAATAGACATGTAAATGAAGTAAAATATTAAATAAATAAACATTAAACCTCACTTTAAATTAAAACCTTAATTTAAGATTCCTCATTTGATTATTTTTTACACAATTTCATGAATTACGCATTTTCATTTATGAAAAAAAAAAGTGAAACTGAAAGTGGCTCCCTTTTCTTCTTGCTGCCGTGCTTGATAACATTCATGGATTCCATGGTCCTATGTTTTCACTAAATCTTGCATAAAATGAAAAAAATCCACAAAATATTTGTACACTCTGTTCGCTTGGCTTTCCACTTACAGAAACAAGTTTTGAGCGGCTCCCGGACATACACGCAACTTAGCTGCTGCTTGGTTCCTAAGGCGAAAAGTCTTATGGGCGTTTGTATGCTGGGGTACCAGTGTATAAATACATGTCCTCTCAGCAACCCTGTTAGGCTAACAAAATAAGACATATCTATGTTTATTGTCCAGACGTAAATAATATGACGCCATTTTGCATCTTCTCATAGATGCTATTTAGAAAGCCAACGAGCAAAACATAACATATAAAAATAAACCATGACTCAGGAATTTGTCTGAAACTAGATATCTTAAATAATATTATGTCTAGTAGTCGAACAGTACCTACAGTATCTTCTGATTATAGAATTATGTTGGTTTGCTTCTTATCATGTTACCATCTAGGAAACAGATATACTAGCTTTCTACTTATCATGCTAGTATGCTAGCATCTCGGAAACATACATACCTGCCCACCTTTCAGTACAGTAAGTGTAAGATTTGTCTTCTCACCTGTGTGTGTTTCAATGCTGAAGTGTCCTTGCGCGTTCCCAGACCGGATGCTGTAATAGATGTCAGCGTTAGTACCAATGTCCTTGCTGTGTGCATGGACATGCAGCACCACAGTACCAGCTGCTGCATCCTCGCCCAGTGTAGCACTGTAGTCACGCCGCTCAAACACTGGAGGATTGTCATTTATGTCCAGAACGGCGATTGTAAGGTTGGCGAGAGATGAGAGACGATATGGGACGCCTAGGTCAGACGCCCGGACCACCACGAGGTACGAGGATTGGACCTCACGGTCCAGTGGTCGCTCAAGAGCCACCACACCAGTCCACTTATCGATGGAGAAGACCCCTTGCGCTGAGTCGACTAGTGAGTACACTACTTTACGGCTCTCACCTAAGACAGAGAGATGGACAGAACAAGAAACTTTCAAAGCTTTCCATGTTCAGGTTTAGTGCTAAATACAAAAGTTCACTATGAGCAGTGTTGGGGGACGTTACTTTTTAAAGTAACTAATAACATTACAAAATTACTGTCATTAAAAAGTAATCAGTTTCATTACAGTGTTACTTTCTGATAAAAGTAAGTAGTTCGAGTACTTTTCCATTGCAGAAAATGAAAACTCCTTTGTGATTCCTCATGCATGTTGTTTTAGTCAAAACCTTTATAATTATTCTACCATCATCACTCAGCGAAGTTTGGCCCATAATCTGTTAACTACTGATACCCCTATCTCACCTACGTGGTTTCGCGCGGTGGCCGTAAGTACGGTTCATCATGATTCACCGCGGGTTTTGGCGCTGTGATTAGGTTTCCATCTTTCTGCACATCGGTCCTTACATAGTCAAACCGCATAGGTGAGATAGGGGTATAACAGCAGGAATAACAGAGGGGGGCGGGTTATCGTGGGCGGGGCTTGTAGGACGACTTTCACACACAATAACGAATTGGGAATCACTGCTGTCTGTCTCACGGATTACATAAATTGTCTGAATAACGGATTACATTTTTGAAAAAGTTACTAAATAGCTGAGTACTTAAATGGCTGACCTAACGTGTTAGATTACTCGTTACATTAAAGAATAACCCAAGTTACTTTGTAACGCATTACACCCAACACTGACTATGAGTGTCATGTGACATGCATTCAGGAGGCTGCTTTAAGGGAACGTTCAAAGACAACCAAGAAGCTTGGTGTCTTTATTTGACTAGACTCTCACCATATCACTTTACCCAAAATTTTTATAGGTTTCCATGTCTAGGATTCAAATTTTCAAGATTTTAGAAAGAG
The DNA here is from genome assembly GCA_028565275.1 of Leiocassis micropogon. Taxonomy (NCBI): domain Eukaryota; kingdom Metazoa; phylum Chordata; class Actinopteri; order Siluriformes; family Bagridae; genus Leiocassis; species Leiocassis micropogon. The sequence goes on along the minus strand of JAOVVA010000052.1, from coordinate 7,127,677 downwards.
TCTAATGATGAGTTTTAAACAAATTTGCAAAGTATAATTTCCTGGTTACATCAAATAAAGCTTCAGTTGCTTAGAGTGTGGTGCTAATTACGCCAAGGTTGCTGGTTCAATCCCCATTTGGGCCACAAAAAGCCTTCAAGGCAGTATTGGCACAACAATTAATGTTCTCTGTTAATGATCAGAAGGTCAGGGGTTCAAGCTGCCACTGCACTTCCTAACAAGTATATAGGCTTCTTTACTTTCTTCTTCTTCAGTTCCTTGACCAGTTACCTAATGACATCCAGTCAACATGGCCGCTTACAATGTTTAAAGTTGTGGAGCATCTCATACATCAAGATTCCTTTTGGTTAGAACCTATGGTTCTTACATCCCATTAGGACACCTCAAACCCGCTGCGGACGCCATAGAATGGTCTCCAAAGTGGATGCAACCACTTGTTGCCTTTCTGCCAATGTCTCACAAAAGCTCAAGCCCAAAATGGATTAAAGGTTGGCTGAACACTTCAAAGCCATCTCAAACCAACATGGAACCCTACCAAATTGTACCCTACTGCAGGAGTAACACAATCCTTGTGTTTTTGCAGAGGCAGTTCGAACATTACTTGGAAGTCAAAGTCTTTTGTGGAGACTGATTGTGGAATGTTTGGGAAGAACTCTGAGAACTCCGTGTAGAGGAATGGAAGTAATCAACAGGTGG
>JAOVVA010000052.1:7106981-7121981 GCA_028565275.1 Leiocassis micropogon | reverse complement strand
AAATGAAAACAATGTTAGAGAAAATACAAACTACTGTACAAAACCTCCGATTCTGTTAGTTATATAAATGTAAGGTGTGGGGTGTAAGGTGTGTAAGGTTTAGGGATCTGTCCTTTTTTTCCCTAAGCAGACATTTATCAAAAAGTTATAGTTAGTTATAAATAACATTGCTATTTTACAATCTTGTTACGTGGGGAAAAATTGGGCTACTGAAGCACACATTATTTATAAAATTTTTGTCAGATTTTGAAACATTCAAATCGAGTATGTCTTAATTCAGTTAAAAAAGCAAGGACTATCTGTTCAGGCATGTCGCCAAGAGCGGACAGACTTTACCATAAGGCGTTACGTCTGTTATCGCCAACTGTGTTGGTGTTGAGCGCTTTCAGGCGTATTAGTCAGGATGAGTTTAGTTAATAGCGAGTTTATTTGTAGCACAGTGTACTTAGCGCATTTGTTGCATCGATTCAAATTAATTCTGAAAATTATTTGTGGTTGGCCAGGGGTTTTCACACTTTCAAACCAATTTATTTGTACACACACTTTAAATGTGTGCAAAAATATATCAAGTGGCCACTTTAATAGGAACCCAAAAGTGCCAGAAGGTTGGATGCGTTGTGAGTGGATACTACGAAGCTTTTCTGTTCATTATGGTTGTATAGAGCGGCTATTTGAGTTACGGTAGCTGCGCCAGCTTGAACGTGCATTCTCAATCTTTCTGGCAAACACACACACACACATATATATATATATATATATATATATATATATATATATATATATAAAAAAGAAATGGGTATTCAATAAATTGGCCAGGTATGTTTGCCATTTTTATGGTGCCAAGGTTATTTATTTATTTATTTTTGGATCTCAATGTTGAAATGTAGGACTCATTTCTTTCTTCTTCACTTCTCCTCTCTTGTTCTGTCATCTATCTTCTATCGCTTTTTAATTCTTTCAATTTCTTTTTCATTTTCTGCCTGTCACTCTCACTGTTTTTTCACACACCTCTCTCTCTCTCTCTTTGTCCGTTATGTGTTTATATCACACCTCTGTCTGGGAGTGTGAAGAGTCCATTAGTCAGTGTTTGACCTTTGAGTTTGTCTGAAACCGAAGGGATTTAAACATCAAAGGAAGAGAACCAGACGTAAGCGAAAATGAGTGAAAAAAGGAAAAAAAAAATCCAGCCAGAGTAGCACTCGTATAGATACGGAGAAGTGTAATTGAAATATGTGTGTGTGTGTTGGGGGGTGAGTGAGTGCTGTGAAGTTGAAACTTCATAAAATTACACACAAAAAAATGTTTACAGCCACTGAGGCTGTGCTTCAATCTAAATTCTGCCTCAGTCAAAGTGTGTGTGTGTGTGTTTGTGTGTCCTGGAACTCATGAATTATGAACCATGGCAGCTCCTTAATGCAATGCTATGAATTTCTAAAACGATATACAGGCTGCACCTGAGTGTGTGTGTGTGTGTGTGTGTGTGTTGTGTGTGTGTGTTGTCCTCTATGAAGGTGCTCTACAAAACTAGACAAGACATTTTGCAAAATCATAACTGCATTTGACACTGTGTGATGAGGTGCACAGCTGGTTCTTACGATGGTGTTATTTCCTACACAAATCAATCGAATGTTCATGACGGCGGTGTGTATTACTAATTTACTCTTCATTTCCACTCCAACCTGAAGTGTGTGTGTCTAGGGTCCAAAAGTCTGAGTGACTCTTTTTATTTCAGCATTTTCATCGCTGAAATGTTTGGGGTTGAATAAATGATTATATGTTTCCACCACTAGAGGGCAACTGTGCTATGTTAGAAAAAAGGTTAAAAAAAACAACCTAGCAATCAATATTCAAAAAGTATCACGATGCAGTTTGAAGGCAGATCCTCAGGTAGGCAGCATTTATATCTGGTGTTTGTCTACTGCTGTGACACAGCCTGCCCCATTTGGATTGGAAGGATGTCAGAGCTTTTCATTCTTTTTCTGTTTTTGTATTGGGTGTGGTTTATACAAGCCGATTAGATTTTCTACCTAATGTGACCTCATATAAGAAGATACCCTCCCCTGGCTTATATATATGTAAAAGATATATACTGAAGGTTCTCTGCAGCAACGAGGAAAGTGATCACCCTTTGTCCTGAGACCTCTACTACTGTAGTTCAAGGTCCATCCTCGGGTAAGACAGTAATCAAGAAGCCTCACCGGGGCAACATGCTAAAAGCTATACTGTGTTTGATAACACTCAGGGATATACTAAACACAGTGTTTATCAAGGTTCTTTTTTCAGGTCAATCGCTGAACAAGGAGACACCAAGGTATACACTAATGCAGTTGGTCCATAATAAAAATGCAGCTCATGTGAGCAGGAATGCAGAAATGTGTTTTTTTTTTTTTTTTTAACATAATATAACCTGTCTTTTGCTGTGATATACATATCGAAAGACATAAACATCCCAACATGAACCTCTTCATAAACAATTTTCCCTTCAAACAAAATTACAGGTTGTTTCTAAACAACCCAATATGCACTTACTATTAAGACATTTCTTTCTCTCACCTGTGATGTGGTAGGAGACCTGACGGTTGCCAGGGGAGCTATCACTATCACGGGTGTTTAGCACAGCAACCACTTCTCCAGGTGCGTCACTTTCCTGCACGCTGCCGTAGTAGTGCGGCTGCAGAAACTCAGGCATGTTGTCATTGGAGTCGCCAACTGCTATGGCAACCGTGGTTGAGGACGACAGACTGGCAGGGTCGCCGAGATCAAATGCCCAGACTGTAAGACTGTGAATGGGGTTAAGTTCATGATCAAGGTCTTTTAGAGTTGAAATCCACCCAGAAGTGCTGTCAATTGTAAAATAGCTCCCACTGTCCTTTAAATCCTCACTTCCTGATCCAAGAAGCCCGGGTGGAGCGAGGCTGTATGTTACCTGGCCATTTGCTGACCAGTCAGGATCCACTGCCAGCACCTGGAGGATTCTGGTACCAGCAGGAAGTCCCTCATTGATGGAGGCCTCGTACGAATTGGATTCAAATGCTGGTTTGTTATCATTTATGTCCAGAATTTTTATTTCTACATCTACGACAGCAACTGAATCTACGAGTCCTTGCTGCAGGGTTGCAGTCACTTTAAAATGGAATTCAGGAATTTGTTCACGGTCCAGTGGTTTTTCCAGTTTTATCATTCCACTGTCCTTATCGACGACAAAAAACCCATCGTTATTACTCTCCATGGTCTGACCAATCACAGCAGAGAACCTGACAAGTAAGGAGTCCTTTCCACGCTGGCTCTGCAAATGCACTGCTCCTACTGTGGAACCAATAGGTGTATCTTCTTGAATGGTAAAGGAAAAATGCGGTTGAGTGAAGACAGGCACGTGGGCATCGTTTGAGAGGACGTGAATGTACACAGAAATCAGAGAATGGCGGACTGGTATACCACTGTCCGAGGCTTTCACGAAAAAAGACAACACTGACCCTTGAAGAGGGCTAAAGTTCCCTTTGGTAACGACCCAACCACTATCAGGATCTATATCCAGCAATTCTGTGACTTGAATACTGGCTTCACTGTATAAGCTGTAGCCTATCTCTCCATTGAGGCCCTGATCAGCATCCCAAGCCTGCACTTGTGTCACTAAAGAGCCAGGCTCCACCTCTGCCCGAACACTAGCGCGATATTCCGAAGCATCAAAAAGTGGGGCGTTATCGTTCTCATCTAGCACTGTAACTCGAACATGGCAGTATGCTGTTTTTCCTCCTGTGTCAACTGCTGCAATAGACAGCACAAATTCATTTTGCTCTTCCCGATCCAACCTCTCCAGAGTCGATATCTGACCACTGCTGTCTACACTAAACAAGTATCGTGCTGTATCTGAGAGCAAAACGTAGTGTACTTCTCCGTATGGTCCAGGATCAGCATCCTGAGCCCTAATCATAATGACCTTAGATCCAGCTGGCATGTTTTCTCGTACCTCTGCTTCATACATGCTCTGGGTGAACTGTGGCGTGTGCAGGTTAGCCCAATCTACATGTACGTGCACTTGTGCCGTGCTGGTGAAAACGCCATCAGAAACGCTCACATTCAAGCTGACAGTGGGAGGCATGCGCTGCGTGCGCCGCTGTCCACTCAGACTTAGAATGCCCGAGGATGCATCCAGGTCAAATAGCAATCGCTCGTTTCCTAATACCAAACCGTAATGTAGTCGGTCAACATCAGACTGATCCGCATCAGACGCCTGAATGCACATGACAAAGTGCCCTTTGGGTGCAAGTTCATAAACTGCGGCCTCGTACAGTAGTTGATTGAAGACTGGAGCATTATCGTTCGTATCCGTCACCTGAACTGTGACCTGCACCTCAGTGCTAAGAGGAGGAAAGCCATTATCAGTCGCTTTGACAAAGAAAACATAGCGCTGAATGGTTTCATGATCGAGGGAACGAGCAGTTAAGATTAATCCACTGCTGCTGTCAATGTGGAAATGATCTGTGCTGTTGCTCCGATCAGGGATGATCTGGTAGCGAATTGCTGCATTTTTTGCAGAGTCTTTATCTGTTGCTTGAACCTGTAATGCAGGAGTGCCAATCATGGCTGATTCAGAAATTACTGCCTTATAAACTGGTTGTTCAAACACAGGTGCATTATCGTTCATGTCTAAAACTGACACCTCTACATCCACCTCTGCTCTAGCTCCTGTAAGGCAGTCTGTTGCCCTAATGATCAGTTTGTGGACCGGGTTGGCCTCAAAGTCCAGAGGGGCTATAACACTGATGATACCAGTGTCAAATCCAATAGAAAAAAGGGTATCAGGGTTGCCATGTGTGATTGTGTAGAGAACATTTTGTCCGTCTGGACTGCTGGCATTGATTCCTAAAATTGGAGTGAACACAGGCACATCCTCACTCACTTTAACAGAATAGAATGGCCGGTCAAAAACAGGCATTGCCCGGTTGACAACAGTGACAGGGAAGGTGATAGAAGAGGACAGTGATGGTGTTCCACTGTCACGAGCAAAAACCAGGATTTGGTATTCCACACTGGACAGATCGGCATCAAATGCCTGGCGTAACCTCAGCTCACCGCTGATACGGTTCATTTCAAAGTGTCCCAGCTCATCCTGCAGAAAGTAACTTACTTCTCCATTTGGACCTTTGTCACTGTCCACAGCTGTCACACGAAATATGGACACTCCTGGTTCTGCCTCCACCTGCACGGCTGCATAATACGGGAGTCCCACAAAAATGGGTGCGTTGTCATTGACATCTGTGACAAGTACACGAACAAGTGCCCTTGCAACACGCAACCGGTCTTCTTCTCGACTCGCCTGCACTAAAAGTCCATACTCCTCTTTGTCCTCCCTGTCTAAGGGAATTCCCACTGTCTCTATGGCTCCAGATGTGGGACGGATTCGAAACCTTCCACCAGAGTTCAGCAAAGTATAACGTAATGGCTCATTTAATTTGTTGCCAAGTGCGGTAACCACAGCAACTGTTGTCACATTGCCGTTGTTCTCTTGAATGTTAGCATTGTAGATGTTGTGTGTGAAAGCCAGGCCACTGTCAAGTGCTTCACGCACAAGAATGGTCACTAGAGCTGTGCTGGAGAAACGTCCGTCCGATACTCGAACATTAAACCGGAAACGGTCTTTGCCAAAGGTGCTGTTTCGGACGGTGATTAGCCCAGTGCTCGACTCTACAGCAAAGTGCTCCAGATTAGTGTCAGTCAGTGAGTAGGTGAGGTCAGACTCACCGTCTCCATCAGGATCAGAGGCAGAGACTCTCATGGCTTCCACTCCCTCGTAGGTAGGAAGCAGAAGAACAGCTTCGTAGAAATCCTGGGAAAACTGTGGTGCGCAGTCGTTAATATCTTGCACTCGGATGGTAACTTCGGCAGGATGTTCAGCCGACAGCTGTGGACGTCCGCTGTCCCTTACGCTCACGTGAAAATGAAACGTAGGTGTTTTCTCATGGTCCAGTTGAGCAATGGTTCTAATAGAACCGGTGCCTGCATCAACAGTAAAGAAACGCCTGGCATTCTCTTCCTGGATCTGATACACTAACAAGGCGTTATGGTTCCGGTCAGCATCTGTTGCTCGTATAACCAGAGGCTCACCGGATTCGCTCATGACCACGTTGTTCAGCCCTGCTCCTTCACTGATGTCACCCTGGTAATGCAACTGCTGGAACACAGGAGCGTTGTCATTCTGGTCAAGCACGACAACCGTTACGGTGGCATTGGATGACTGTCCGGCCATGTTGGTCGCCGTGACGATTAACATGTATGAGGAAATGGCCTCGAAATCAAGCCCTTTTTGTGTTGTGATCACACCACTGTACTGGTTAATGCGAAACGTCCGACCCCCATTACCGTGCCGGATTTCGTAGGTTAGCGTGGACAGGCTAAGGGCGGTTACAGCGGTTACTGAAGTTCCGATAGCAACACCTTCGGCAACCTCGGCTTGATATTCATTTTGGGGAAATTTGGGGCCTGAATTATTAGACAGAGTCACAGCGATGCGGACAACTGCCGTGGAAGACAGAGCAGGTGAGCCGTGGTCTACGGCTTTTACGATTAACACATAGTGGCCGATGGAGGATAATTCCAATTCGCGAAAGACAGAGATGATTCCCAGGATGGGATCAATCCGGAATGTGTTCCCGATGTTTCCTGTGGAGGCAGCAACACACAGAGGTATAGTTTTAGTATCATAGTGATTGACTGAATCAAGAAAAGAATAAGAATTTTTTTTGTAAACATGTAGTGACTATGTGTTTAATCAGATTTCAGAAGGTATTGATTCATTTTCTATAACAGTGACTCAAACAGGAGTAGCACTCTTTCTAATAGGTTGCCGTTTCTATAGTAACATAGTGTACGTTGGGACTTGAAGTATTATTACCTGATTCTATACTGTAGCTTATCTGTGCATTCTGGCCTTTGTCTTTATCCAGAGCCGTTACCGTGACGACGGCAGAGCCGAGCGCTGCCGATTCATACACCTGCCCGTCATACATCGCCATGGTAAACTGGGGGGCGTGGTCATTCACATCCTCTACACCAATGAGAACGCGTGCAAGACTTCGTCTGTAGGGGAACTCCTGATCTTTTACCTGAGAGAGAGAGAGAGCGAGAGAGAGAGAGGAGAAGAGGGAACAGAAAAGAAGAGAGAAGTAGACAGGAAATAAGTATGAGTAAATTGTATTGCCTCAGTGAAACAGCAACAGACAGCAATCACACTTACTCTCACACACACACACACACACACACACGCACACACACAGATAACATCTCTCGGTGGATCACAATAACACATTTCATCTGTTTCACAGGCTGCGGGAATATTTATGAGGGGCGCATACACACGCACACACACACCCACACGCGCACACACACATATAGAGGAGCGCTGAAACAGAGAGTGAGTGTGATCAGATCGATAATTAGATTGCTGCGCCGGGAGACGACATTAACAGACACACACACACACACACACACACACACACAGACCCGGCAAGGTACACACAGCCGCAAGTGAAGTGACGAAGGGCTAAAAAAGAAAATAGAGAATTAATGATGAAAAATGAAAGGATGGGAAAAAGGCAGAAAAGCAGGCAAGAGTTCTATCTTATGAGGCAGAGAGAGAGAGAGAGAGAAATCAGCAAAAGGAGAGATAGATAAAGAGGGAGGCAGGCAGACAAGGGGGAAAGAAAGACCGAGGAAGCTAGTGAGCTATAAAACTGAGACAGATAAGAGCTCTTTGTCCTTTTTTAACCTCAGATAGAAAGTAAGAGGCACGATGATGGACGGAGAGAAGACGATAGTGAAAGAGTAAAAGAAGGAAGCTAATCCACTGCATGCAAATCTGTCTGATCAATAAGGCATCATAAAGCGTAGTAAAGACACTTTAACAAAAACTTCCTGAATTCCTATACTATTGTAGTAGCTAGCTGAAAGCTAATCAGCTAATCGCAAAATTTACAGTTTGCTAAAACCGCGGCAAGGGCATTGGGGGCTCAGTGGCGAGTTTCTTGCAATCCATGCGGCGTAAAACCTGTTCCAAGTTGTTGTGCAGATCGGATGGTCCTCTGTAACATCCTCTGTGACGAAGGTTATATTCTAGTAGAACTAACCTGACAAGATCTAGCATTTGAAATTTATTAAGCTTGTGTGCATGTAGTATCTGTATCTGTGTATTATATCATGGTTTAGCTGAGAATGTTGATTTAGGTACCACATAGCGCTAAACAAAACTAGCGAGCTAAGCCCTAAACTGTAATGAACACATTAGCTAGCTGATGATTAGCTAGCTACGATACTGCAGACTTATTATACAGTAACTAAACTAGCAACTTTGTGACTTTCTAGCAACTAGGGAATAAAATATAATGGAATGTGGCAGAAAAATATTTTTAATGACCATAATCATTTAATAATATACTGTATGAATAATCACAACAACGTTACTTTTCACTCATTAATAGTTTATGTGTAGCGTCATTAATGTGTGTAGCGTAATGTCTAATGAGCTAATGATTTATCAAACGATTCGCTAATAAGGAAATACACTACTACATTGTACATTTATCCTAACTGGCAAATAACACGTTTCCTGAAGTTTCCCTTCTCACTGTCACACGCAAGCATTTTCTGATATTTTTCGCTAAACTTTACCATGACAGAGAGGACGTGCTGTGTGTTAGTCTCGTGGTCAAGCCGTTGCGCGGTGTACAAATGCCCCGTGTTTGCGTCAATGCGGAACAGTCGCATGCTGGCAGGGTCCACGCTGCCCAACAGGGCAAAGGTCAAGCGATGATGCTCGTCTCGATCTGACGCCAAAACCTGCAGCACCTCCGTATCCGGGGGCGCGTCCTCGGCAACCATGACCTCGTAGGTGGGTTGAGAGAACACCGGGGCGTTGTCATTCTGATCCAGGACGGTGATGAGAACCTAAGCGTACACACACACACACACACACACACACATATAACACTCATATAAGGAACATGATGTGGCATATGTTGCCCTTATGTATCACTATGCTGTGTGTGTATGTGTGTGTGTGTGTGTGAAGAGACCCCGTTGACTCTTCTAATTATATAGCAAACAGACGTGCACTTCCACCTCACTCTGCTCTCAATGGCAACACATGGAGATCCATCTGTGTGTGTGTGTGTGTGTGTGTGTGTGTGTGTATGTGTGTGTGTGTGTGTGTGTGTGTGTATGTCTATATGTATGTGCGCTGGGACAAACTGAATTTGTGCACATTGGAAGGTTACAATTGTACGTATATTAAAAAAAACTAAAAAGTAACAATATTGTTGCTTAGCAACCAGGACAATATAAAGGCTAAGAAAGAGCTTGGTAATCACCGAGTCTAATGATTTAGCTACCTAGCAAGTCGTTAGCTGTTACGTTTCTAAGGAGATGATAAACATGTTCAGGGCAAAGAAATTTCAACAAAACTGTCATAAATAGCTAAAAAAAATACACAACAGGAAATTGCTAGTGGTTACAATGTAATTTAAGCTGTTACTATAGCAACAATGATGTATTAAAATGAGCATTAACAGAAACCTGTGATTTGGAACTTCACTGCTGTCAGCACTGACGCTAAAGGAACAGATTCAATCGAACAATGCTTAGAATCTGAGAAAGTCGTGGTGCGAATATAAGATATTACAGCTTTGAAGGACTTTTATTTCTATTTATATTCATAAGTTCGACTTGTGTGTGTTGTTGTCGTGGTGATCCTCCCACGACTTTTGAATTGCCACCTAACATCTCCTTTGGACGATCTGATTTGTCGAGCCGACCTTGAGTGCGAGAAATGTGCTACAGTATATAAACCTATTATTATTATTAATATCTGGTATTAGCTGTAGGGAATGACATGCCCTGGCTACGACAAATCACACAGTGTCTCGTTGCTTTGTACGCCTGAAATACTGTTGAAATATAATAAGAAATGTGGACGTCTGGATGTGCAGCAAAATGGATTGAACTGAAGCTGTAGCATTTGTGCTGCCCTGACCGTCACACCCATATTTGCTTGTTCCAGATTGATTCCCTCTTTCCTGTTATAATAAGTGTCACTTTTCAGGGAAGGGTTTCCACTAGGTTTAGGGGCACGACGTTTGGGATTTGTGTTCATTCAGTTCACAGCTACAAGAGCATTATTGAGGTCAGGCACTGATCTTTAGACGTCAAGAAGGCTCCACTTCCAATTCCAGTTCATCCCAAAGGTGTTCAGGGCTCCGTGAAGGACACTTGAGTTTTTCCACGCCAACAGAAATCTTCATGAAGCTTACTTTATGAACAGGTATACTGTCATGCTGGAACATACCATTTTGGGGTCCAGTAAAGAGAAGCTGCAATGCAGGACATTCTATACAGCTGTGCGTTTTATAGTTTGTGGCAACAATTTAGAAAAGAGAGACATATGGGCATGACGGTCAGGGGTGCACATACTGTACTTTTGAAAATATAGTTATAGCTATTCAAGATAAACTAAACCAAACACTAGCGGTGTTAATGGGAATGTCTTGGCAACAATCCTAGCACAGTAACTGTGACTAATTTTTATACCAAAAAACGACAGGGGATGTTCAAGTCAACCTGGGGCTTTTGAGCAGAACTGATAAAAATGTTCAGTTCTGAGAATGAAAACTCGCTTTATTTCTCTATATAACTCCCTGCTACACTAATGCACTTATCCCAGTGTCTCACTAGTGCTTAGACACCATCGAGGTAGAAAGTTTTCTCAGTACGCCGACACCATGATCGGACTGTCTACTTCAAGTCTGAAACGCTGGCCTCCCAGGAACTCCTTTAAGAGTCGCATCACTGTACTGTGCCTGACGTCTTCTGTAAATGTTAACTGCTTCGCACGAGAGTCTTGCATTTTAAGTGACCTGATGTGATCAAATCAGCTCGTCCCCTGTTCATGATGATTCCATATAAACTATACACACATTCAACTCACACATTGTTAAGATAGCATGCTAAAGAGGACCTCAGATAGACAGAAAACCAGCACCACCTAGTTGTGGTGGAATAAAAACAAATGACGTAACTGAACAACACTTCTCATCACTCAAAAACGTAATCCATGTGAAGTCGATGTGAAACGGAAAACATGCTTAACCACAAAGCCCATTAAAAAAAAATAATAATAATAATAATAAAAAAAACGTGGACTAGCGAGGAACTGCTGTTTGGCGATAAAAAATTAACTGTGCTAATAAACGAAGTTCTTTTAAAAAGACGGTCTGCATGGGGGCATTAGCACAGCTGATACGCGCATTACACTCTCAGTTGGTTTTGTGGTAATGAAAAAGGCTCCTGTGTACAGAATACGATTCTTCACATTAATATGTGTAATTAAACCATGCTCCATTCTTCATCCACTCGACTGCAGCTTTTCTCGCGACTATAAGACAGAATGTCTTGTTAGACGTGAGGGGACTGAAGTGTGTGTGTTAATAAAATGAGCACTCTAATCAGTGTTTCCATAAAGATCTACACAAAGAAAGTGGCGATCGAACATGCAGTTCACCTGACGAGCCCTGGTCCTCATAAAGCTGCGTCTTATTACAGGCAACTCGTATTAAAGAATTCTTAGTGAACAAAAAAAAAATGTCTGTTTGTCAAATCAGCCACTGGTAATCATCTGCTGAAGTTTTGTGTATAAAATTATTATTATTATTATTATTATTATTATTGTTGTTATTATTATTGTTATTATTAACATAAAAATATATATACGAAGTAAAAAAGAAGAATCTTTTAAGCATTTTCTGTGCTGAATTACTCTAACTGGTGTGTGTGTGTGTGTGTGTGTGTGTGTGTGTGTGTGTGTGTGTGTGTGTGAATGCGTGCACTTATGAGTTTAGGACATGCAACCTCACTGCTGACAAATAAACCACACTGAGTTACAGGAATCTGACATAATCCTGTCATTTGAGGACCTGGAGGTGTGTGTGTGTGTTACATGGCACAATGCACAATTGCAAATCACTGTGTGTGTGTGTGTGTGTGTGTCATTATGACTTCAGGTCATTCAACTTAATTGTTAAATAAACCACTGAGCTACATGAATCTGACATAATCCTGGAATCTGAGGACCTGGAGGTATGTGTGTGTGTGTGTGTGTGTGTGTGTGCATGTATATATTTGTGCTTGTGTGTGTGTGTGTGTGTGTTTCAGGACTTGCAGCCACACTGTGTATAAAATACACCACAAGGAGTTACTCAAATTTTATATAATCCTGTTATCTGAGGACCTCTGGAGGTGTGTGTGTGTGTGTGTGTGTGTGTCTGTCTGTCCGTCTGTCATTACGACTTCAGGACATTCTTTTACATTTAACTTTGTTAAATAAACCACACTGAGTTACAGGAATCTGACATTATCCTGACATATGAGGATCTGGAGGCACAATTACAAATCACTGTATGTGTGTGTGTGTGTGTGTGTGTGTGCATGTGTACCTGTGTGTAGGCTGTGTTGGTCCCATCCGTCACCTCCAGTGTGAGGTTGTAGAAGGATCTCTGCTCAGCGTCCAGAGATTTAGCGATGATGATCGTCCCAGCGGCCTTCACATCAAACACACTCTCATCATCCCCACCTTACACACACACACACACACACACACAACAATGTTCAGTACCTCATAGAGACAGGCTAAACACGGTTAAATCTCTCCCTCTCTCTCTCCCTGACACACACACACACACACACAAGTACATAATCAGTTCCAGTCACAGAGTCATGCAGTATATAAATATATTAATCATTTGAACAGCCTTCGGATACAAAGCCCCACACACACACGTCATTCTTCTTTTCACTCTATTGGCTGTGTAATAGAGCGTTTAATCAGACAGGGTCAAGAGTAGCCTAGGGGTTGGACGCCTCCTTCGCCCTGTCTCTCTCTCTGTCTCTCTGCCTCTGTCTCTCACTCTCACACACACGCCTCACATCACACACAAAGACATACATTAAGACAGAAATATCATAAATATACACGTTTTATGATCATTGTGATAACATTTTACCCACAATCCCCTGCAGTACAATGACTAGCCAACCAGAGAGCAGCACTGCACAACACCAGGGCATGATGGGTAAGCAGAGCTGATGAACAACCAGCAACAGAGCGAGAGAGAGAAAGAGAGAGAAAATGAAAGGTAGACAGAGTAAAGGGGAGATATAGAAATATAGAGAGAAAGACTCTTTAATTGAAAGAGAGAAAAACAGAAATAGAGAGACAGAGAGAGAGAGAGAGAAAGGTGGGCTGATACCTTCTTTAGAACAGTTGCTGCCACAGGCACTCTGGAGAACAAAGAACGTCTCACGGAAAGGACGCGGCCCTTCCCATAGGAAGCATTAAGGAAAAATAGAAAGAAAGAGGGATCCAGGAAGAAGGAGTAGAAGGAGTGAGGGATGGAAAGAGAATAGAAATATCAAAGGCAGGAAAAAAAGCGAAGGATAAGAACAGGGAACAGGGGAGAAAAGAAAATAAGAGAATATCGGATGTTTTTTTTTTTTTTAAAGAATGAGGGGTAAAGATGTAAGAATAAATGAAAAAATAGACAGAAATAAAGAAGTCAAGAAGATCAAAAAAAGAGAGACAGGAGTGCAGTCAGAGATTAGAGGCAGGGAAAAAGAAACGAATGATGAGAAGAGGATCAACAGAACATGTGACCAAGATGGATAAAGATATAACAGGAGGTATAGAAGAAATTAGACAAAGAGATAAAAAATAAAAGAAAAGAACAAAATAGTGGTAGAAATACAAGTGGCATCCATCGGAAATAAAAAGAAGGGATGGTTTAGGGAAGGAAAGAAAAAATTTAATGAAGTAAAGAATGAAAAGACAGAAAAATGTGAGAGATAGGAAAAAGAGAAAAAAAATTGGGCTGTGACTCCAGACCAAGAACAAAAAATGAAAAAAAAAAAGGCAGAGCGACGGAGGAGTGCAAAGCAGCCACAGCCGAAGCAAGCAGAAGGTATTTAAATATCGAGTAAAGCATGCATGGTGCATTATGGGGAACAGAAACTGAACTGCGCACTAATTAGCGATGCTGAGTTACTCTAAGCGATTGACCTGAACATTATCAATATAAATAAACAGACAGACTCTAATGTGGGAATCAGTAAAATGGCGAGAAACATGAGCAACCATTATTATTAATGTAAATTTTAACAACAGTGAAGTTCCCATCAAAAGGCTAATTAACTGTCATGGGAACAGGAATGGCAACCCCAATCGTCATGGGTACCATGTACCTTATGGTAATGTACCTTACGTACCTTTAGGTTTCTGTAATGTGAAATGTTCTCTTTGTACTAAACATATGTTTTTATATGCCGATGTATTTTAAATTTTAGAATCCTTGGTAAAATACTCAACATGTTTTAACATGTTTAAATTATGGCCATTCATATGAACTATGCACGGTTAACAACAACAAATAAAGATAATTAAGATGATAAAAAAATATATATGTTTAGGTTAAATTAATTAAATAAACGTAGCACATTTACAAACTTTATTTATTTGAATCAAAAAGAAATAATATCAATACGTAAAAACTAAACAAAGCCGCAATCCTTTTTTTTACACTGCAAAAAAATTGTCTTAGAAAGTGAAAATATCTAGAATATAGTTACACGTATCTGACTTTCTTAACATGAGTACAACAAGTATAAGATTATTAAGCTTATTTTTAGTCCAATGCTGATAAAATTGCAAGCCAAAAATTCTTGTTCTATTGGCAGATAATTTTGGCTTGCAAGATTCAAAATATTTCATTTTGT
Organism: Leiocassis micropogon; assembly: GCA_028565275.1. Lineage (NCBI taxonomy): Eukaryota > Metazoa > Chordata > Actinopteri > Siluriformes > Bagridae > Leiocassis > Leiocassis micropogon. The sequence continues at coordinate 7,107,170 of JAOVVA010000052.1, read as the reverse complement.
CCCTAAAATGTCCCTTTTTTAGTTCATAGCATTGAGTAAACTGATTGCCAAAAATTTTATCTGGAATCTTTCTACACTGCGTTCCAAATTATTATGCAAATTGGATGTAAGAGTCATAAACATTAAATGTTTGGTTTTTAAATTAAACTCATGGATGGTGTTGTGTCTCAGAGCTCTTTGGATCACTGA
>JAOVVA010000052.1:7103962-7106049 GCA_028565275.1 Leiocassis micropogon | reverse complement strand
TTTTTTTTTTTAAATAAATATTATCATTAGGAGGTTTGTTCAATAAAATTTGAATTATACCCTAATGGTTGATGACTTGGTTGAAATTATACTGACTGTCATTTGCATTGACTAATTATGAAAATCAGAGAAAGATCATTTGCGTAATAATTTGGAACACGGTGTATGTATGTATGTTTAAATTTCACTAAAACATTAAATTCTCAATTCTGTTGTGAAATGTTTTAACAAATATTTATATGTATTTTTTTTAAATAAAAGCATTTTTTAATAGAATCATGACTGAAATAAAGACATGCTATATATACTGTACAATCATTTAAAATAACATATTTATGTTTATTTTACTAAATAAAAGTAAAATATGTTTATTTTTATTAGACGTCTTGCATAAATTTTTGCTCAAACAATTTTAAGAAAATTGTATCTGTAACCCTGATTTTTTTTTCCGTGGTAAAATCTTGTATATAAACATTTATTTGAACTTTAACTATAAAATCTATATCTATAACAATCTACCTGATAACCTGTACCTGTAAATAAACAGTAATCAGTAATTAGTTATCTTCTGATATTGGTAACAATGCTAATTTAAGGTAAATTGTACAAACAAAGTAAATTTCTTTTGTTCAAGCAGAAACCAAAATGCAACTGTAAACTATAGATCTGGCAAATAACCTATATTTATTTATGGACAAAAACTTTCCTCCTATTAGAGCAAAAATTTCTCACCTGTGATGTCAAACCACAGGGGGGTGGAGCCCTGCTGTTGGGCTGAGACCACACCCACAATGTCCGCCACTTTATCACTTTCCATGACAGTGAAGTTGTAAAGCGACTCTTCGAAAGCCAGCGGCACGGAGTTTGGAGGCGGCCGACGAATCCATTCGATATGCAAACGAGCCGTTGCCCAGCGCTGAGGACGGCCATTATCCACCGCCTTCACCTGAGGTCAAAGGTGAATAAAAAATTAAAACCCTGTAACTAAATTCTACTGTTTAAGCTATACTAAATTTACAAAGTGTGAGTCTCATTAATTTAAAAAATATACAAATTAAATAGAATTCTAGAATAAATTCTAGAATAAATTATAATAAAATAATAAAATTACTTTTTTGACCATTCTTAAGTCACTAACAAAACAAATTCATAACATTAATTCTTTAACTACTTCTACAAGTTCTACTGTAAAATAAAGAACTAATCTTTAGCTATTTATATAATTGCATGTCTTTTTTTAGAGTTCTATTTTTAGAAATTTTGATCTAACATCAGTTACATAAATGCCAGTGTTTATAACACTAAAACAAAATAAACATTTCCATAATTATTATTTCTAAATATTATTCTGAAAACAAACTAAAGCTGTTTATATAACTGCATATTAACTATGTTTTAAACCACAGTATGTATTAAACTAGATAAATTGTGTAATAAAGGTAATTTGGTAGCTAAACGTTAACTGTTTCTGTAATAAAATTTTTATAAATTACATTTTACAATAAACCTAACTATTTTTTTATATATGCATGCTTCTATATATATATATATCAAATTCTATGTGCAGTAACTTACGTGACTAAACTATGACTTATGAAATTTATTTAATAAATTTTCTAATTCCATATAAGTATTTGCATATTTTACTTCATCTAAGGTTATTTATATAAGGTTTTTATAAATATAAGAAATTTATAAATTTCATATTTTATTGAGCTCCTGCTTATGTCCAATAGCTACAACATATTTGTAGAAAGAAACAAAAATCTAGAAGTATGAAAGTTAAGTCGATCTAGAAACACAGACAGGGGTCAAAGGTCAAAGTGAACATACAGTAAGAATGTCGTATGTTCCAGCGGGGAACTGCTTCCTGGGAGAGGACACAAGTCCAGTCTTGGGGTCGATGTGGAACTTGCCGTCGTCGTTGCCATCCACGATGCTGTAGGTGAGCTCGGCATTGGGGCCGTGATCAGCGTCGTAGGCAAAGATGCGGTAGATAGCTCCGCCTCTCTGTCTCCGCCCACGCTCAGGTAAACGCACTTGGTAGAGTTTCTCTGGGAAAACGGGCTTGTTATCGTTTACATCCA
>JAOVVA010000052.1:7093962-7101462 GCA_028565275.1 Leiocassis micropogon | reverse complement strand
ACACACACCCCTACCTGTATCATGGAGTTTGTGTTTGTATGTGTTTAACAGCTGCACTAGTAACATTAGCATATTAATTAAAGTGATGAGTGATTGCAGACAGCTGAAATAATAGGAACAACAGAGAAGCACACACACACACACACACACACACAAGATCGGCTTGTGATACACGGAGTTTAAACATCTGATTGTGAGGACAGGCAGCATAATTACAATTGAAAAACGTGTGTGTATGTCTGTGTGTCTGCAGGTGCTAAGTTGCACTATAAGGCTGTCTTTTTTAATATCATACATTCCAAACATGCATTTTCACACACACACACACACATACACACACACACATACACACACACAGGCACAGTGGGGGAGCGAGAGAGATGAAGGAGAAGATGAAAGGCATTTGCGGAAAGGAGGATAAGGAGAGCAAAGTAAAACCAAGAGCGATGAGAAGATGTGGGAGAGCGAGACCACGTGATGGTGGAGAGAGAGAAAAGATAAAGAAAGTGAGATATTAGAGGAGGGAGATAAAGAGTGAGGAGGGGAAAGAGAGGAAGAAAAAGGAGAGAAAAGAAGGTAAGCAAGAATTTTAGTAAGTAAACAGGAAATCATCCCTATCGCTCGCCACTGCACTGTACAATGACTCAACTCTATGAAACAGATGACAAAAGCTACTTATATACATCTCACGTCATTCACTGTCACTTTACGCACACGCTGACAATCTATATATCTATTTTAACTGTTCAGCAGCTAATTTTCCTAAATAACAGTTCATGTAAAAATAACAACATGCATCTGTAGTTTAATCTGATCATTTGAGCCATCCATCCATCCATCCATGCATCCATCCATCCATTTAGCCCACATTCACCAGTACAGTGTTCACATTTAATTTATTTGCCTGTCTACCCACTCATCCACTCATCCATTCAGCCAGTCATCCTTCTATCCGTCTCATCATCTGTTTGTCCATCCAACTACACATGGGAAATGGGATTTCATTTAAGCCCACATTTTCATTTATTTACTTCTCCACCCACTCATCCTTGTGTCTATTCACCTGCTGGACCATCTATACCCATCCATCTGGCTGTCCAGCCATCTATTTTCCATCCATCCATCTGCTGATCCAACCATTCACCCACTTATTCTTCCTTCCAACCATCCATCCATCTATCCATCCATCCATTAAATCAGACATCTGTCCATCCTTCTAATGTATCCAGCATTTCAGGTTAATTCTTCCAATTCCTCCAAATCGATTTAATTCCTCCAACCTATCCATCCATCCATTGATCAATCACCTTGTCATCCAGCCATTCATTCATTCTTCAATCCCTCCACCATCTGTATCGCACCGTCTCCTAACATTCATCAATTCTTCCATCCATCCAAACCTTCTAATCATGGTGATCTAATGAACTGATCCATCCATCAATCTATTTGTCCAACAAAATTCTTCTCCAAATATTTATCTGACATTAATTCACCTTTTCACCCAACCCTTAGCCATCTTTAAGCATCGTACATGTACAGGCATCCATCCATCCATCCATCCATCCATCCATTCATACATACATCCTCAATTCCTCAATAAAAGCCATTCATTTATTTATCCACATGGAATTCTATTCATGAATCCAGCATATATTCAGGAGAAATAATCCATCCGTGTTTCTTACCACTTGTCCATTCATCCATCCCTCTGTTTGATCATTCATTCATTCATTCATCAACTTATGCGCCCATCCATTCACTTCTTTATACATCCAGCCTTCATTAAGATTAACTAATCCGTCCATTCTTCTATCTACTTTTCCATTCATCCACCCATCCCTGTTCATTCATCCATCCATCAACTTATAAATCCATCCATTAATCTCCATTTATTCACCCATTCCCCTGTTCATTCATTTATCCCTTCATCCATCCATCAACTTATGCAACCAACTATTCATCTGTTTATTCATCCAGGATGCATCCATTCAGATGAACTAATCTATCCATCAATCCATTCATCCATCAAAATGTTCATCTAACCATTTACCCAAGATTTTATACACCCGCCAGTCTAGCTCTTATCCATCAATATACTGTAGCGTCTAACATGTTCCTCCATCCATCATCCATCCATCCATTAATTCAATGTCTCATCTATTCATCCAAAATAATCGATCCATCTCTAAATATATCTCTCCTTTTCTCAATCCATCCACTCAAGTATCCATCCTTTCTTCTGTTCATCTATCCAGTCTTGTACTCATGTATCCAACATCCAACATGTTTATGTATCCATCCATCCAACCTGAAATCTATTCATCCCTTTAAATGAATTAATCCATCCACCCACCCCTCTACTAGACCACCCGTCCCTCTGTTCATCCATCCACCTATCCATTCATCCTACCGCTCATGCATGCATCCATTCATCTGTTCATCCTTATATTTATGTAGACTGCATCCCTTCAGATGAACCAATCAGTTAATTCTCTCATCCACACATCCCACCATTGATTCTTTCATTTGTCTGTCCATCCATTAGCCATTTTTAATTGCTAAATCTAAGATTTGTCAGTAGGTCGTGGGCCGTGTGTAAGGCATGAGCCGGAACTGCACTCTTTAACCCTAGTTTATTTTAATTTGCCTTCAAATAAACACATTCCAATTCCAGTTAAAAAGCAGGACCATGATGGATAAAGTCCTTGCATTACACACACACACACACACACACACTGATGTTATGTGTTTGAGTGTGTGTGTATATGTCCATTAGAGGACATTATGCACCTGCAAGCCTACTGAACACCTCCAGCTCCTGCCCTCGGTGTCGCTTTAAGTTATTTATTGCTGTGAATGCCAGGTGTTTTTACAGAGGACTATAATTCTCTCTCTCTCTCTCTTGCATTCCCTCTCTCTCTCTTCACAGCGCTTGTAATGATGAATAATGCATGAAATCTGCCAACACGACACCGGTTTGTCAGTAAAGAGAGACAAAGAGGGAAGAGTGAGAGGGAAGATAGAGTCAAGGAGAAAGTGAGAGAAAGAGAGAGAGAGAGAGAAATGAGCAGCAAAATAACAGGGAAAGGTGGAGAACCAGAACAAGAATCGATTTTTTTCTTGATAGATGCCTTTCTAGCTGTGTGTGTGTGTGTGTGTGTGTGTGTGTGTGTGTCCTTTACTAGACATGTGAAGAATATGTGAAAGTATTTTCTTTATGGATATGAGTCTATGTTCGGCCTCTCTCGGCTGAGAGGAATCTTAAAGAAAAGAAAACAGAACAATAAAAAAATTAAGTGCCGCCTTATACTGTTTTAAAAATAAAACGAGTAAACAATTACAATATCCTAAAATTAAATAGAAATAACACCCTAGAACTATAAAGCGACTGCAAATAATTTATGATACACTCTGAAATTAAACTTTTGAAGTTTAATTAGTTTTAAACTATTTATTTCAATATGTAAAGCAGCAACAGCAGATTTGGAACATATTCTAACTTTATTATATTAAAAGGATTTCTAATTATACCGCGCTGTGTGATGTAATGTGTGTGTGTAAACATCTTTATGTTATATCTTTACTGAATTTATGCACTGAAATCAAAACAACACATAAAAAATTAATGAATTTTTGGGTTATATCTTATCAGTAAAATGCGGCCGAATGCGTTTAGAAGTTACACAAGAGTTACGCAATGGGGGCGGAGTTTTCCTCAGATAGAGGCGTGTCCTAGTTAAGTATAAAAAAAACTACCCACTTTTTTTTTTGCCAATCAATTCAAGGTATTAGGGATTATGTTAACAGTATTTCTGCATATCAACAGTGTTATACTAACAGTATTAGTATTAGCATGACTACTGGAGACTGCTGGCTTTTCAAGACCAGTTAAATACACAAATATGACACTATTTAATAAGTAGCAAAATCATCCCTTTAAAGTTATTATTATTATTTTTTTATAATACTACAACAAACCAAATATTTACATTAACATTAATATTGAGGCATTCTTTCATACGCTCCTATCCAGAGCGCCTTACAAAAAGTGCTTTTAAGTTTCCCTCATTGGATAGATACTTACACAGGGTTACTAGGTTACTAACTAACAAATTTTTTTTTGTTTGTTAGTTTTTTTGGTGAGGTGGGGGGAGGCGGTATATAAAGTTTAAAAATTCAAGATTATTAAACCTATTTCTAGGTAAATGTTACTAAAATTACAAGCGTAAAATGTATTGTTCCATTGGCAGAGAATTTTGCTAGTTTTTAGCAATCTATTTCTTAAAAGAAGTAAAATTCTCTACCAATAAAGCAAGACATTTTAAGTAAAACATGACTAGAGATAAGCTTAACACTGTGTTATTATCATTAACTTATCATTATTCTTTTTTATTATCATTTATTTCTGCTTATTTTACTTATTCTTCTCATTCATTTAAAATCATTTTTAATAGGTGGGATACACCCTGGACATCCTTCGCAGGGCACACAAGCACACACACACACACACACACACACACACACACACACACACACACACACACACACAGTTAGCCTATTCTGCATGCCTTTGGATTGTGGGAGGAAACCGAAGCACCCGGAGGAAACCCACCAAGCACAGGGAGAACATGCACTCACACACACACACACACACACACACACACACACACACACACCTGACGCAGGAATCGAACCCTAGACCCTTGGGGTTTTCTTCTATCCAAGATCCAAGATCATATTATTACTGTGTGTATTTGTGTGCACTTGTGTGTTTGTGTGTGTGTAGTCTAGAGCAGAGTATGTTTATGTTTAATTTCACACACAGTAAACCCCTTTGTCTCAATCTTTCTGTCTGTCTCACTTTCTCTCAGCCTGACCTTTAGAAAGTGTGTAATTAGGATCTGCTGGGCAAGCAGCACAGGATCATGGGTGAATCTCAAGAGCTGGTGGATGTAAAATTGTCCTGTCAATCAAGACCTGAGCAACGGAAAAAGATCAACCAATCAGCAGCAGCACTGGCTTGTGATGTCATGCTGAGGTCTCGCACATGTATACACATATACACACACACACGACTGTAGGATGTTTGATTGACAGGTGCCCTTACCGGTGCGTGCGTTGATGCTGAAGAAGTTCTGCGGGTTACCGCTGGCGATGCGGAACGAGAAGCGCGGCTCGGTTGCCGTGGCGTCGGGATCCTGGGCTTGGATCTGGATTACTGAGAGGTCTTTGGGTGAGTTCTCAGCGACAGAGGCGTGGTACATGGGGTCAGAGGTCAACGGGGCGTTATCATTCACATCCTCTACCTGAACACACACACACACAACAGAGGCATTAGAGCATATAGACATAATACATACGTTGCTTCACACAGACATAAGAAAAACACAATACAGATAACACAAGCTTAAAAACACACATGGAAACACACACACACACACATATTACATCATATACAAACACAAATCACAGGAACAAGAATGTACGCATGCACAGAAACAAGGATAAGCATACACACACACGCACATTGTAGAAGCACAAACAAGCCTAAAAACACAAAATGCATGACACATACTTAAGCGGACAGACACACAATTCCTTCAATTTTATAGAAACACAGACACACAAAAGCATAAACACAAATGTGTGTTGCACAAAACATCTATTAGCAAAATCTGCATGTCTTTGAACTGCGAGAGAAAGCAGTGTTTTCAGGAGGAACCCCAACACGCACATGGGGGGACATGCAAACCCCATGCACACAGACCCCGAGGCGCGAACCGAACCCGGAGGTGCAAGGCAACAGTGCTAACCTCTAAGCCGCCATGCAGCCATATAAAAGTATACACTCGTATATATACAGTTGCAGGCATACATTATATACATGTAGACACAAACACACCTGAATGTAGACCTGCAGTGCAGCTGACTGAGGCACCACGCCCCGATCTGTGGCATAAATCGTCAACCAATAGGAATCCTGCGTCTCGCGATCCAGCAGATCTGTAGTGTAGATCACACCTACACACACACACACACACACACACACACACACACATACACACAATGAAATGAAATAAAAAAAGAAAATCACACGCCTCAGAATAACTATATTAGTTATTAATATAAGTAATAATGTTTAGTCACATGATATTTAAATCTAGTTTTGCTGAACCATTAACAAATCAATCAAACAAAGAAACGCAAACTCAACACACAGCATAAATCTGAATTTAATTTGATTTTGGACAGGAGGACGAGGGCGTACTGTGCACCGCACTGGAACACAGACACCGAATAAAGCTTTTCAGTTTTATGTAAATCATCCAGTGAGGCAGCAAATCCAACCGCGTCGAAGACAAAGTCTCAGCTGATGAAGACGACTGAAGAGGATTTTCTGAAAAAGCCCTCAGAGCCAGAGTTAGCATTACGGTAATGGACGGGCGAAGCTAATCTTATTTAAAAGCCATGGTGCGATACACACCAAGAGCACCGAAAGACTTTGTGCGAGGGACGATTGAGTCCAAAGCTAATCAACACACACCGCTCAGGCTTTAGCACAAGTGTGCATTTGTGTGGGTGTGTTCATGTGTGTGTAAACGTTTTAGCATGTAAACACTAGCATGTAGCGTTCCCACACTCCATTAACCCAGGACATTAGACGATCATTAGACATTTATATCACCGTAGGGAGCTTTCAAACTATTACTGACAAGTTAGAGAGAAGTATACAGGAACAGAGAGGCAGAGACAGAGACAGAGAGACAGAAAGACCCAACACAGACAGCAGAAAACAGCAGAATAAGTACTGCCTGTACACTGTGTACTAAAGGTACTACAGAAACTACAGTTACAATAAGTACATGTACACTATGTATAATAAGTACTACAAGGACACCACGTACAATAAGTACTACATGTACACTATGTACTAAAAGGTACTACAGATACTACAGGTACAATAAATACTACTTATACACTATGTGTAATAAATGCTACAGGTACACTTTGTATAAATAAGTACTACAAGTACACAATGTACAATAAGTTATATAGGTACACTATGTACTAAAAGTACTACAGGTACTACAGTTACAATAAGTATTACATGTACACTATGTACAAAAGGTACTATAGCTACTACAGTTACAATGAGGACATGAACACTATGTATAATGAGTACTACAGGTACATTATGTACAATAATTAGAAGCGATACACTGTATAATACGTACTAGCACACTATTTATAATATGTACTACAGGTACACTATGTACAATAAGTACTACAGGTACGCTATATACAATAAGTACTACAGGTACACTATATACAATAAGTACTGCAGGTACACTATGTACAATGAGTACTACAGGTACGCTATATACAATAAGTACTACAGGTACACTATATACAATAAGTACTGCAGGTACACTATGTACAATAAGTACTGCAGGTACACTATATACAATAAGTACTACAGGTACGCTATGTACAATGAAT
>JAOVVA010000052.1:7081733-7093862 GCA_028565275.1 Leiocassis micropogon | reverse complement strand
TATACAATAAGTACTACAGGTACGCTATGTACAATGAATAGTACAGGTACACTATGTACAATAAGTACTACAGGTACGCTATATACAATAAGTACTACAGGTACACTATGTACAATAAGTACTGCAGGTACACTATATAAAATAAGTACTACAGGTACGCTATGTACAATGAATAGTACAGGTACACTATGTACAATGAGTACTACAGGTACGCTATATACAATAAGTACTACAGGTACACTATGTACAATAAGTACTGCAGGTACACTATATACAATAAGTACTACAGGTACGCTATGTACAATGAATAGTACAGGTACACTATGTACAATAAGTACTACAGGTACTCTATGTTCAAAAGGTACTACAAGTGTGGTTGCAGTGGTGATGCTAGGGAGTTTACCCCAAGTTTGGAAGATTTTGGTGGACTGTACAGTATGTATCTCAAAATAAAATATAACAAGTGAATTGAAGAGTTGATGGTGCTTTACACACACTATTGGCCCTCTAAAGTGACCAAAATCTACAATGATCACAATGACTGACATGCAGCGTATGATACACTGCTACACTGTTATAAAATAAAAAAAAAAGTGCTGAATTCAATCGTTTTGGTCTTTTCATACCTCCATACACACCAAAAACACACTGCTGCGATCTAAACTGTCTGGAAAAGAAGTTAGCGATGGAGGTCATTTTAACCAACATGGAACTCTTTCTCTGATTGAAATTTTGCTTAAGGTATTTACAATCCAATATCAAGGTAAGAAACTTTTTTTAGTTTATCAACTGTTAAAAACAACTGATCTATAGTACATGTTGTTTACAATGTTAAACCATCGTTCATAGAATTTTTGCCAAAAGGAATCATGAATTAAGGTAAAGTGGGGTTTGATGTCTATTTATTTAATATTTTACCTCGTTTATTTGACTTTTAAAAATGTTTTAATTGTTTTTATATGCAAAAATATGTATAAAGTTGAAAATAATAATTTCCATATTTATTGGTAATTGTTGTTGTTGGCCTGAACAGAATATCTGCATTTACATTATTTCCTATGGAAAAATGTGTTTCCTAATATGAGTTGTTACTCAGTTCTCAGTTCTGAAACGGATTAAATTCATATGCCGGAGTACCGCATTATTTAGTTTCATATAGACAGTAACGCACACAATGGTTCTGATCAAGAAAAAAAAATTTCTTTTCAGTCAGAAATTTTCTTCCTTAAAATATTCCGAGAAGCGAAATGAATTCTAATCATGATAACCACGACTTGAACTGAATCCTGACCGGAGTGTATCGTTACACCCCAGCAATCGCCTAGCTGCGCAAATTTCCTGAAAGAGTGTGGCATTTTCGACTCTATTTTGTTTCTTTTCTTGCCAGGGGATTTGGATTTACTCAGTGCTGCCATTCCTGGATGTGACAATCTCACTCTCACACTCACACTCTCGCACACACTTTCAGTACCCACTTAATCCAGGACATGGCTGTAGTGAAGTCAGGGAAGACTGGGTGCATTATAACAGAGAAAATACAATAAGCACGACAGGGTACTAAAGGTACTATAGGTATAGTTACTACAGATAGAGCATGTACAACCATATACACCCTGAACTATAGGTACTACAGTAACACATTAAGTACTCATAATGTTGGACATGGCTTTGGTCAGCTATGTTGTGTTAAATGTGCTTTAAAAATAAATTTGACTTTTGACTTTGACAGACAAGGAGAACGTTTGATCTGGGGAGTCTGACAGGCATGTGTCATTCTCGTCGAGGGTCTCAGGGTCAAACTAGAGCGCTTTGTTTTAATATTAAATATGATTATGCGAAGAAACACACACACACATACACACACGTTTACTTTTGACAGGGAACAGACTGACAGCAGAGTTTTAACGAAGGGATTATTCCCTTTCATGTCTGCTGCCTGACCTAGTTAAAGTACGACACGTGTGAAGAAACTCAGTGTGTGTGTGTGTGTGTGTGTGTGTGTGTGTGTATGAAAGTGAAATACCTATCAGTAGAATAATCTATATGACAGATGAAATATAAATGAGATACCAATTATCCACATCCTCTAACAGTTCAGTGTGTGTGTGTGTGTGTGTGTGTGTGTGTAGTGTAAGTGTGTTACAGATGGGCGCAGCTGGTGCATAACTTGTTCATGCAGTGTTCACACTGCATGACTGTCACTTCAGCACAGGAGGGTTTAACCTCACACACATACACACACACACACAAACACACTCTCATACGAAATATATCTGTCGTATCTGTAATTACTTATCCTACTCAAGAGTGTGTGTGTAGCTAAAATACTTCAACAGTAGAGCCTGTATCCTAGCAACCCAAATAAAAGGGAATGAGTAACGGCTCCAACCGAACTGTCCGCCTTAACTGCCGCATTTACACACACACACACACACACGTCGCGTTCCAATCTGAAGCTAGCTCTCGAGGTAGGCAGCATTTCAACACAACAATCGTGTACTCCCAGGAGAAACGCTCTGTCCCATTTGGACGACCAAACATACAAATGGAACTGAATTTCTCGTCTCAAAGCTAACAAACACACAGCCGAACTCTCTCTCTCTCTCTCTCACACACACACACACACACACACACACACACACACACAAACACACACCGTGTAATCTGTTTAACCATCATTCCATGGTGAAAAATCAGCTAGCTAGCGTAACACACTGTCACAAAATACTCAGCTTGTGGGGTTAAAAGGTTCATGCTAATAAAGCTAGATATTTAACTAACTGGCTGCTTAACAAGTTAATACTTCTTAGCCATGTACTTATGTAAGTTCGTTATTTAGCAAAACGTCGAATTACCTGCATGGTAAGAGCCAAATAACTAATAGCAGGCTAAGCAGCTTGAACTAAGTAGCTAACAGCATCCTAAGCAGCTAAAACGTACTGGCAATTAGATCTAAGAAACTAAGTGTCATGCTAAATAGATAAATCACGCTAATAGATAGAAGTACATAAAAGCATACTAAGCAGATAGAACTGACAGATTACTAGTATGCTAAACAACTAGAACAAACCTACTAATAGCATGCTACGCAACTAGAGCTAAGTAATTAATAACCCGATAACCTGCAAGAGGTTATAAACTAATAGCCTGCAAAAAAAGCTAGAAATTATTGTGCTATAACATGTAACTAATGGGTAATAACAGTTACTAACATCATGCTAAGCAGCTAGAAGAAAGAAACTAAAGCAGATAAAACTATTGGTGAATAGCATGCCAACCACCAAGAATTAAGAACCATTAGCATTCTAAATAATTATAACTAAGTAAGTAATAGCATGCTAAGCAAATATTACAAAGTACATAGTTGCATGCTAAGCAGCTGATGGACTGAGGGATACAGTTCAGTTCTTGCTAAGCAGCTAGAACTAAGTAACTAAAAGCATCATGAGCAGCTAAAACTAAGTACTGGTTATCATGCTAAATAGCTAGAAGTAAGTAGTGTACAAAACAGCATGCTAAGCAAGTATAACCAACTACTAGAATGCTAAGCAGCTAGAACAAAGTGAATAATAGCATGCTGGTGCTAAGTAACTAACACGCTAGAGCTTACTAACTAACGAATAGCCTGCAAAAAAAAAGCAAGAAATTAGGGGCTAAAAGCAAACTTAGTTGGTAGAACTAAGTATTTAACAATATGCTAGTAGTAACTAACTAACTAAGAGCATGCTAAGCAGTTAGTACAGAGGGAGCAATAGCATGCTAAACAGCTAAAACTGAGGCATTAATACTATCAGCAGATAGAACAAAGTGAATAATAGTATGCTAAATTAATAGGTTAGTAATAGCATCTTTAGCAACTATAACCATATACAGGTTATAATGCCTAGCTAGTTATAATAGCTAGAAGTAAGTAAGTAATAGCATGGTAAGCAGATATAACTAACTAACTAAGAACATGCTAACCAGCTATAACTGAGGAATTAATACCATGCTAAGCAGCTAGAACAAAGTGAATAATCATATGCTAAATGACTAGAGCTAAGTAACTAGTAACAACCTAAGAAGCTAGATATGAGTAATAGCATCCTGAACAGCCTGAACTAAGTATGTTATCATGCTAACAGTGCATGATAACATACTTAGGGGCATGTAATCATGCTAAATAGCTAGACATAATAGCATGCTAAGCAGATATAATTAACTAACTACAGTAACAAACTAACTAAGAGCATGCAAAGCAGCTAGAACTGAGGGATTAATAGCATGCTAAGCAACTAGAGCTAAATAACTAGTAAAATCATAAGAAAATCAAGTATGTTATAATGCTAAAAAGCTAAAACTTAATAAGTAATAGCATGGTAAGCAGCTATACCCAAGTATTGAATATCATGCTAACAGATGAAATTAAAGACGTAAGAAGTAAGATGAAAATGACGTGTCCCAACAATAAATAAGTACCACCCCACTAGCCAGAGTGGCTAAGTATACAATTTTGTTGTATAACTGTATGAAGAGGTGAATTCAGTAGCATGCTAGCTAGCTAGATTTCCCCACAGACGTAACCCTTGCTTACCAAAAGAAAAACAGCTAGCTTTAAATAGCTGGTATAGGTTTCTACCAAATGTTAAAGACATAAAAATTATTGTGCATGTTTTTTTTTCTTTTCTTTTTTAACTGGTTTATTAAATAACTGTTTGATCTAGCTAATTACCATAGATGCTAATATAAGGAGCTCAGAAACACAATGTCATACCGTATAAATGTATGAAACACAGCTTTAATTAAGTGTGTGTATGCGTGCTTGTGTGTGTGAGGCATTATCTCATGTGTGTGTCAGGCCACGCATGTGTTCATGCCTGCTGCTGCAAACATGTGGGAGTTTTAACCCTGATGATGTAGAACAGCTTGTGCTAGCCTCTGTGTTTGTATGTGTGTGTGTGTGCTAGGATTTTTATGCATTTATTAAAATCGTACTGAATTGCATGAACATATTAATAAATAGATGAACTACCGTAACTGCTGGAAAAGCACGTCTACCGTAAACCTTCTAACAGACTAACAGGTAAAAACACAAGCTACCGTAACTATTGCAGCTGTTTACAGTAACGGTTGAAAGTTTGGGTAAAATCATCAGCCGGAACTATTGTCAGTAAACCAGCTGACGTTAACATGTGCTAATTACGGCACAATGACAAACACTGGTCTGGGTTTTATTCACTCTCTCTCTCTCCCTCTCGCTCCCTCTCTCTGACTCACACACATGCAGATATTCAGCATTATTGCTGAAACTGGATTAAACCAGGTGGCGTTAAATACGTGTATGACATCAAAGACTACGTTCAGACGCGAAGGATCATGGGAGATCTAATTTTAGGTGAGAAAAAATGCACTTGCTGAACTTCACACCTCTGTGGAGTGATAAATAGAATCTGAGCCTCATTCACATCATCGTGAAAGAAAGAAAAGGTAAGAAGGAAAGACATTGACTACTGTTTTAAACATAAAGAGAGAGTTACTGAGAAGCGTAAGAGGGACACAGAGGGATTAAGAAATACTGAACTAGTGTGGAAAAAGACATAAAAAAAAGTAATAAAAACGAAAGACAGAATGCACAAAAACAACAACAAACCCTCAGTGCTGGATTTCCATCAATTCATAGTGGAATTGTGGGAGTTTATTTAGAACCTCAGATTTCAGCACTTTGTGTGTTGGTTTGTATGTTTGTTTGTGTGTGTGTGCGTGCGTGCATGTGTGTGTGTTTCAAAGTAGAGGAAAATAGAATAAAGGAAAATAGAATAGTATTCTTCCTTTTACTTTTGCTACATTTGTATGCTGTTTCAGAATTGCAAAGGATGGGAAAAATCTCTGTTATTCCGAAATTCTTGAAAACGTTCACGGATTTCAGATTTACAAAATATTTTGATCTAACATTAGCTGGTGGGTGGTGCATTTTACAAAATTACATAAGAGCCTTAAAAATTCAATACATGATGGACAGATTTGTAATAGTTGGTTGCTTCAGGTCGGAGTTGAGTCAGAAAAATATCCAAAAATTCTCCCACTTGGAGGTCCTTGTAAATTATGTTTTCTATTCAGAAGGTGGTAATTACTGTTATTCCCATATGAGCTCAATGTAACACTATTTCTCCAGTTTCATGTTTTTCATTACTCATCCAGCACTGTTTCCTCGCACCTCCAGGGTTTGGGGTTCGAATCTCACCTCCTATGTGTGTGGATTCTAGTGTGCCCTCCTACTGTATCAGCTATGGCTGTGTAGGTGAGAGGATGAGATTGGCGTGTGCTTTTATTCTACTTTTATTCTGAGGTACGTTTGTCCTCCATCTCTGATTTGATCAATGCCTGAGTATGCTGTATCTTCCTCAAGATTCTCAAGATCACCTTTTCCAGCATAGTACCCCAGCACAAAACAATTGTGTTTTCACTGATGAAATAAACAAAATGAACCAGACTTTGGGGTCAAGTGTTTTCAGAAAGGATCCCAGGGCTCTAATATGAAAACTCCTCAAGTTCTCCCCATGTTTGGTAGGTTCCCCCCAGGGAAACTGGTCTGTTTTTCCTGACAGTCCCCCACAACACATGGCTTGTAGTCTGATTGGTGTCTCCGAACTGCCTGTAGTGAAGCAACGGAAAGTGCGAGAGTGCACACACCTGTAGGTTGCAAGTGGTTGAGGTCCTCAGAAACGTACCTTGCTTTGGCAGAGAGCAAACTTCTCTGGCATAATGTCATAGGTCATTGTAGCGCACCATCAGTTAATAAGAATATTATTAGTTCGTCCGTTTCGTTCACTTTAACCTGGGGTCACTTGGGAACTGGATAGGAAGACCATTCCTGGGTGAGCGCGACACAGGAACACACCCTGGATGGGATCCCAGTACATTACAGCAGAACATCTATCTAATAACCAGCAGATACCAACAGGAGCAGTGGTGGCTCAGTGTGTGAAGCTGATCATAAAGCCAACAGTTTGACCCCCATATTCGCTTGATGGGCCCTTAAGCAAGGCCCTTAACCCTGTCTGCTCCAGGGGCGCCATATAATAGCTGACCATGGGCTCTGACCCCAGCCTACTAACAAAGCTGGGATATGCAAAGAATAAAAGAATTTCACTGTGCAGTAATGCATATGTGATGAATATAAATAATAAAGGCTCAACTTAAATTAGCAGCCATCCCTGGCAACTCGAATGTTACAGGAAATCAACAAAGGTACACATTGTTACCTTCATTCAAAGTGGAAAATGCAAGAAATGTGGCATTATTGTAGTCTGAACACTTTTTAATCTTTTTTTTTATTTATTATTATTTTGAATCCAACAATTCAATTCAATACGATTCCATTATATTTATAGAGCGCTTTTAACAAGGGTCATTGAGAATTAAAAGGGTCATTTAAAGAATTAAAAGAAAATTAGGGAAATTAATAAGCAATGTGTAAGAAAATATGTATAAATCAAAATACAAAACATTACAAACTATAAAACACGTAGCTGGCATGTTTGGTAGCTAATAGCTTAAGTAGTTGTTTTTAGCTTTTGTTTGAATTAAGACAAGATTCATGATTTGCTGAATGAACTGCTTGAGGATGCAGGTGCACAAAAACATCATGAAACGAAAGAAAATGTGTTTTAAACAGTGTTAACATCGTTAACTTTAAAATCTCATAACTATGAAAGTTTGTTTATTTATTCATTTTTTTAAGATGAGCGAATAAAAAATATAAGCTTTTTAATGGGAACGTACTTCTCACACTCCTGTAGAATATCATGGGAATAGAGATTAATTGTATTGATTTCTCCAGCAGAGATGCGTATGTGTGTGTGTGTGTGTGTGTGTGTGTGTGTGTGAGATTAGGTATCTTCCCATCTATTCTGGAGTGTGTCATAGTGCACCTTCTTCCTCTCTCTGCAGGCTCTTAATGCAGGCATGACCTAGAGAACTATATCATCAAACCTCCCACACACACACACACACACACACACTCATGGACTGAACAATATGATCCAAAATCTACATTCACAATAAGTTTTCACCTTGTACCTGTGAAAAAGGAGAAATGTTCACACACTCACACACACACAAACACACACACACACGCACACACACATAGAGCTGTATGCAAAGCGCCTGATAGATTCCTCTATACAGCAGCAACATCGCTAAGCACCACCGAGGTGGTGACCTTTGACACTGAGAGAGTTTCTAAAGGGCCGTCTCTCTTTCTTTCTCTCACACACACACACACACACACACGCACACGCACACACACACACACACACACACGTGTTTCTAATTTTTACTGAATTTATTACTCTTATTGGCCCTGTGTGTCTGCATAATGATGAGACAGAAATATGGAACAGAGAGAGAGAGACAGAGAGAAAGAAAATAGACAAACGATGAGTGTGGGGGGGGGGGGACTTTGACTTTTACAATCATTTATTTTACAAATTTTGTTGTATAAAAATGGGATCGGGAATTGGTTGATAAATAAATAGATTTAAAATTAATTAATTAGTTAATTAATTAATTAATTAATAATTTTTAAAAAATTATAACCATACATTATAGTTATTTTTTGTTACACATATACAGTTGTTGCATTTTTTCAGTTAAAGTTTGGTGCTTCTACAGAGCACAGAATCTCCTCGCAACACCATATTGTTTTGAACATGTTAATGTAATCAGTTAGGATTCTTGATTTAATAAGTCTGGAGATTTTTTTTTTGAGGGTGGGAGATAGAAAGAGAGAGAGAAAGAAAGAGAGAATGAAACAATCTGAGAGGTCTCAGAAACAGACAGATGTATGGTGATGAACTGTCATGACTGACCTGTGTTGTTCAAAGTCTGAAACTGGAACTTTTGGTACTCCACTTCCCAGCTGTGATTATGACTACGGAAAGTTTCAATACTTAGTGAAAAAGGACTTGGGAGAACAGGAATGAAAGTCAAACAGAGACAATGATATAGTAACAGAGGAGATGAAGGGATGACAAAGAGCAACGAGAGAGAGAGAGAGATGCGGAAAAAGACGAAGGAGGATTGAGACAGGAAGCAATAACAAGATAACAGAAAGTGATATAATGCTAGCAGACGTACAGCGACAGACAGACAGAGAGAGAGAGGGACACACACTCACAGTGAAGGTAATAAACTTACAGCCCCTGTGGAAGCTACACTCCTCAATTATCACACACTCACCTCAAGAACCTTTGTGGACGGGTTTATTTGAGATCCTGACATAAAAAAAAAGAAAAAAAACAGAAACAAGGACTTCACCGGGCTAAAAAAGCACCAATTTCTGTCTGAATCTCACTTCTGTTCTGTGTTTGTGAGTTTCCTTCTGTTTCGTGCAAACACATGCCGTGTAGACTGTATTGTGTGTGTGTTCGTGCCCTGCGATGGACGGGCGAGCACCCCAGTCTACGCCACCTTATGCCCTGAGAAAGTTCCCTGAGATTGGCTCCAGTCACTGACAGACACCCTACATAGGATAAGAGGTAAAGATAATGGACAGATTGCTGGATTTGATGCTCCAGGGAAGGGAAGGGTTCTTCCATTCCCATCGCTAATAAGGGGCAGTGGTGGCTTAGGGGGTTGACGCTCTGGGTTGCTGATTGGAAGATCAGGGGGTTTGAGCCCCACCACTGTTTGGCCCTTGGTCAAGGACCTTAACCTGACCATATAAGCATTGCAAGGGGAATCATCACTCGGCGAGGCAAAGGATGATCTGTGGAATCTGTGTAGAGTGAACGAGGAAGGGGTGGACCGAGAGAGGAATCCCTGGAAAGCTGACCATTCACTTGATGAGGACGACGTAACACCCACACAAAAAAATAATAAATAAAATCCCTTATAAATCATCCGGAGATTGCGAGTTCGAATTCCTTCCACTGCCGGGATCTAGAAAGAGTTAACTGGCCGAGCTCTCTCAGAGGTGAGGGACGGGAAGCACTCTAGTGCTCACCCATCAATCGCGCCTCTTGTAGCCGTGATGTGACGGGCGGGAATTGGCTACGACTAAATTAGGGAGAAAAACTTTAAAATTTCCAAGATTAACAAAAACCCTAATAAAGACCTGTTAAATTCGCAAATTTATTTTGGCTGGAAGGTGTGGACTCACTAGAATTTAAAGAACTTGATGTAAATTTTGTCTTCAGTGAGCAAGCTGGAGGTGATGGTGGCAAGGAAAACCTCCCAGAGACAAGCGAAGAAGAAACCTTGAGAGGAAACAGACCCTAAAGAGAACCCATCCTCATCTGGAAGATACCAGATAGCGTGGACGTAAATAAAACCCTTTTATAACTGCATGTTCTGAGGTCAAAAGAGCAATTGCATAGAGCCGTCTTCATTGATAAAAAAGTCCGTTTTGTTGATTTTCCCAACTGTCCACTGATGGAGACAGGTTTCCAAGACATTTTCGTGGTTATTATGTGGAACCTTATCCAGTCCTTGGTTATCACATGAATCTTTAAGCAGACAGCACGGGGCCTTCCTCAGCAGCAGACAGTGGATATGAGTTCCAGCTGTTTAAACTGTATTAATACAGTCATTCAAACGAGTTATAGTGTCTATATTGACAGCTCATTCACTTGTATTAAGTAGATTTAGTTTGAAAGAAATACTTTCTTGTGTCTCTGTAATATGACGAATTGCAATTTTGTTGTCTGTGTCAATTTTAAGAGTGTCTATTTGCACCGTGGTGAGAATAGCAACATGGCAGCTATCAGTTATTTACACCCGCACTGCCTGTGGGGAAAAAAAAGTAAAAAAGAAATTTTTTTCACATCATGGCGTAAGTTGAATCTACGTTCCATCAAAGGCTGAGAAGAGGAACAAAAGCGAAGTGCCTTAATGGAAAATGGGGATACAAATATAAAAGGTAGGCTAAATTAAACATTAAAGGATACCGCTTTCATGAACGTTATGCTTTTTTTGCTGTTTGTAAAATTTGAACTGGTCCAAAATGTAAAAATTAAGTAAAATACTCACAGTTTACATTTACAGTTTCATTGTGTCCATTCTGTAAATCCTGTGCAAGTTATATATTTCTTATATATGTTTTATTTTGTAACTTATGAAAATGTGCAAATTTCTAGAATAAATGTTTTACTTAATTATTATAAAAGAATTCTATCTGTAGTTTTATCTCTACTGCATTTCATTGAAGAGTTGCATAAACAGTTCATGTGTATAGTTGTGTACGTATAAAATAAAACAAAATGTGAATTTGATTCGGTTTGATGGGTGTAAATAGCCACATGGCTGCAAACAGCATTGTTGCCTATGGACACCTGGGTGCGAAGAGGATCTGCAAAAAAAAAAAAAAGCAAAGGCTGGTGCGGAAACGGCAATGTCGCCATGACGTAAGTGAGGACAGCCGACCGCATCTTTTCGAACTGCTTGCTCACGCACCGTTAGGGGCGGAGTAACACACTCGGAGGAAAGCGCTAGCCGCTCCTTCCCCGTGCGCGAGCTCACAGACGCCCCTGATTGGCTGTAGAGCCATGATTAATGTGGGAGCACAAGGTACCTCTCATCCCTCCCCTCTGAGAGAGCTCGGCCAATCAGCTCTCTCTAGACCTCCGGCTGCGAGAGGTCACAGCACGCGGGAACTGAACCAGCGATCTCCAGATGATAGGGCGAGCACTTTACCACTGCGCCACTCGGAGGCCCTGATGTGTCGTTCTTTAACAGATCGTTGTGTTATAAGCAAAACAACAAAACATCTGAATATGTATTACTTTAATACTGTTAGCTAAGCATGCATTGATCGAATTTCCTTGTTCACGTTAATTGACTAAAAACGTTCTATTGACAAACGAGGACGCAAGCGGCGCAAGCAAGCCAAGAGGTAACCAATGTTCAAAGCGAGAAAGTGGGCGAAGCTTCTAATGAGAACGAGTTAATACCGCCGAATCGGAATCGAATTCAGGTTACAATTTGCTCGTGTTTTTTTGACAAGAAGTTTTGATTCTTCATCTTAAAGAATCAGCATGTGCTCTGACATCAGAAACTTGAAAAGCTCGAAAAGTAGGGCCTCCGAGTGGCGCAGTGGTAAAGTGCTCGCCCTATCATCCGGAGATCGCTGGTTCGATCCCCGGGTGATGC
>JAOVVA010000052.1:7063042-7080401 GCA_028565275.1 Leiocassis micropogon | reverse complement strand
TTTTTACTCAGTAGCGAATATGATTTAAAATGTAGTGAAGTACAATACTTTAAACAAAACATACTTAAGTAAAAGTACACAAAAAAATCTACTCAATTACAGTAATGCGAGTAAATGTAATTCATTACTTTCCACCTCTGCCGCTGGACATTTGGGGTCTTGGTTGTCATGGTCGTCAGAAATTGAACATACTACCATTGTGTATCAAATGTGATACTTTTGCTTCTTACTGCTCTAGACAGCTATTGAGTATCCTGTTACAGTAAGGGTTTGGTTTTTAAAATCCTCTTTAAAGCTGTTTATGCTAAAGGTTAGGTCAAATTCCCATGGATGGTTTAGGAGCAGATAGAAGAAAAGTGTGATGATGATGGATGACAGACAACTAAGGCTGGATGATGAAGTGGTGATCCCAATGTGTCATGTTTGCTTTGCACGTATGGAATAGCTAGTGCACCTTTACAGTAATAAACATCGACTATACAAGTCAGTTGTTGATGATACAACATTCATTAGTAATACATGAACCATACTATAGAATATAGCAATCACACACTGCACCGCTTGTTACTGAGGAAAATTATTTCAGCGAGGTAGATAATCAGGGTGGCATCATGGCAAAACTTTTTCTGAACATGTAGTGAGCTTTGGTCTATCACAACAAAAAAGCAATTGCCGCCCAGTAACGTTATTTGGTAATACCGTGTAGGCACACTACTAAAACTGTGACTGTTACATTATATTGGATGATATTAGATTAAAAAATAACATCTGGAGAAAGTAAAAAAAAAAAAAAACATGAACCCAACAGATGCAAACTATGAACTTGAAGTAACTTGACTCAGGAAAAAAAAATGGACAGCAGAGCTGCTATCGATTTGATTTGATCTTTGGACAGTCTAATTTTCAATTAGATTCAATTTCAGATTTTTTAAATATTAAAAATAACTAAAAAGTATCTAATAAACACTGGATAACATTGAGTTACTGTTGATTGTTTAAATCTCATACAAAGTAATCACCTTTTTTTTTCTTTTTTCCTGCCAATCTTCTGCACCACACTCCAGTGCAGCAGGAAGACGAAGGTATTGCACCGACCACTCACAAACTCAACAGAAGTTGTTCTCGCAAAATGAAAGCAATTTGTGAGTATAAGACATAAACGGTTCGGCAAATGCTGCACTATATTTTCCAACAAGGGGTGGTTGGAAATTCCTTTGCTCTGAAAGTGGTGCTCGGCTGAGAAACTCATAGCTGTCTTATTGACTCAGGAGACCGACCTTGATGGTGCAACCCCACTTTTTACTAGCATCTTTTTCTTAGATCCCTGTCCTTGACTGTGCCATAAGGACAACTGTCCTATTAGGGTCTGATAATTAAACCTGCTTTGAAAGAGGAGCACATTGCATGTCCTTGTTAGAAAAGCCAATCCTATAATTCTGCTTGCTACTCGATTATTGTAATATCAACATTTAATATTGACTCAATTTTAATAGGCATAATCCTCTCTAGAGTAAAAGGTTTGTAGTGGAGACTTTCAGTCCTTTCTTGTCTTGTCAAATTCAGACCCACTGTCACACTCGTCAGACGTGCCTTACAATGTCAGCAGAGACTAGACATCACTTTGTAATAACTAGAACATGAGGCATAAACTATGACCTTTAGAAATCAGCACACATCAAAGCAATCTAATTAAATCAGGCAGGAAGTTAATGAGCATACTAATTAAGCGAATCACCATGTTAATTAGGAATATATCAATTTGCCAAGCATGTACCTGTCTCATCGTCGATGGTGAACCTTCCAAGGCCACTTCCATCGCGGATGGAGTATTGAACCTCGCCATCTCTGCCCGTATCGTCGTCCCGGGCTGAAACCCGAAGAACAGATGTCCCGATCCGAGCGCTTTCCTTAACTGAAGCATTCACAGCAAAATTGGAGAAATATGGAGCATAAAGGTTTTCGTTTACATCCACCACCTCTACTTCTACAAAACTAACTGAAAGCAAAGAAACCGGTCGTCCTCTGTCTTTGGCTCGAATTGTGAGGTTGAAGAACTGTTGAGTTTCATAATCCAGCTCCTTAGTTAAACGAATAGCTCCACTGGTGGGATCCACCTCGAAGCGGCCGTCGTATTCGTTCCCAAGTGAATAGCGGACTTCTCCGCCTGGACCGAGATCAGGGTCCTGAGTATCGATCCAAGCGATAACAGTACCGATCGGAAGATCCTCAAGAGCTCGGGCACTGATCACACTTGGGATAAACACAGGAGGACAGTCATTGACATCGACTAGCTCGACATGGAGTGTGGTCACTGAAAATTTCTGAGCACTTCGTTCTGCACGGTCTCGTGCCTCCACTTTCAGTAAGAAAGATGGCATGGATTCGTGGTCCAACTGTCCGGCAACATATACGATTCCACTGGAGCTGTTGATTCCAAACTGAGAGGTGCTCGTGAGCAAGGAATACTGAATTTCCCCATTTGATCCCTGATCTTTATCTGTGGCTTCTACCTGGATCACCTCCGTGCCAATGGGAGTGTTTTCAGGAATCCGTGCTCGGTATCCACTGCCTTGAAGAAACTGAGGAGCATTGTCATTGGCATCCTCGACATGGACCGTTAAGAGATGCCAAGCAGATCTTTGTGGCAGTCCTAAATCGTATAATGTAAGGTTTAGAATGTAACGGTTTGTTCTTTCCCGGTCTAATGGCAGGAAAATCTTGATCTCGCCGCTGAGAGTGCCAATGGTAAAACTGCTATCTGTGTTACCACTGGAAATAGAGTACAGTATCTGGCCATTAAATCCTGTGTCGCTGTCATATGCTTTCACCTGGAACACGCTCGAGCCAATTTCCATATTCTCACGAACTGTGATATCTGTAGGGAAGGATTTGTCAAACTGAGGTGCTTGTCGGTTCACTGAGAACAAGTCAATGAAACCTTCCTCTATTTTGGGCTTGCTGTTGGCTTTGGCCTTTTTAAGCAGTTTTTCTGCGAGTCTCTGAGCTACATGTGTCTCTATACAGGTGAAACTTTTAGGCGGGGATTTTCCCTGTGCTATGGATATGTTTACAAACATGGGGTCGGAGAACGTCTCCCCATCTGTGGCAGTGATTTTGAGGCTAAAAGCGCTTTTTGGGTTTGCTGTAAGAAGGGACCGGCGAAGAGTCATGACCCCGGAATCGGGATTTAGATCAAAGAAGCCATGCTCATTTCCTGAGATTATTTTATACTTCACGAGTTCCATCTCATCGATGTCTATAGCAGACATGGTAGCGATGACCTCACTGACCGGCAAGTCACGGGAAACCACACCAATGCAGGAAACTTTCTCAAACAGTGGCTTGTTATCATTTACATTCTCAAGGTGTACAGTGACATTCACTTCACTTTCTCTCCTGTAGGGGGAACCCCAGTCTGAAGCCCGGACTACAAAGCTAAAGCTCTCTGAGGATGATTCAAAGTCCAATTCCTGCCTAGTTGTTATGGCACCATTAAACTGGTGAATGGTAAATGGCAGAGGCAACAAACTTGCCATGCTGTATGTGATATAACTGTTCTCGCCATGATCTGCATCTAAAGCTGTGACCACAACCACCCTTGTTCCAACAGGGATGCTTTCATTGACAAATACTTCATATGACTGTTGTGTAAATACTGGAGCATTATCGTTGGCATCTTCCAATAACACACGAACTTTAGCCTTGAGATCACTCTCAACCTCCGTAACCTCAAGCTCAAAGTTTCGTTGTGTGAGCTTTGTAAGCCATCGTGATGTGCTAATGACTCCAGTCTCACTATTGACACTAAAAAATGCTGAATCTGCAGATGGCGTGAGGATGTATTCAACACTGGCTGGCTCGGGATGAAGTTTTACAGCTAACACGATTGTTTTGGGAGGCGCAATTTCACTCAGATTGACCTCGTATACATCCTTCTGGAACCGGATTTCTAAGGGACTTGGCCTGGACAATTTAAGGCGCACCACTTGAACCTCTGATGACTTTTGTGGAGTGCCTCGATCTCTTGCCTGCAAACTCAGATTCAGTCCGAAAGGGTAACTTTCCCAATCTAGATGCTCAGGAGCTTTAAGGACAAACTCGCTAGATCCTTTCTCCTCCACTTCCCTGTCTGTTCCGATTCTTTCAACACTAAACAGATAGAATGGGTCTCCGTCTACAATGTTTACTGCTTCAATCTCTCCGTTCAGCCCTGTATCGGCATCCTCAATGGTCATCACGGCGACTGCTGGCGTAGCATCAGCCCAAACAGGGGCTAATGTGGCAACACTGAGTGTGGGTGCGTGCTCATTGATCCGTTCTACGTGGACGAAGAGTTTAGCTGTGCTGCTGACACCGTTGTTGCCATAAAGCTTCATCCCACGGTCGACAGCCTGGATTTCCAAATCGTACCGGCTTTGGGAGTCCACATTCAGCTTGCCACTGAGGGAAACGACACCGCTGGTTGGGTGCACAGCAAAAAGTTCCATCTTTTCCTTGAAGAAATAGTAAAACTCCCCATTAGATCCAGTGTCAGCATCTGTGGCTGTGACTTGAGCAATGCTGGTGCGCAGCGGTGTGTTTTCCGCAATCGTAACTGAATAAGTTGTCGGAGAAAAAAGAGGTCGAAGGTCATTCATATCCAGCACTTGTACGCTCACTTTGGTCCATGCCTCGACTGTTTCGCCCTTAATGGACGCTTTGACTGTCAGCTGGTAGTTATCCTGAATCTCCCGGTTCAGAATGGCAGCATTTCCTCCTTTGGTGCGTATACGGAGGAAGCAGAAATCCCCTAGAGTGTATTCTTCTGCCTTGAAAAATCCCTCGTCGTCCCCGGACGTGATCCTGTAGCGCACTTCCCATGAGCGCTGTTGGAGATCCACGCCCATTCGTACCTGGCTGACCGCGTACGTCCGCGCCGCCGAGTTTTCGTACACGGACGCATGGTACAGAGACTGCGTGAACTGAAGCCGTGGCCTGTCACTCTGGCAGCGGACCTGAGGAGGCGGTGACAGGAAGAACACAAGGGCCAGACAGAGGAGGAGAGCGGTCCGAACGCCCGCCCAAAGGGCCATGATCATTGTCTTGCCATCACCAAATTCATCCTGGAGAAAGAGAGAGGGAGAGAAGAAAAAGATGAGCGATTAGTCATCGCAGCGAAACATGTTCACACCTTTCACGTCTATGCTATGAGGTAGCTTATGTTTTTTAATTCACAAATTTCTATGCAAAAGTATTTATTCTGTTGGCTCTGCCATTTTCCCAGAACGTTGTTTCAAATAATTAATTGTTACAATTTTAATGACGATACTTAAGGTGCTAATGCTGTTTTCTTTTTACTAAGTTGGTTCGTTATTTCCTATACGTGCTACAAATTAAAAGCTCTAACCATACTTTAAGTACTTTAAGTAAAAATTTAAAATCTGATCAAAAACAGTCTACTATTAAATGTTTGGTAAATAGCACAACACATATTCACTTCACATAGCACACCACATATTTATGCTTTGATAAAAACTAACGATGTCTTAGGGATGTTTTATCTGCAGGCTTAACAGATTTACCCTGCAGGGTTTAAATAAAGCACTCACTTAGGGTTGCATTAGGATCTGAGAGCGAGCGGTTAATAAGTTCCACAAAGATTTCGTTTTCTGAATTTAATTGCCACTCTGCATCATTTAGTTTGGTCTGTAGAAGTAAAAGGGATTAAACTGTTATAAACATAAGGTAAGTTGTTTGGTTCAGGTAACAAGTGCAAAATTGATCTAGATGTGCATTCAGAAGATGAACAACCCCTTCGTGAAATTCACTCTCTTACTCACACGCATTCACTACATGGCTTATCCTGTACAGCGTCACGGAAGGCCTGGAGTCTATCCAAGGGGACTTGGGGGACTAGGCAGGGTACACCCTGGACAGGGTGCCAATCAAATGCAAAGCACAAGCATGCACACGACGGGCAATTTTGGGAACGCCAATTAACCTAATCTGCATGTCTTTGGACTGTGGGTGGAAACCAGAGTAACTGGAGGAAACCCACCAAGCACAGGGAGAACATGCAAACTCCATACAAACAGACTACCGAAGTAAATTTTAGCTTTCCAGAACGTTCTGTTTCGTCCTTTTACTAGCGGTATAAAAGAAACCATTGACCCAAACACAAACTGACAATTTTCATTTTATTCGATTTTTTTCTGTACAATCCTCAAAGCTTCTGTACTTCAAACCTTTTCAAACTGGAGAATATGGAAACATTATCATTTGTGTTTATGATGAACCTCATTTTAGAGAATGACATCAGAATCCAGGCCTCAAAATGGGACTGCAGCACACATATACACACTCACACACACACACACACACACACACACACACACACAATTATATATGAGAGAAAAACCAACGAGGGAGTAGCACAACTCAAAATAATTACACAGAACGAGAAATCAAAAATACATTTGAAACACACACACAAAAAAATCCCACATATCCTCGGTTTCAGACAGAACCTGCGGGTTCAGCAGTGTGTGTGTGTGTGTGTGTGTGTGTGTGTGTGTGTGTGTGTTCTTGTTTTAGATTCTGATTGTTTTCCTGAACATCCCACAGGACGGACAAGCCTCGGTTCAACCCACAGCAATGTAGCATAACACACACACACACACACACACACACACACAAAGGAACAGCATATCAGGCACCGCAGTGGTCAGTCTGTGTATGATTCAGCAGCACACAGACACACAAAGAATGATGTCGTAAAAAACACAAACTCACAAATGGTGGTGTATAATTACAAAAAATGTGAAGATCAGCATGTTTTTTTTCTTTCTTGTCTTTGGCTCATTTTTTCTTCTTTCCTCTCTTTTTCTTTTCTGTCTTGCTTTCTCTGACTTTATGAAAGCTACAGAGTGAAAAAAATAGTTCATAATCAGCACAATGTTTCTACATTAGAAACATCAACAAACGCTAACATTAGAAGTTCTTTACATGTAATTTTAGCTTCATGCTAGCATGTGACAAGTCATTTGAAGTTTTCTTTCTTGTGGGGGCGTGGCCTGTCCAATGGTTATTGAATGGAAAGTAGTAACTATGTATTGCTTCGAAAGCTAGCTAGATAACCAAAGTGAAAACATTTTGTGTGACTGTCATACTAGCTTTGTTGGGCAGATTAGCAAAGCAGGCTAACTGTACTAGCTACATACACTACATACACAGAATTACCAACAATTTCTCCCGTTTCCTGACATGCTTAATTTTTGCATAATGTTTCTGTAAAGTGTACAAAGAGATAAGATGAAACAAAAGCTATTACTCTGTTAAACGTTAGTAACAAAATTGAAGCTAATTTAGTAGTAAAGAAGTACATTTTTTGCGTGGGGAACTGGTGAAATGTCAGAGTAGGACGTAGGATTTTTCTTTTTCTGAGGATCCGTTTGAGCCATTTGTTTGGATTTGTTGATGTAGAGCATCATAGCTAATTTGTGTAAAACCTGAAGTAAATTGTCGCTTGTAGCTGAAATATTAGCTCAATATTGTGTATATGCAAAGTTGGCTATGGAGAAATTTATGACTAAATACCTACAGTATGTTCTTATGCTTTAGTATAAAATTTTCTAGCAGCATGTACGCAAGATCCTGTGGAAAATTACTAGCTGCGTGTGCACTAGATCCTGGGGAAAATTACTCATAGCAAGCATGTGAAATCTTGTGGAAAATTACTAGCAACATGCACACTAGATCCCGTGGAAATTTATTAGCAGTGTATAGATTACATCCCGTGGAAATTTACTAGCTAAATGTACAGCACATGAAATCCTGTGGAAAATTACTAGCAGCATTAAATGAGATCCTATGGACACTAGATCTGACGGAAAATTACTAGCAGTGTGTACGCTAGATACAGTATAAAATTACTAGTAGTGTATATGTGAGATCCTGTGGAAAGTTATTGTAGTGCGTATGTGAGATCCTGGGGAAAATTTCTCATAGCGTTTATGTAAAATCTTGTGGAAAATTATTAGCAACACGTAGACAAGATCCTGTGAAAGTTACTAGCGACATGTGCACTACATCCTGTCCTAGCAGTGTGTATGTGCACTATCCTAGCACTATTCCACTGCGCGTGACTTTAGAAAACCTGACATAAAACGTCTCTTGGCATTAAAACTTGCATCTGTATCATGTATGTACATTGATACCTTGTCACTGTTTTGATCAGTAAAGCGAACAGAGTGTGAGCCGTATAATCTGGCTACAGTGTATGAGCATCACTCGCTCAACGCCACTATAATCAGGCAGAACGGACGTTAGGGATAAAGTAGAAACTCTTCAACCAAAGTAAAATGAAACACTGTGTTCTTCACAATTCCATATATTCCAAGTGTAAAGAAATGCTGCATTCCATCAAAGTATTTGTGTGTGTGTGTGTGTTTGTGTGTGTGTGTGTGTTTGTGTGTGTGTGTGTGTGTCCTTATCATTAATTGCAGAAGGATCGCTTTTCCCAGTAGCAGTGTTACACATAAGCTGTCATCCTCAGCCAAGAACACACACACTGAAACCACTAATGAGCATATGTGTGTGTGTGTGTGTGTGTGTGTCAAATTGGGAAAAGACCCTAGAGGAAAAATGAAGAGAGGACAGAGTTCAAAGCCCTCAAAGAGACAGAAATAAATTTAATTATGTTTATATAAATAAGTATATATAAACGTGTGTGTATGTGTGTGTGTGTGTGTGTTTGTGCACTGCTATACTTCTCACCGGATGAATTTTACTTTTATTAGCAGTCTTAAAGGATTCTGCTGAGCCTCAGATCAAACACAGTCCAGAGGTGTGTGTGTGTGTGTGTGTGTGTGTGTGTCTGTGCATGACCCGATTAAGTCTATCACTGCTGAAGTCTTTACTGCGGCAAAAACTGGGAACACGTTGCCGAGTAAATGTGTGCATGTGCGTGAGTGTGTGTGTGTTCATTGATACACTCCCATAGAACTAGTCATCTTGTGTGTGTCTGTGTTTGTGTTGTACCAGTGCCGGATGCACCTTAGTTCACTTTCTCCAAGAATAGAAATCTGAACCTGACTCATTCAGCTTTTGCCACACACACACACACACACACACACACATACACACACACACACGCTCACACACACTCAGAAAGAATGGAGTCGCCCAAGCAGGTTTAATGCACAACTGTCGGCCTGTATGGCTTTGCAAGCCTCCTTTCTCTCACTTACACACCCACACACACACACACACACACACACACACACTTAGTCCTAATTCTGTTTTTCAAAGTACTGCGGGGACAAAGTATAAGAACTAATTACTTAAAATTAAATATGCACAAGCGTCACACTACAAAAAGATTAAAAGATATGTATTTTTTTGTTTTCACATTTTTATTAATCTTCATCCTGATGACTAATGAAACATATAGAAAAAAAATCTGCATATGCAAATAAAGTGTAAATAAGTGCACACACCATAGAATGCGCTGTGTGTACAGTCAGCAAACTTGGCAGCACTTCATTTATGCAGATTATGCAAATAAGCCCAGGCTCTCCCAGCATGCTGCGTCTGCATATTAATGAGCTTGTAACGGAAAGTGGGCGGGGCTTGTGTGCTGAAATCTGACAGCGGGCCAGTGGGAAGCTGTGTGCGGTCCTGGCGACCAATCAGGCGAGAGAGGGCCTTACGGTTCAGAGCACAAAAGGAGAAATTCCTTTACAGACACACACACACACACACACACACACACACAGATTATCTCACATTCTGTCAGCCAAACTTTCTCTTCCTTTTTCTTTCTCCTTCTGTCTCTGTCTTGTTCAAATCAGTCTCGCTATCTTTTGAATTTCATATTCTATTTTTTATCTCTTTTTATTAATATTTCGTATATTTTACTTCTTATCTTAATTCTTTGACGAAATCAGTCATTTCCTTGTCTCTTTCTTTTTTGTCCATATTCAGTCCTCCAACTTTTAATCCTCTCTCCATCCATCGTTTATCTATGCTCTTTCTCTCCTTCTTTTTTGTCACTTGCTCTCTCTCTCTCTTCCTCTCAACTTCATTCCATCTCCATTTCCATTTATATCCTTCTTTTTTCTGTGTGTGTGTGTGTGTGTGTGTGTGTGTGAATAAGCACAGTGTTTAGAAACGTCTGAAGTCAGCCAATTTAGACCTGAGAGGGAAAAAAGGACAGACAGCGAGAGCGACAGAAAAAGAAAGAGAGAGTGACAGAGTGGAGCTATTAGGCAGCAATATACTGAATTCCCTTTATCTCAGATATCATGGACCCAAGTAGTGCTGGGACACACACACACACACACACACACACACAGACCAGTGCGTAATGGGAAATCTCAGCTCCCAGCAGATCGAGTTCCGCCTCCCTTTTCTCCTCGCTTAGCGATTTGATCCTTCCTTTGTTACTTCTTCTCCAGCACACACACACACACACACACACACATACACACACATACACTTACCAATCCATGTTCTTGCTTGCTGTGGGTTAATTACAACAGGCTTGGAAAGATAATCGCTTCATGTTTTATCAGAGTTTACAACACCATTACAAACTTGTCTTTTAATTTCCAATTAATTAACGTCCCACTTGTTTAAGTGATGTCGTTAGGTGAGGTCTCTAAGTTGCACCTACAGATGACTAGAGCTGCGAATCGGAGCTAGACTGTTGATTCAATTAGATTTTTCGAGTCGATTCAATAATGTATCTTATGTTTATTTTGCTAATTTGTTTGCTATATTTCTTACGTTTTGAATAATTCAGTTATTCCAAAAAATATCCAAAAAGCACTGAAATGCCACGTTTCTTGTGCTGTTGTTTGTATAACTGTTACCTCTCCTACAAAGTCATCATCTTTTTCCATCCAAAATTCTGCTCCACAATCCAGTCCAGAAGGTGGCGGTAATGCACATCAACTCAACAAGTGAAGAAGCAATGTTCTCACAAGATATGATCGTTTGCGAAAGATGAAACAGATTTGTAGTGTCTGTTATTTGATTAATTGAATCAATCACCAACAAAAAAAGTTATAAAGTTGCTCTATTCACGAAGCTGGCTCATCTGTAGTGCTGTGTAATCTATTCAATTATACAGCACTACAGATGAGCCAGCTTCATGGCTGGTTTTACAGTCCCAGAGTCGCTCCACGAAATTAAATGGAACTAAAAAAAATTGGTAAATCATATCCTGCGCCGCTCTTCAATATGAGAAAATGTAATTTTTGTTTTTGTATGAGAAGAATAAAACACTTTATTGCTGATACTGTAAAATAATCAACTGCAACGTGAAAAGCCTGAGGCAAGTGACAGAGACGGCCAGAACACAGAATAAAGTGAGGCTGTCAGTTTCATGTTTAAATTACCAGGAGACCGAAACAGGCTCGAATTAAATTAAAAGCAAGATAGAATCAAGATCGAGTCCAAATGAAAGTTAGACAGAATTGAGTCCAAGCTGAAGTGAGTCCAAATCAAAATCGAGTCCAAATGAAAGCGACACCAAATCAAAATCGAGTCTAGACCAAAGTAAGACCACATCAAGTTAGAGTCCAAACAAAAAAGAAACCAAATCAAGATCAAGTTCGAAAGATAGTGAGACCAAATCAAGATTGAGTCCAGCTGAAAGTGACAACAAAACAAGATTTCGTCCAAACAAAGTATCTAGTCTTACTTAAATGTAACTAAAACAAATTGGTAAATCATCTCCTGCGCCGCTCTTCAATATTAGAAAATGTAGTTTTTTGTTTTTTGTATGAGAAGAATAAAACACTTTATTGCTTGAAAAGTAAGACTAAATCAAGATTGAGCACAGAAACAGAATCAAGTCCAAACTAAAGTGAAACAGCCTTAAGAGCAACACTATCAAGACAGGACTGTTATCAGATTCCAAACAAGTGAGACCAAATCAAGATTGAGTCCAACTGAAAGTGAAACAGAATTGAGTCCAAACAACAGTGAGACAGAATCAAGTTCAAGTCCAAATAAAAAATTGAGACCAAATCAAAACTGAATCCAAACGAAAGTGTGACCAAATCAAGATGATGTCCAAATGAAAGTGAGACAGAATCAAGTTCGAGTCCAAATAAAAGCAAGACAGAGACAAGATCAACTTGAAACAAAAATAAAACAGCATGATTGAGACTGAGTTCAAACACAAGCATAAAATTATCGAGATCAAGTCCAG
The DNA here is from genome assembly GCA_028565275.1 of Leiocassis micropogon. Taxonomy (NCBI): domain Eukaryota; kingdom Metazoa; phylum Chordata; class Actinopteri; order Siluriformes; family Bagridae; genus Leiocassis; species Leiocassis micropogon. Next base: position 7,068,202 of record JAOVVA010000052.1, on the reverse strand, counting down.
ATAAACGTGAGACCGAATCGAGTCCAAACGGAAGTGAGACAAAATCAAGTCCAAACAAATGCGAGACAGAATCAAGATTGAGTCGAAATGAAACTGAGACCAAATCAAGATTAAAACATCAAATCCTTTTCTAGGCCAGGACTTTACCTCAGCCTCCTGTGTGCATTGCGTCAGTGATTATCCTCGTTTCCTGCCAAACTCTAGACCGTGTTCAGTGACACCAATACCTGAGTCCAAGTCAATACAGAAAACGTCTTGAGACTGGACTCAGGGCCAAGACACAGATACAGAGAGTGGCATTGTGTTACACCTCAAATGTCCATCATCACTTATTTCCCAGACTTTTCCTGATTGATGCAAAGTGCTGGAGCGCAAAGCCGAACACACACACACACACACACACACACACAAACAGACTCCCTCTCTCTCATACACACACACGGTTTACATCACAGTGAATAATGTAACTAACTGTGAAGGCTTCTGCTTCAGCTTTAACTCAGGAGCTGTGATTGTTATTAAACGCTACCATGTGTAACATGCTTTTGGGTTTAGATGACGGATGACCATCCTTGACGCTTTTATAAACATTTTTTTTAGCTTTTATAAACGCAGCACTACAGTTTTGATGGAAGTTTCCTTCTCATGCTGCCCAGTACCTGTGCTCGCTACTAGGTTACTCAGCAATAAATCTTCCTAACATTAGCAGAACTTTGTTAGCTCTCACAATTTTTTTTTGCAGAAAATGCTACAATCACAAAAAGTTAGCAAGCTAGCATGATATTTTGCTTTCATTCTGCCCACTAGCTGTGTTAGTAGCTAGGTATTCACCAGGAAGCACTCCTAACGTTAACATAATAATAATAATAATAATAAGAAGAAGAAGAAGAAGAAGAAGAAGAAATTGAGCTACAGTAGCATAATGTTCATTCTATTTAATAACTGTGTTAATTCGCTAGCTGCATTATAAGGCGTTACTCAGCAAAAAAATTAGCAAAAAAATTTAGCTAGCATGAGATTTTTTTCATGATTCTTTTCTAGTAGCTGTGTTAGCTTGCTAGCTCCGTTAAGGGGTGCATTTAGACAGTAAGTATTGCTAACATCAGCATAAGTTAGCTAGCCTGATGTTCTTTCATATTTCTTAGTCGCTATGGTAGCTAGCTAGCTGTGAATTGGAACACTACTCAGCAGTAAGTATTCCTAACATTAGCAAAACTTTGTTAGCTAGTATGATGTTTAACTTTACTGCTGCTTAGTAGCTGTGTTAGCTAGCTATGTTGTGGAACATGACTCAATGGTAAGCGTAGTTTAAATGAGCAAAAGTCAAAAAGCTAGCACAAAATTTCACTTTTATGCTGCCTACTATCCTTGCCTACTATCCTTGTTAGCTAGATCTGCCTTATATAGGGTTATTTGGCAGTAGGTATTCCTAAAATTAGCACAAAAAAAAGTGTTAGCATAACGTTTCTTTCCTTCTACTTAATACCTGTGTTAGCTGACTAGCTGCGTTATAGGATATTATTCAGCATGAAGTATTCGTAACATTAGCAAAACTTTGCGAGCATTAGATTTTCTTTTCATGATGTTTTCTAGTTGCTGTGTTAGCTTGCTAGCTGTGTTATGGAACATGACTCAAGAGTAAGTATAGTTAACATTAGGAAAAGTAAGTAAGCTAGCATAATATTTCACTTTCATTTCCTCGTTAGCTAGCTCTCTGCATTATAGGACATTATTCAATGTGAAGTATTCCTAACATTAGCGGGAAAAAAAAGGAAAAAGAATTAGTTAGCATAATGTTTCTTTCATTCTCCTTGATATCTGTGTCAGCTGGTCAGCTGTCTTATGGGACATTACTTAGCGGGACATATTCCTAACATTAGAAAAACTAGCATGACGTTTTCCTTTCATGATGTCTAGAAGCTGTGTTAGCTTGCTAGCTGGTATATGACTCCATAGTAAGTTGAGTTAACATTAGCAGAAATAAGTTAGCTAGAAAACTATTTCACTTTAATTTTTCTTTGGATCTGTGTTAACTAGACATTACTCAGCATGAAGTATTTCTAACATCAGCAAAACTTTGTTAACTAGCATGATGTTTTTTTCCTTTCATGTTGGCTAGTAGATTAGTTAGCTTGCTAGCTGCGTTAGTAACTTACTGTGAAAGGGACCATTACTCAGCATAAACTATTCGTAACAAAACTTTGTTAGCTAGCATGATGTTTTCTTTCATGATGCCTAGTAGCTGTGTCAGCTAGCTTGCTGCCTTTATGGGCCATAGTTTGACAGTAAGTATTATTAAGATTAGTGAACTTTAGAGTAGTTAGCAAGGTGATGTGGGTCAGTAAACAGGTGCGAGTATTAGGAAGGTGTTCAGTGTCAAAAACGGACGCTGATCCTGTAAATACAGCAACAAGTGAAGAAGTGTTAGCGTTTGGAACACAGCCGTGATTTGACAACATAACAATGGTACTGCAGGCGTTTGCTTAGCCTTTTGACTCCAAGTAACACCACTGCCCACACACACACACACACCCCTAAAACACTAGCTGGATAGCTTCCAGATGTGTAATCATACATGTACACACACCCACACACACACACACACACACACACACACGCAGAGTGGAGTGAATCTGGTAAGTTCATCAAGGATGATGAAGAGAGCGCTGCTGTGGCCAGAGTATCAAGTTATAGTAAAGAATAACACACACACACACACACATATACACACACACACACACACATTACACACTCTCACCCAAATAACCTGGAGCTCCAGTTCAATCTCTCAATCATCCACCTCATTATACACAGACACGCCTGCAACTTCAATTAGTTTGTGTGAATGTGTATGTGTGTGTGTGTGTGTGTATGTGTGTGTGTGTGTATGTGTGTGTGTGTAAATGTCCAGCTGCTGTTCCAATCTTTACTCAAGACGTCTAAGTGTACTTAAAAAGTAAAACAATGATCAAGAGAAAGAGAGAGAGAGATGGATAGAGAGAAAATGAAGCGATAAAACAGTCTCTGAGAAAGCGAAAGAAATGAGATGAGAAAGTATAAAAGGAGAGACAGGAGATCAAAATGAGAAAAGAGGACAGAGAAAGAAGGGAAAAGAAAAAGAGGGGAAGTAATAGAGAAATAAAGAATATATTAAAAGAGATGGAAAAAAGAACAAATAAAGAAAGAATAGAAAAAAAATTGAGAAAGAAATTACAAGGCAATGCAAGTTTATTTGTATAGCACATTTCATACACAATGGTAATTCAAAGTGCTTTACATGAAAGAGAAGAAGATAATTATAAAATAAAATAGAAATTAATAGCAATAAAACTCTCAAAACTATTTAAAATTTCATTTATAATCAAAATAAAACTCATTCAATAATGCACAGATGAGTTTTAAGTCTAGATTTAAATGTGACTAATGTTTAAGCACATCAAGAGAAAAATAAAGAGTATGCATAAAAACACAAACAGCCGGAATCAAATTTCTTTTGTGTGTCAACATACTTGGCGAAAAAACCTAGATTTTTTTATTCTGAAAAAAAAAAGACAAACGAAAAAGAAAGTATAAGAATGAAAGAAAGGAAAATAAAAAAGATCAATGGAGAAAAATAAAAAGAAGCAAGAGAAAGAGAACAGAAGAAAGGTGGAGATGAAGAAAACATGAAAGAGAAAAAAAAACATGAAAGAGAAAATGAGACATGGACAGGAAACAGAAGAGACAAACATAAAAAAAGATAGCAAAAAATGAAAGGGAGAAAGAAGTGAAGAGATGTATGAAGTAAGGAAAGGAGCGACAGGTGGAGAGAGAAAACAGAAATATGGGTTGAGAACAAAAGAAAAAGTACCTACAACTCCACACACACACACACACACACACACACAAACACACACACACAAAGGGCCAATGTCTTGCAGGAACAAGGCTGGTAAATCGCTTTAGCAGTGATGGGGTGTGTAACAGTACACCAACACACACACACCAACACACACACACACACACACACACACACACACACACAGGTAAACGATTCCCACCTGCCCAAACAGAATGAGCTAAAATTACAAATATGAGACGACCTTGACCTCACACACACACACACACACACACTCTTATTAACATGCACACAGTAGGCACTCAACAGCTTTATCACGCCTAGTTCATATTCATTGTATTCATTGATTTTCTTTTACACAAATGAGTCCCATTTATATTCATATATTCTTTAACACACCTACAGTTATTAATGCACACACACACACACACACACACACACACACACACAGACAGACAGACAGAGTCTCCTTTCTCACTTACTTACAAACTGGACAGGAGCAGCTGTACAGACTCAAACATGAGCGCTTTAACATGTGTAGACACACACACACACACACACACACACACCCACACACAGAGAAAGTTCGTGTACCGGGTCATCATGACGAGCACTTGGCAAAAGAACGAAAAGGAAAAACAAGTGGAGAAAAGTAAAGAATAAGACACAATAGAAACAGCAAATAGGAAAAAAGATACAAATGAAAGAACAAAAGAAAAGATCAAAGCACAATGACCAAATTGATACATAAACACCACACACACATTATATTGTGTATACACACACACATTCCATGCACTCGCACACACATATTACTCACACACTCATCACATACAAATATTAGACACACACACTCTGATATATATCATACACACACTTACAGTAACAAAACTTATACACATTACACACACATTCAGACACAAGAGACAGGACACCACCACATATTACACACACACACACACACACACACACACACATACACACACACGTTTCCTGCACTCATCCACACATATTACGTATTACATATTACACACACACACACACACACATACACACACAATTATGTTACTCATAAACGCATACACATCACACACACACACACACATGCATTCAAAAACACAGGACACACACACACACACACACACACATCTGTGTCTTTATTCATGTTTTAGCTGTTTGTCAGAAATCAGTGTTCTCAGGATAATGGAAAAGTCTGTGGAGACTGTGTGTGTGTGTGTGTGTGTGTGTGTGTGTGTGTGTGTGTGTGTGTGGGTGTGTGGTTATTCTTTGGAGCAACTCTATATGATTGCTGATGCAAAATT
>JAOVVA010000052.1:7048578-7061078 GCA_028565275.1 Leiocassis micropogon | reverse complement strand
GCCTGTGCGAGGAGAATAAACGCTGACTTCACACTGTGACATCACAACACTAGACCTAAGGAAATCACTTTTCTGTGATGTAACAGTTTCCATGACGACTTGGCCCAGAAGTGGCCGCTAGTTATTAATGAAGAAGCTTCACTGTGAATTTGGACAGTGTAGTGCAAGTGAGAATAATGCATGCTGGGAAATCAATGTCACTCTCCATTTACTGCCAAAGCTGTTGCGCGCGCACACACACACACACACACACACACAGCCAAAATTGACATATTGATCATGCACTCTTTAGTGTGCTTGAGATTCTACTTGTTAAATCGTTCCTCAGTGAACTGGAGAGGAATCACTCACACCCACCCACACACACACACACACACACACACACCACCCACTCTTTTCTCTCTCTCTCACTTTCTGTCTTTTGTGCTGAACTGGCATAAATGTATGAGCAGGAATTTAAATTCCTGTTTTAACCTGAACAAATAATTAGCTGATACATACACACATGGACACACACACACACACACACATATACACACACACAGCAACACAGCTGTTTCTAAAAATATAATTACATGGGAACATCTGGATTCTAACTTGACCAGAAGCACAAACACACCTACAAATGCCCTGGGGGATGAACGAGGTCCCCATAATGCTAAGACCTCACAAGTGTGTGTGTGTGTGTGTGTGTGTGCGTGTGTGTGCGTACTTGTGCGCGTGTGTGACTACTCAGCCGATCTGATATTGTACTCAAGGAAATTAAATCTGTTCCCGGTTCCTGTGCCCATACGTAAATGACTCAGTGATGCGTGTCTTTGTGACTCATGAGTGTTTTGTATTTGTTTGCTTGTTTATTTGTTTGCTTGTTTGTTACTCCTAGCGACGACCCTTCACTTTTTTAATCTCGCTGTTCATTATCCATTAATTACAGAAAAGAAATGTAGTTACTGGTTACTAGAAATTGACATCCATCATATCTGATGATGTCATAATGGGCCTTAAATCAGCTGACCAAGCATCAGCCTCGCTTTACTTTGTACTTTGTGGAACTGTAGAGTCTCTCATCTATTTCTTCTCTCTCTCTCTCTCTCTCTCTCTCTCTCTTTCATTCTCTCTGTCTCCCTTCAAACACAGTACTTACTTCAGGGTGTGTGGGTGTACGCGTGACTGAAAGACAGAGAAGGAGATGGCATTTGACCAAACTATTACACACTTTCACTGAGCAGCTTGATGCCTCCGCAGTGCTTCTCTTACACACACACACACACACACACACACACACACACACACACACACACACACATGCACAAAGAGAGAGAACAAACCTTTAGTGTCAACCACTGTCTCTTCAAACTCCCAGCTTCTAGTTTTACACTGACCTTCCTGTCCTCCCACTCTTAGTCTTAAAAGTGTGTGTGTGTGTGTGTGCACTCAATATTCACACCCTCGAGTATCATGAAGCGACCATAAAGATTAATGGAGCTCATCAAGAACGAAGAAGAGCCATGCAAGATTTATCACACACACACACAAATCTAGTTTTCACAATAACCCTTAATTAATAAACAATACTCCAATATGAACACACGTATTTGCACCAGTACAGTGTGACAAAGTGGGGACACATACTAGGGACCCATACTCAAATCCCATCTTTCTCATCTGTTGTCCCTCAACGGTGCCTGGTCATGTCTGGGTCCCTCTTCAACTTTACACTACCCCTCTCATCTGCCCCACTTTTATTCATACGGTAAATGGTACCCACTTGATCTGCCCCCTTTCTACCCATACGGGTCTCAGTGGCCTATGAGTTTGCCCCTAAACAGTACCACTATGACACCTGTCTCTCTGCTGTTTCACCATTAAAAACAGAGTCTCAATTTCCCCATCAGGTAATTCCAAAACACAGTTTTCCTGTCGCCGTCTTATAATACTCTATAATAAACTCTATAATATATAATAGAATAATACTCTAGTTTTACTGCTATCTTGGTCTACATTATCTGCGCTGTTTATCCTGCCGTACTTTACCCCAAGTCCCTGGTTTGATATTACCCACCTTTCCCCATCTTATTATTCCGAAGCAGCATTCTTATGCTACTTTTTACCCCAAAACACTGAGCTTCACCTTTTACAGGTACACCACTGAACAGTTCCCTGTTACACCAACCACTTGTTTCACTGCTAGACACTACACAAGTCCCACCTTCCCCATTTTTTTATTCCCAAACAGTAAACTCCATCAGTTGCACACCCCTGTTTCATCTGTCCTTCATTTAATGGCTTCCAATTACCCACCTCATCTGCCCCTTTTTATATAGATATTGTCACAGTAGTGACTGGACACTACTTTCCACCCACACATGCACATCCTCCCTCTTTCTCCTTCCGCTCTTTATTTATTCTCTCCTTAACTCCCTCATTTCCTTATTTTCTCAATAAAAAAACCTTTTCCCCGTAGGACTTCGCCTCGTGTCTGTAGTGTTATTGTAAAGATTTGACGATATATATACTACCCCTGTTACACCAACCCCCTTCTTTTACCTCTAGACATTACCTCAGTCCCACCTTCCCCATATCATCATTCCTAAATGTTACCCTAAATTCACACCTGTCCCTCTTTAACAGTTCCACAATATCCATGTTTCATCTGTTCCTTTATACCCGTACAGTATATACAGTAGTATCTCGGTCTCACTTGCCTCATTTCCACGACACTAAACAGTACCCTTATGACACCAGTCCCCGTTTTTGAAACCACTAATCAAAACTTAGTCTCAGCTTCCTTACATTTTTATTTCACTATATTACCACTCTTACACCAGGAGAGCTATTTAGCCCCTATTAACAGTCTCTTTTCAATGTGCTCCAAAACAAACCCGTCCCTCAAGTCCCACCTTCGCCATCTTTTACCTGCCCCTTTTAACTGTTAAACAATACCCTGCCCCTGTGTACCCACAAACACTATTCAAAATGGTACCATGTGTTACAGGAGTCCATCTTTTCTACCCAATCTCACCTGGTCAAATTTTTCCAATAAATGGCACCAATATCACCTGCCCCGTCTTTTTGTATTCGGACGATTCCCATGTATCACTTACCCTGCTTTATATCCCTAAGTACCTTTTCTGTATTAAGTCTTACTTGCCACATCTTTTTATCCATAAAGAGGAACCATGTCTCCTTTCTCTTTATACCAAAGCCTGTTACACATTCCGGTGCTCTTGATTCCTTGTACCCTGGTACCCGAGACTACTTGGCCGTTATTTTCCCCTGCATTATTGGCTCCTCTTTCACCACTTAAATGCCACCCCAGCTCTCCAGTCTCTTTAACCCCTATCAATAGCCTGGTCTATCCTTTTATCCCTTAATGCGCCACTTTACCAATAAGTGGTACCCGCTTTGTTTATCCCCGTTCTCGGTGCACTATAGATTTGTACTCCTTTTCTGTCTTGCCCCTTAAAGACCTTTCTTTTTACCCCTTACATTACCCATGCCTTACATGCTCTCTATATTTAATTCCTGTCTAGCCTGCCCTACACTTTATCCTTAATCACTACCAGATCTCAAGTGGCCGGCTTTTTACCGATAAATGTTTTTAAACCTGTGACTCGGTTGCCTCTGTTTTTTTGTCCTAAACAGTACCCTGGTTTTACTTTCCAATCATTTTACTCTTAACATTTTTGTTTCCTCATTTTTTTTTTTACACATCTGGCTCTGTCAGCAGGTCACTTTTATTACCGTTCAACAAGGAGGGAATGCGCTTCCTCGTTCAGAGAAGGCTGAAGATGTTCGTTGAGTCATGTCAGATCGAGATGGTGATATCCAACACAAGACAAGAGAGATCGATACGGCGGAATTAATTTCTCCGCGAATGGACCCAAAGGGAAAAGCGACTTATCGCTGCCAACTTATTGACTGTATTTTTTAAAAACACTCAGAAACCAAAGTGCCACTGCTAGACAGGAGTGTGAGTATGTGTGTGTGTGTGTATATATATATGAGTGCTCTGTATCCTGTATCACCATTATAACAAGACCAAGATGCCCCGAGGTGAACATCCAGTCATCTAGTCGTGAGTAATTCAGCGTCCTCACCATCTGCCCACCGACACACACCTACACACTGGAGTACATTCGGACATATGCTTTAACATACTGTAGCAGCTGAGCTTCAGATCAAACATTCAACCACTTATTGTTATTATCATCATCCAATCACTACGTTTGCACTTTATCATTTATGCGACTCTACCTTCCTGCTAGCAACGGGGAGTTAATTTTGTTACTCCAAGAGCGCGCTATGGTTGAATTATAGTTCTGAACTTATGAAACATTGATGTTTAAACAGCGCTTATACTGTTCGCATGTATGTAATTTAATATTGTTGCCGTGGGGCAAAAAAAAATAAAAAAATCTACGCAAACGCCATCAATCTGCTACATAATGTAATTTGGAAATGTTAGCCATAGCCCCTAAGCTGTTTGACTCATCTTTCAAACAGTCATTATGTGCAGTTTGTCTGTGAAAGTGTTTATCCGGTTTGGGAAATAATATCTGCCTAAGTCTGAAACGTGAACTGAGTCTTTAAAAAAAAAAAGAAAAACTAAACATCCATTTTTTCCCCCTCCCTTCAGCTCTAGTTTCCGTGCCCCCGGTTCTCGATTCATGAACAATTAACAAACAAAAGGGAAAAAAAAATTGCACAGGAGAAACTCCTTCTGGAAATAGAAAATGTGTGCAGGAAAGCATGATTGTTCCTACTCTCAGTGCTGTTAGTCTCCTGCAAACCCCCCTCACCCACTACCCTGTGCTCCTTTTCATTTTTGTCCTTCGCTGAGATCAACTCAGCCTTAAGCCTGAATAACGTCATGCGAAGATGAAGAGAACCCAGAAGCAGGAAAGCGCTCATATTATGTTTCGTATCGTGATCATTTTATCGCAGTAATTATATCATAGAATATTTTTTTACACAATTCTAAATGATCACTTGAATTATGGGTTTTCTCTCGCCGAGGGTTAAAAATTGTCCAAAAAAATAAAACCATAAATGCCACCCCCCCCAACCCAAAAAAATCTTCCCTCAATAAGATTTTAGTTACGTGAATCATTCATAATGCAAACTTCAAAGTGAAATTAAATGGCCTGAAATTCACTTACATGACATCACGTAAGAGATCATTTGAATTATATGAGAAAAAAAAAAACATTCCCGAAAAATGAAGCTGAATTAACCACATGTACAAAGAAAAATCACCCATGAAAACAATTCCATTGTATTAGAAATTGCACATGAAAAATTGTGCCCTACAATAAAAGAATCACCAAAATGGAAAATATATTGAATATAAAAAATTTCCAATCTATATCTGAACACTTTTAGTTCATTTCTATAAACAATCAACATTTTAACGAAAGATTGGCTAGATATACATTTAGTCATTTGGCAGACACCCTTATCCAGAGCAACTTACATTTTTATCTCATTACACATCTGAGCAGTTGAGGATTAACGGCCTTGCTTAAACATGGAAACCTTGGTGGTTGTGGGATTTGAACCTAAGACCTTCTGAACCATAACCCAATGGCTTAACCCAGCTAGCTAGCTTTGCTTAGTTCCATTTTCACCTTCTTTCCTATAGCCACTTTACTAAAGCTACTATTATTATAACTGATTAATACAATCTTCACTAAATAAAATAAATGCAAACTTAAAAATTTACAACTGATATTTGATTATATTTTATTTCAAAACAAATCTAGTCATTTTACAGGAATCTGTGAAATCTTAAACTTCTTGTAGATCTTCAGCCAATGGAAAGTTATCGCTGTCGCATGATCTCCACTTTAAAGAGAACTTTTTTCATGCAATCAGCATTAGAAATAAAGAAACTTCAATAGAATAGAAATCTGTTGCTAGAACCTTAAAAATGTAGAAATACACTATTAAATAGATAAATCAATTGTGTTTGCTAAAGGGTTCAATATGATCCCACTTCCAGAATGTTTGTTATGTCTGCAACAATTTAATAATATTTATATATATAGTTATTGTTAAAATACAAAATGTCTTACTCTGATTGGTCAGAAGTAAGACCAATCACAGGTTTCTAAACAGTGTTTAGAGGTGGTCACAGGTTTCTTTACAGGAACAACTTGTTCATAGAGACATGGGGGAAAAAAGGAAAACTGTGCAATCCTATAATAAAAGGAGTCTCCAGTGTCAGTGCTCTGTAACGGATAGAGGCAAAGTGTTAATGGTAAACTTTATATTAAGAAGCAACTTATAAATTTCACTGTCATCTCAATTACAGCTACATGATTTGCTTGAAAAATCACTTCGTATTTACTTTGATACATAACTAAGATATGTAACTATTAAATGTACCGTTTATTATTTAAACATATTTATAGAGGCTAACAGAAAATTATTGGACAAGCGATATGAGGACGTTCGTCAGAATTATATAAATAAATAAATAAACAAACGATTAAATTACTGACAAACTCTACATACGTTCCTGAATATGCGTATATTACCTATGATGAATTGCAGACTTTTGTGATTAAATAATTGCACAGGTCCATATTGCGATTGTGCAGCACAACTCTCAATCTTTCTGATATGTTTCCAATTGTTCTCATCTTTTAATGTATCAGTGATTTCACTTTCTGTTATTTATTGTAAGATCAGGAATGTTGGACCTTTTCTGTGTCACGGTTCGATGTGGGAGGCTCAGTGCATTAAACTGTCAAAGTGCCCAAAGCCTAGGAACAAGGTTGCTGTTCAATTTCTGAAAATCAACCGCATGACGAAAAATTCAAGCTGTTTATTTGTACCATTTATATGCGTGTCTGGTTTTTCTTGTACCATGTAAAATTGTAACAGAAATATTATGGCAAAATGATTCATTATTAAACTCCAATCAACCTGCAACCTGGGTCATCTTTACATCTTAACATCAATTTCAAAGCCTCCTTTAATATTTACTTATTTTATAAACAAACTATTCAAATAATTAGGTGTAATACAGTACGTGTGAAAAGACATAACTCATTGTTGGGGACAGATTTATATCCATATGTTTTTTTTAATTTCTGAAATTTCCATGAAATTAAATTTTTGTCGTGAAATTTTTACTTCATTTGACATGATTTATAAGCATAATAACTTTCATAGTGATGAGTTGTGATTTCCCCCACTGTAATAAAATTAGAAAGTCACAGACCCTCTGGCTAAAGCTTCACAAACCCTCTAGTCCCCATTTTAAGTATCATGGGTCTAGAATTAAGAAATCTTTAAACATATGCAAGAAAAAATGAATAAGTGAATGAAGGAATGCTGCTGACTTTTATTTTAGTGAATAAAATTCCAGATGTGATGGGAAAACCCCAGTATGGATCATTTTAATCAGGTCCTTGTAGCAGACAACCTAGATTTTTATTGCAGTTGATATAAAACTCTTTGAACTTACAGTAACTACCAGTAACAAACTACTTAAAAATATGAGTGAACTTGCTTTAAATAACATACTCGTTAAGAGATTCATTACACTCTGAGAGTCGGTGATCAAGAAAAAAATCAGTCCCTGAATGCATGTATTGGTCCATAAGTCCTTGTAAAAGTCTTTGACGCATGTAAAAGCAAGAGTGCTCACAAAAATAATGATCCAAGCTGTTTATTGACTCAAAGCAGTAAACAGTAATGAACTACAAACTAAATCAATATTCAAGATGCCAGTTTTTTTTTGTTTTTTTTTTCAGTTATCTCAGGTTAGCTCTTGCACAGCTCTTTATTAAAAAGGCTATCAGACTTAGTGGTTGCACTTGAGAGTGGAAAAAGAACCTAAGTGAAAGTATGCAATGTTAGATTACACGACTAATTAAATGTATCCACACTAAAAATGTAATGAAGTCAAAGTCAAAAAGTGTAAATGTACGAAAATGTTTTTAATTTATGTAAGTAAGTAGGTCACTGGAGATAACAATTGGCCTCAATTATTTATTGTTTTTTTTTCTTCTTTTCCTAAATTGATTAATTTGATTAGAAGCTTAGAACTGAAACAGGAATAAAATGTGAATAAAATGTGCAGGAGCTTGTTCTATTGTATAGTGCACAGTTCTTGGCAGCATGATGGAACAGACTGTCATCAGTGGTAATGAGTGCACTGAAGGTCTAAAACTCTATGGAGAAAAAAGTAGGACGTTTTCCTGGAAATGTAATCTAGAAGAACTACAGGTATTCAATTTCAAAAACTCTTAAGTATAAACTTCCAAATGAATCTTTTATGCAGTAAAAAAGTACTAAAAAAAATGTAAAAATAATAATAATTTATCCCAAGTTATAGGATTATTATGTGAAAATTGTGGCACTGCTGAATATTTAACTTTACTTAACAACTTACCAACCACATTTGAAAAATTAAAGTTTAAGAATATCAAATTAAAAATTTTAAGAAAATACAATGTTTTAATCAAGACATCAAGATTTAATCTTGTGGGGACATTTGGTATATAAGGTTATTAATCATATAAATAGCTGGTGTAGAACAAGAATGTCTTCAAAAATGTTTCTACGTTCAAATAATAATATAAAATACTACAAAAAGCAGTAAACGGTAATTAATAAAATGAAATAAATAATTGATGTGATGAGGCTTTGATTAGAATTTTGCCAGTTTGTGCAGTTTTTCTTAAGGAACTTAGCTGCTTAGTGTTACTGAACATCCTGCAGAACCTGTCCTGTATATAAAAAGAGCCACAACGTTTTAATTTTGTCACTGAAGTTAAGGTGCCATTATGTCACTGCCAGGTCCTCATAAGTACACTATACAGAGACAAGTGTGTGTGTGTGTGTGTGTGTGTGGTGTGTGTATATTTGTGTGTAGTGGTCAGATGAGTATGCTGATGGATTAAATTTGGGGTTCTTATCGCTCCTGAACACACACACACACACACACACACACACACACCAAGGCATACCAAGCCCCCCAACCAAATGCACACACATTAATGAAGCTCCATGCATGAGTGTGCACACACGAAAGTGCACACATGCATTTCTAAGGTCTTTTTCCGAGGCCATATCATTACTTTAATCTTCCTTAGAGAAAAAAAAGAGAGAGAGAGACAGAGAGAGAGACGTAACCTTTCTGTTCTCATTCTTGTCCTCTCATTCTTGAGACCAGTCCATGTGTGGTTAGAAAACACACACTCTCTCACACACACAGAAAGAAAGAGAGAGAGAGAGGGAGAGATAGTTGAGGGAGGGAGAGAGAGTCCTGTCTCCTGGAGTTCTCACTCTATTGTCTCCGTCAGTGTGGAAGCGGGTCAGGTTCCATCACATCACACACTGACACACACTCCATCACGCACATAGAGACGCTGCAGGGCAGGGAAAGTGTATGTGTGCATGTGTGTGGTGTGTGTGTGTGTGTGTGTGTGTTTGGTGCCACTCAGCCGCCTGAAGAAGAAGTTCGACCGGACGGGAACTTTATTCGTTGCCATGACGCCCAGCCACTGACCTCTAGGCATTCAGAGAGTTGGCATAGCGGAGAGAGAAAGACAAAGAGAAAGAGACAGTGTGTGTGTATGTGTGTGGGTGTGTGTGTCTATGTGTGTGCAAGAGAGAGACAGATTGGAGCATGACATCATTTCCCATCCATTGGTCTCATTCTCACACTGTAGAAACGGAAAGTGCGAGAATGTGTGTGTTCTATTTTATCAGTTAACTGCCTAAATGCTACATTGTTAGAATACATAAACCCTCATTTTATATTTATTTATAGCTAGCTAGCTATTATTGATTTTGTGTTAATTAGCATTTTACGCGGCCTTTTGTGTCCCTTGCTAACAAAGTCAGAAATTTGCGAATCGTATTCTGTAAGTGTAAATGCTTTATTATTCATTAATAATGTTGAAAAAAGCGATGACATTAACTAGCAGCATTAATTAATACTGGAACAAAAATTTAATTTTAATTTAAAAACGTTTTTAAATTAGAAGGAAAATGCAAGAATGAATGGACTCCAAAACAGTCCATGGACTTCATAAACAGTTAACTCAGGCTACTTGTGAGGATCAAGTCGAAAAGGTTGTGCTCATGATGTTGGCGACACGCTAATGATAGAATCAGAAATGCCAAGGTAATTACTGTGAATAAGCACCGATTAGCTGTGTTAATAAATTATTTTAAAAAGTCAATAGAGTCTTTTACCAGTAGAGATGAACATTTTGTATCCAAGAATGTTTAGGAAAAGATGGTGGATACATGCTAATTAGGTCAAAGCTATGTTAATGGAGTAGGGGAAATGCTAATGAGTTTATAAGCAACCCCGAATCTATAGAGTACAATCAAGTTATTATAACAAAACATAATAAATACCAACTTATTCATTTAAAATAAGCAAAGCTAAAAGTATATTATTATACATTTATAATAATAATAATATCTTCTATTATTGCTGTTCAGACTAGGAGGTCTTACAGCTGTCACTGAAACTTCATATGTGAGCTAATACTCATATGCTAATGAGGACAGATTAACGCTAATGGAATCTATAGAAGCAAAGATGATTATTTTTATGGTTAGAAAAGATTTAATAATGTTTAATAATGGTTTAGAATATTTCAAAATGAAAGGCGTTAGATAAGCCGCGCAGCACGCTCCTGAAACGCTGCTAAACTCCACACTTGTGATAAGCCGGCTGGTTTATGTTAAGGACGTCAGACAAATGCTGATAAGGTCAGAGAAATGCTAATGGGGTCACTAGAAACAGCATGATGACAATTGCACTTAATGAATAAACAAAAAGATGAGAGAGAGAGAGAGAGAGAGAGAGGGAGCTTAAAACTGTTTGTGTCGAAGTTCTTCTATAAAATATTAGCAAATAAGAAAATGTGATACGTCTTGAAAAGTTGTATTTAACCGTGTGTGTGTGTGTGTGTGTGTGTGTGTGTGCCAGAGAAAACAGGTGCATAGAAAAAAAAAGATAAGGAGATATAACCAAAGACAGGAAGATAAAACCCAATACTTGTTAGCATGCTAGCATGTGACGCTAATTAGCACAGACGGCTCACTCAGTTATCCAGCCTGACAACGTTTCCTTTTGTCTTAATCAGTTTCATCTCAAAAACTTAATCTCATTGCTCGAAGCAGCCCTACACCCTGTTCCCTACACGGAGGTATCAAGAGCACTACTGAGCATGCTAATCTAAGGAACAAGGGAAGGTCAAAACAAGCATTGTGAATTTATCAATGTATCACTATCGCAACCCTCTCAGTCCATTGTGGACGTGTCCCAATTCACATGTCCTATTCACTGCAGAACCATCACGGACACCATCATCAGTCCATTGTGGACGTGTTCCAAATCACATGTCCTATTCACTACATAGGTAACATGAACAAACAATTAATTCCTCTATTGTAGGCATGTCCCGAACCACATGTCCTGTCACAGCAAATCACAAGCAGCATGGACACCATCATCAGTCCATTGCGGACGTCTCCCAAATGACATTTCCTATTGATTGCACAAGCAACATGGACACC
The DNA here is from genome assembly GCA_028565275.1 of Leiocassis micropogon. Taxonomy (NCBI): domain Eukaryota; kingdom Metazoa; phylum Chordata; class Actinopteri; order Siluriformes; family Bagridae; genus Leiocassis; species Leiocassis micropogon. The sequence goes on along the minus strand of JAOVVA010000052.1, from coordinate 7,049,522 downwards.
ACCATTAGTCCTTTTTGGACGTGTCTCAAATCACATCTTCTATTCACTACAGAGACAACATGAACGTCACCATAAGTCCATTGTAGACGTGTCCCAAATGTCCTATTAACTACACAGGCAACATAGACACCATCATTAATCCATTGTGGACATGCCCCTAATCATATGTTCAATTCATTACAGAGAAATCATGGACACAATCATCAGTCCATTGTGGACGTGTCCCACATTACATCTCCTATTACCGCATAGTCAATGTGGACACTACCATCATTGTGGACCACTGTGGACATGTCCCGAATCACTAAAATGTCTCAATCTACTATGGAATTACACAACCTGCTCAATATATAAGGCACATGAACAAAATTACAGATGTTGAATGTTTCACCTGTGGACGTGTCCCAAATCACACATGCTACACCATCATCACCCCACTGTGGAAGTGTTTAAAATCACACGTGTTTTAATTCACTATATACTGGAGGCCACATTAATGGCAACACTCTCTGTGGAAGTGTCTCAATTTATGGGCCAAATAAACACCATCATTGTCAAACCACCATCAGTCCAACGTGTCCCAAACCACACACGCTTTCAACTATACTGGCCAAATAAAAACAAATCACATGTCATCAGTATAAAGAACATCATCAGTCCACTGTGGACGTGTCCCAAATCACACAGCCTTAAAAAATCCACTATACAATGTAGGCTACATTAATAGACTCAGATGCATCAGCTTGCTGTGGACGTGTTCCAAATGGAGCAACCTATCCACTATACGGGCCACAAAATCACATCAGAAACACCAGGCAGGCCTCCGAGTGGCGCAGTGGTAAAGCGCTCGCCCTATCATCCGGGGAACGCTGGTTCGAACCCCGGGTGATGCTGTTTTCCTCTCACAGCCGGAGGCACAGAGAGAGCTGATTGGCCGAGCTCTC
>JAOVVA010000052.1:7038424-7048510 GCA_028565275.1 Leiocassis micropogon | reverse complement strand
CGCACGCGGAAGGAGCGGCTAGCGCTTTCCTCCGAGTGTGTTACTCCGCCCCTAATGGTGCGTGAGCGAGCAGTTCAAAAAGATGCGGTCGGCTGACGTCACGCGGTTCGGAGTAAACACGGGATAGTCTTCGGCCCTCCCGGCTGAGTGGTAGTAGTAGCCTTAATGTGGGAGCCCCCTAGTGACAGGGAGGAATTGGCTACGACTAATATTGGGGAAAAAATTGGAAAAACCCCCCAAAAATATATATATATATAAAAAATAAAAAAAACACCAGGCACTTATGGATCCAGTGCGCTCAGTGCACTCTGGAAGTGTTTCAAATCAAACACACCTTGTCCTTTATACGGGCCACATAAACACAAAAAGTCAGCACCGTTGGGCTGCTGTGGAAGCTTTCCAAATCACACACCCTGTAGGCCATAAATCCACTCACCAAGTTCACTTTATGGTCCATTTCATTGTCTCCAAATCCCAGACTGTATAGTGTTAATTCTATTGCAGGACTTTGTGGGATTTCATGAGTCCACTATGTAACTCTGAAATAGCAGACTTCCCGAAATACGATTGTGGTTTGGGACACGGCCCGGGTGAAATTATAGCTTACGCATCCCACGGTGCCTCGGTAAGTACGGGAGTGTGTAGCGCAGCAGGGGCGAAAAAGAATGGGAAAGCAAATGAGTGAACAATCAACTCAGTTCAACTACACACACAAACACACACACACACACACACACACACAGACACATAGATGAATGTTTTTTTTTAGAAGTGCTATTTCCTTTGACACTGATTGACTAGCTTACATTGACTGCGCCTGCTTTCTCTCCGCAACAGCTCCATTCTCTCCCTCCCTCCCTCTCTCCCTCTCGGCTCTTCACTCATCCCATCATGCTAACACTTCCCATATCACTCAATCTTTCACTCCATCTCTCACGTCAAGCAGCTAATAATATACAGAGAAGACTTATGCTAGGCTATAGCTACATTTATGTCCGTACGGCATAGGAATCGGCACTTTCGGCACCGATAAGTCACTGTAAACCTCGCTAACGTCCCGAGATTTGTCAAGGAACGAAACGAGATGAGGGCAGAAGTTTATTTTCCGTCTCATGGCTTCAGACAGAAAGAACATTGAATGTAATTATTACTGTAGGTTGTGTAGCATTTATTTTGTGTGAGCGCTAATATTTCTGTCAAAGGACAAAAAAAAAAAACATGCTGTCCATCTTCGGAAAAGGTTTTGGATAGACTGCCTCCAAATTAATTGACAAAGTGACAAACAGCGTGAAAATTAGCATGCTTTAAAAACAAAACAAAAAAAACCCTAATACATTCAGATAAATTCATGGTGCGGCTAGCGGCTAGCATGCAAGCATCGCGACCCTGGAGCTCTTCAGGGGAATCAGGGTATGGCTTCATCTTGGTCTTTTTAATAAGTTTGACCTTTTGCTGCATCGGTTCGTTAGCCGTTTCTGAAATCTGAGCTGTCGGCGACGGAACAGTGCGGGCCGCGCGGAATATCAAAGCGGATCTGAGGGAAGAACGACTGAAAAAACGGAGTCGAGGCTTTTAACACTAACACATGCTGCACTAATGAAGAGGTGTAGAAAAGATCATGCTAGAGGGTAATAAGACTAATAACACCTTAATATGAAGCTAATAAGATCTATATGTCAGCATGCATCGACCAACAGCGTCTAAATCAAGCTAATATGTCTATATTTATGATAGCAAAAGTATCTGCACTTCTTGAAGTATTCCACATTTTATAGCATAGCAACACTGAAACTGATTCACCAGCGTTTCCCGTATAATAATGCAGACATGGCGGGCCACCACGCCAAGAAATCAAACGATATCCAATATTGCTAAAACTAAAATCTCACCCACTGATAGCAACTCGGTGATGTCCGTAAATATGATGATGCCCCCCACAACTATTTTTTTACATTTCATGTTAACAAACCATATTTTTTTACAGATTATTTAATCTATAATTCATTATATTACAATTCCAGCAGGTCAGAAGTTTACATATACTCAGTTGACTGTGCCTTTAAACAGCTTGGAAAATTCCAGAAAATGATGTCACGGCTTTAAAAGCCTCTAACATCATTTGAGTCAATTGGAGGTGTACCTGTGGATGTATTTTAAGGCTTCCATCAAGCTCAGTGCCTCTTTGTTTGACATCAAGGGAAATCAGCCAAGACCTCAGAAAAAAAAAACATGCTGTGGACCCCCACAAGTCTGGTCTGGTCCTTGGGAACAATTTCCAAGTGCCTGAAGGTACGACATTCATCTGTACAAATAATACTATGCAAGTATAAACACAATGGGGCCGCGTAGTTATTATACCACACAGGAAGGAGACGTACACTTTGGTACAAAAAGTTAAAATCAATCCCAGAACAACAGCAACAAACTTTGTGAAGACATTCCAGGAAACAGGTAAAAAAAAAAAAGTATCTATATCCACTGTAACGTGAGATTGTTACCGATGTAACCAGAAAATCTGCTCAGCAAGAAAGAAACTTCTGCACCAAAACCAAAAAAAAAGCCAGACCACAGTTTGTAGCTGCACATGTAGAAAATGATCTTACTTTTTGGAGAAATGTCCTCTGGCCAATTAAAACAAAAATGTAACTGCTTAGCTATATTGTTATGCCCGGAGGTAAAAGCTGAAGGCTTGCAATCAAAGAACAACATCCCAATCATGAAACACGGGGGTGGCAGCATCATGTTGTGGAGGGGCTTTGCTCCAGGAGGAACTGGGGCACTTCACAAAACAGATGACATCATGAGGAAGGAAAATCTCAAGACATAAGCCAGAAAGTTAAAGCTTGGTCACAAATGGGTCTTCCAAATCAGTGGTTCCCAACCTTGGTCCTGAGGACCTCCTGCCCTACACATTTTAGTGTTTGCTCAGCTCCCAGCATACCTGACTTGATTAATTAGCCAATTAACAACATTTACTGAAAAGAAATCAGGGTACCAGTGTTGCCCTGACCGCAATCCAATAGAAAATTTGATATAGACACGATAGTACAACTATATTACCATGATATAGACACTAAATTGTCCATATTAGCAAGATATAGAACCAACCCGATCTAAATTAGCATGTCATATCCATTCATAAATTCATTTGAATGTGTTTAAGGCACATCATTGTCTGATACAGATGTGATAGCATGCACAGAACCAAGACATAATATTATCCATATTAGCATGAAAGTTGTGCCAAGATTAGAAGCATTCCACACTAATAATCGTGCCCTGGTGTTGTACGAAGACCACTGCGAGATTTAACGCGGATATAACTGTAATGGTCTTACAGCAATTTAAAATCTAAGCTGAATAATTGTCGTTCTGTGGCTTATCAATTTAAACACACTTTCGACGGTATAATGTCGTCTGTTACGCCGTTAAGCTTTTCGAAAAGCTCGACTCATCCCAGCTTCATTGGACTCGTCCATTATGGAACTAATTTTCTCACTTCCTGCTCGCCTATGCGTTTGATTCCTTGAACCTAATGGTTTTTGAGTGAATAATGCGTGAACGTAACCGAACGAGACATCATTAAAACAGATTTCACAAATCGTAGCTCAGCGCCACACCGTTACTGAACACGGAGGCGGTCTGGTTTAAAGTTCTAGCCTGCGTTAGAGGAAATGACTTACTAGCTATACTGTGATAGTTTTTATAGTTCAAATCTGCTTTTTACCCTATATCTTGTACCTTATAAAGACGGAAAATTTTGTGAGAAGAGTTTGCCAAACATATTATGTACCACTCTGGTAATACACAAAGAGCATAATATATGCAGTATTGTGCTATGTTTCACACTATTTACAATATTAGCATTAATTAGCCACACTATTAACCGTATTAGCTTGGGACGAACACAATTTTGAGTGTTTTAGCGTGATCTAGACAGGATTTTTACAGTTGAAGGGTAATAGACACACAATTAACCATTATTAGCATGATATAGACACACTATTTGGAGGAACAGTATGCTTTTATTCTGTTTCTTTTACCTGCTGGGAGTGTTGGAGATAACAAATAATAATAAGAAGGAAAAGTCTGAGAGAAAATCTGATGCTTATGATATTATGTAACATATACCTATATATGTATTATACTTGTATTATATACTTGCAATACACAAAGTATATGGTACATACAGCGAGTCCCCTACAAACGAACATTCGAGTTACGAACCTTCAATGGTATCTCCGAATGTTCGTATGTAGGGGACTCGCTGTATGTACCATGTGCTTTTAACGGAACTCATTCGTATATAGGGGACATACTGTATAGTCATGTGTTGTTGTTGAAAAAATGTGTCCTTGTGCATTAGGTGTGTCCATATACCGTACACTACCAGTCAGTTGATGTTTTAAGACATGAAGGTCAGCCCTCCTGGAACAGTTCTTGCAAGAACAGTATTGTGTCAAGTGCATTTGCAAAACCTCATTAAGAGTCACCAGGCTCAGAAATCACCAATTAACAACCAGCAGCTCAGATTAGAGCATTCAGTATTGTTTTACAGTGTAGAAAGAAATAAAAATCAGACCATGGAGTTAGAAAGTGATCCCAACCTTTTGAGCAGTTCTGTAAGTCCACTATGATATTTGAACAAAATTCAAGCAACGTAACTGTCTCGATCTCAAGACGTGGGATAGATTTGAAATTTAAAGCAGGATTTATCAGGCCGGTAAAACAACAGATTTGCCTCTGTTCAGTATGTGCACACAAACATACACAAGCACACACACACACACACACACACATCGACTTCATAAAACACATTTACGTCAAAGGGCCTGATGTAAGTAGTTCAGGAAGTTCTTATTAAATAAAGACATGGAGAGGATTATAATGATGATTGTTTTCCACTAAAAGTCTGTTGTGCACAAAATACTTCAGTCAAGATTACGCAATTAATGTAATACTTAAAACTGTTCCTTCTGGAAAATAGGCACGGACGAAGCTCAAGTGTTCCTCACATACATGCTATGACCTGCGTTACCAGATCAACACGGCAGGTAAAAAAGAATTATAAAAAGACATCATTTGTCTAAATAGATATTTTCACCAAAGTTCTAAAATGGGCTTGGATCAATAAAATAATAAACACACACACACACACACACACACACACACACAGACACACACAGTAGAACAATCTACTCTAAATTACGTGTCTAAGTACAGTCTAGAGTTACATGGAAAACCATAAAACCACTGTTTATGGCAGAAAAAAAACGATTCAGTTACATATCAGGATTCTTTTGCGTGGCAAATCATATATCGCCCCCACACCGACTCCAAAATCAGGTTTTTTTAAAAGAATTTTTCATTTACCTATGGTAATATGTTGCAGTTCCTGTATAATCCTAAACCGTTCACACGTTGACAGGCAGCACAGCAACCTGTTTGCTTAGAAGTGTAACAAAAAAGCAATCAAAATATTTATAAAACCATGATACAAAGAACATTGCTATACATATTCGAGTCGTCACCTAGATATCGTGATAATATTGTACCGGGCGTCATATTAACTCCCTGGTGATTCCAAATCCTTACTGCTTGTACAGTTCGGAGCAACATGGTACAGTATGGTGCACAAACAGACTCCTGGGTCAATCCATCACACAAGATGGCACATAAATTACAATTTGTTTATTATTGTGGAACATCCACAAACACAGTTAAAGGGAAGTTCCTGTTTTCACTTACGTTACAGCAGCTATAAACAGTCCTTCCACCACCAGGCTCTCTGATATCTCACTAATATCTCACTAATATCTCACTAATATCTCACTAATATATACAGCTCTGGAAAGACATAAGAGACCACTGCAATTTACTCCAGAAAACTTATGAAATGTTATCAAGAGGAAGACGGAGGGTCACAAACCATTAAGCAAAGCTGAGCTCTTTGCTTTTTTTGCAGACAGAGTGGTATAAAGTTACTCAACACATGAAAGCTGTAACTGCTAACCGAGGTTATTATTCCACCAAATACTGATTTATTAATGTTATTCAGCCAAAGCTTCAACACAAATTGTTTACCAATGATTCGCGGTTTTTTTTTATTATTTGAGTTATTAAAGCTCTCCCAATACTGCAGGTTCTCGGGTTATTTTGATGTGTTCTGATGATGTCATTTCCTTTAAATATACACCCTAATTAACAATAGTTATATTTTTAATTTGGGAGAAATATTGTCTGCAGTTTACAAAAAATGAACCTGTAAGAAAAAAAACCCATAAGAAACTGATTATTTTGCCTTGCTCTCTTATTTTTTCTCGAGCTGTATATAAAACATAACTTGTCATGTTACAGAGAGAAAAAAAAGGCTTTTGTCCTAAGAACTTGAATAGCACTGAGACTGGAGACTTCTTCCATAACTGCAAAATAAAGGTCTCTCTCTTACCAACGAGTCTCTGGATAAGGTGATGGTATGGAAAGGATAATGTATTCGAAAATAAATCAACACCATATGATATGATTCAATAATAATAAACTAGGATTTTTTGAAAAATTGAAAAAATAAAACACCATATATCCAGTAGTAATGTCTAGGGCTCCAACTAACGATTATTTTAATAATCGATTAATCGGTCGATAAATTTTTTCAATTAATCGATGAATCGGATTAAAAAAAAAATAAAGCATTCATTTCCAACCCTTTATTAAAAAACAGAACAAAAATCTTTAGAAACTGCACAAACATGTTGCTCCTTGAGCTGTTATAATAATAAATAAAATAAAAATGGACTAACACAAAAAGCATAGACATGTATGCTTTACATCTGCCAAATATATACAGTGGAACCTTGGATTACGAGCATAATTTGCTCCGGGAGCGGTTCGTATTCCAAAACACTCGTAAACCAAATTTAATTTTTAAAAACACACTAACAGAATCACTGCTGTAAAGTAAAAATAAAACAAATTAACCTGCACTATACCTTTGAAAAGAAGCAGAGTGTGTGTGTAGAGCAGAGAGAAAGTGTGTGTGTGTGTGTGAAGGTGAAAGTAGGAGGGGTGTGTGTGTGTGTGTGTGTGTGTGTGATGCAATGTAATAAAACAATAACATAAAAATGACGACAGCTGTTTTTAATTTTTCCAGCACACCTTTTCATTACAATGATATGAGCTTCGTCTCCTAAATCCTTCTTGGTCTCGCTTCATCATTTACGCAGCAGGCACCACAAATTCGGCCTACAAGATTTTCTAAAACTGGATCCGCTCCGGAAACCCGATCTCTCTCTTTTCTCTCTGAGTCTCCCTCTCTCTCTCTCTCTCTCTCTCTCTCTCCATACATCCCTCGCTCTTTGGCCCCTGAACATGTTTCCGTCTCCTAGCTCTTGTCTTTCATTTGCAAAATCCAGTCTGTAACATTATACATCTACCCTTTTCTTTCTCTTTCTCTGTCTCTCTCTCACACACACACACACACACACACACAGTGTTGCTTGCTGGCAAACTCCAGCCCCTTCCATAAATATAGGGCATGCACCACAAGCTGCCTTGGAGGACTGAATCAGCAAGCGATGGACGGGATGTGGTCCCTGCATATGTGTGTGTGTGTGTGTGTGTGTGTGTGTGTCTTAATGACGATGTAGTAGAGAACACTTACAAATTATGTACCCTTGATTTGTTTATCTTGCCGATTGCCTTGCCTGGCTAATACAAGAAAATGACATCATTAGAAGCTCGTGACACGACAGGAAGCAGTAATTTGTTTAATGGACGAACTTCTGCAGCAGCCTTTCAGCAACCGGTGCTGCTTTTAGCTTAGCACCACTGAACAGCTATTATCAAGTCAGTAGTCACGATGGTATCCCCGGCTTCCGTGTTATTTCACTTAAGTGCTGTTTAGTTAGGATCTGGTACAGCTGACACCACGGGATTTACCAAGGGGTGTTCGGGTCAAACCGGGACTTTTGATTACACAGAATAACAGAACACAGTTATGAGAGTAAACGATCCCTTTATTTCTGTGCATAATCCCCTGCTACACTTTATAAACTTTGGGATCGCTTGCATATTTATTTGTTTTTGTTTAGTGATTTATTTTCTACATCCTACAGCAATACTGTACATTTAAAAACCATGAAATAAAACATATGGAATTAGATAATTACGTAACAACAACAACAATAACAACAGCTTTCAATCCTTTTTTATTTTGAGACATGAAGGTCGGCCTTTCTGGAACAGTTCTCGTAAGAACATTATTGTGTCGAGTGCGTTTATAAAACCCATCAAGCTTGTAAAAATCAGATATGACGGTCGTGTATATACAGTATATAACTTTGAGTTTATAAATAAGAAACATCGCAGTTTAAATTGCAATCATCATCTTGTGTTGAAAGATATGATAAGATAAAACATCACTAATCCCGGAGGAAATTGTCATGCCAGAGATGGTTTCCAAAGCGAAGAGAGTAAAAAAAAATATTTTTTTATGTAAAAATATACAAATTAGAAATAAGACAGAGAACACAAGTAGAATGTGAAAACCAGCAAGAATAAGAATTTTTAATTATATAACATATGATATTGTTTATTGATATTACACACAATATTGCTAAATGATATGCATTTGATATCATGCAATGCGATTTTCTGATCAAATCGTGCAGCACTACTGTATGTTATCTTGTTTTATTTTAGATTGTGTTTTAAACTAATTTCCATTTCAGAAACCCCACCTTTCCAATAGGATATGACAGAATGACACTTTTAATAAAAATGATGGTAGTTATCAATTTATAATGATGAGATTGAAATTGAAAGCATGTCAGGAAAAAAAAAAAGCTTTGCTCTGAGTCCGAAGAGAAAGAAAGCAAAATAATCAATATTTAAAAAAAAAAAAAGAAAAAAAGTGAGGTAGCTGCCGATCAGATATCTTAACCGAACCTGACACCGTAATGACACTACAGAGGATTTGTAGTCAGGAAACCCAATCTGAACACAATCAAGCGTTATAGTTCTGAAATATTAAATGCTATTGATCTGGTCTTGTCTGCCATTTTGAATCGGATGCCCTCTGGGTAAACCTGTGCTCTTCCCCACGCTGCAGTCTGCAGTGATATCGACTCGAGCTGACAGTGTAATAGCACGGGCTTCGGTGGGTGAAAGATGATCGGGGCATGTTTAAATCAGGATTGGAGCGCTGCCTTTTATACTCAGACCTCATTAGCAATTAGCAACACTGGGCAACAGGTGTCTCTCTCGCGCTCATCCCATCTGTTCTGCGTCGTGCGCTAAACAAGCAGCCGTCTATCATCCTGCCTCATGTCTCGTGCCTCGTTTCATTTTCGCCACATGCACTTCCTCCGATGTTCCGTAACGCCGGAATTGTTCACGAGACTGAGATCATCTCCCAGTACAATATAACAATGTACACCATCAGCTTCCCTGTAGGTACTTGGACTGGAATAACTGGGAAGCTATCAATGCTACCAGATGATAAAAGGCCACAATCAGGTGTGCAGCCTTTAACGTTATCAATGTAAATTAACAAAATAGTAAAATAAATGTTTTTTTCTGCTAACTGCGAGAACATTTAACCCCAAATTTACTGTCAAAATATACGGCAGCAAATCAACGAAACAACAAGCGTTAGTAAGGAAAGGAGTACACAAAGAAAAGAGTTTGTAGAAACAGTTACTCAACATTTAGATTTCAGCACACGATGTGCTCTTAGTTCTCAGTTCTGCGGATATGCCGTTCCACATTACTACTTTTTACTATCACTACGGTTTCTAAACATATGAGACAAACAGTTTTTAAACTTCTCACAGTAAGAATAAACATAAATAAACAATTATCTGTCAATTCATCTCTGAAGGTTTAGTTTTCATAGTCTACTTGGCCTTTTTTTTTTTTTTGGAGTAAGCCATGCTGTGTCGCGCGTTCGTTCGTGTTACGTGAGGATTTGGGCGCTTGTAGATGCATTACAGTCGCTTCTGTGTCTTCCACATACAGTGGAACCTCGGATTACGAGCATAATTCGTTCCAGAAGCGGGCTCGTATTCCAAAACACTCGTAAACCAAATT
>JAOVVA010000052.1:7025810-7036251 GCA_028565275.1 Leiocassis micropogon | reverse complement strand
TTTAGACAGACTGATTCTTCGAACTGCTTCACACGAGTCGTTTACGAATCATTTAGAAATGGGGTAAAATTAAATCTGTTTTTGGAGAAAACTAAAGTGTTTTTTGACCTTGCATACACGTAAACCTGTTTTAAGAGACTCATAAAGCAATATTAGCAACCTTTAAAATGGCATAATTGGGGCACTTTAAAATTTATTGTATAATTTAACACAATGGGACTTATGATGGGTGTTCAAGTCAAACCAGGACTTTTGATTCCGCAGAATAACATAACAGTTCTGAGAGTAAAAACTCCCTTTATGTCTCTATATAATCCCCTGACACACTAATGCACTTATCCCAGTGTTTCACTAGTGCTTGGACACCATCAAGGTCGAAAGTCATGATTGGACTGCCTGCTTCCCATGATGATGTCATCTGATGTCAGATGTTCTTAATGTGGTGGTATTTATCCTGTGAAAAAATGCTTCTGTTCACATTTTTTCGCGACATAACTACAAAACTTTGACAATCTACCTGCTGTCACATCGTCCAGCGAATCAAACTTTAAGAAGCCTTTGATGAAAATCTGCCTACACGCACATCGTTAAACAGATGAACAGTACACTATGGCTATACGTCAAAACACTATCTTTCACACCCACACCCACACACACACACACACACACGTATCTTTCTAATTTTCTTATCAGTTGCTCAAAGAGAAATCCAATCAAGCCCAACTTTGCGGCTGAATTACCTAAATTAATGACAGCCTATGTGCTCTAGTGAGCTGTGTGTGTGTGTGTGTGTGTGAGAGAGAGAGATCTGCCAAGGTCTGTCTGAGTGGACGCCTCTTTTTGTAAGCTTTTCATCACTAGACCTTAAAAAGACATAAATTAAACATGGCATGATGTATGTGTGTGGGGGCGGATAGTTTTAGATAGTAGTGGGGACCAAATGTCCCCACAAGGACAGGAATATATCTGAATATACAGTAGTTTATAAGGACATCATCCTGGTCCCTGCAAGGACAACTGCTAAACAAAAACTGCAAATCAAATTTGTTTTTAAATTAAAAGTAAACAAGCCAAAATATTGTGTGTGTGTGTGTGTGTGTGTGTGTGTGAGAGAGAAAAAGAGAGAGAATCTGTGCTTAACAGATTAGTCCACATGTGGGCTGTGTTCACTCGGTCGCTACTCAAACATTGTGTGTGTGTGTGTGTGTGTGTGAGGCTTCAATGATGTTCTCTATGCACAAGAAGTGGATTCAGTGATGACCTCGTCTGGCCGGTGGGGCTGATGGGTATCGATCTGGTGTGCCACCGCCAGTGCCAGCAACACACACACAGACACACACACACACACACACACACACGCACACGCACACGCAAACATTCCCAGCAGTGCAAGTCTGGGGCACAGGGTTACAAAAACATTGTTTTATAAATACAAACCGGAATACAAGTCCTCCCCTAACACACGATGTTAAATTATTAATTAGTGTCGACTATCAACAGCCACCAGTCGATGGGACGCCGCATGAGTTTCACCTAATAAAAAATTTTTAATGAGTCTTCCAAGGATGACAATTGTCGCTTGCTGACTGAGCGTGCGACCTCTAAATATTAACTAGTCACACATCTTTGCTTCCTATTGTAGGTTCTGTGAAGGTTTGGCCAAATTCCTGTGAAAGGTTTTAGTAGGAGCTGCGGGTAGCGGAAAAGTGTGACGACGCCGACGGACAACGGCGCTGACGTGAGACACTGATCCCTGTGTGAGGAAACATGACTTCACCAGGAGACATGAGAGACAGGCTTAAGACAGTTTTAATATGGAGGCTCAATTGGTGTAATACTATCTAAAAACATAACAATGAAACCTTCGGAAGAGTTTGCACATTTCCTAAGTGTAGCTGATCCGCTAAGATGTCCAGATGTCCTTTTTCTCAGGCCAGTTGTTTTCCTTTTTTTTTCAATTGTAAACTGCATAAAAATGCCCAGGATTTAGTTGACCTCATGACTCAGACTGGATAGACAAAAAAATCTGCTTTGCACAGGTGAAGCATTGTTTACCTGCCAGACAGTCTTACAGCTTTACATGCAAATTTACAGGTAAAATCTGAACCCAGGAACTGGGAAGCCAAATATATAAGAAGTTAAGGAAAAAGTAAAAAAAAAAAAAGTTTCAGGTGTTAAACTTCAAATCAGCTTTTGTTTGTTGAACATAATATGAAAACTAGGGCTGGGACTCATAGGGAGACCTTCGATTCGATTAAATTTGGCCCAGTAGGATTAATGCTTATTGTCAGATGTCTCAAGCAGCTGTATTTCTTACAGTTAAAAAAAAAACAATCTGCTTTTTTAAATTGACACGACTCAAAAATACATTTTCCTGCCAATCTTCTGCGTCACACTCCAATGCAGCAGGTGGCACTAATGCGCCAACCTCTCATAAATTCACACATAGAAGAAGTGATACCGGAAACTGGTATATTTTAAATAATTTGTCACTTTTAAAGAATGTAATTTTTGAAAGTTGACCTTAGTGCATCAAAAAGTGAGAATTGTTTTTGGATCAAAATCTGAATTAAAAGCTAAATCAATTAATTCAATCAGTCAACAAAAGGTCAATAAATTGTATAATCGAGTAAATCACACAGCTCTAGTGTAAGCTGGTCAAAAACTGAGATGTTATTATACTTAAATTAAGTACATAAATGATCACATTTGGTGTCTACTGTGCAAATAAGTAAATATAGACAACAAATATCAGTTTTAAAGTGCAATTTAGAAACTTTTTGATCTTTGAACATTTGAAAATGACTGAATCAACAACACTGAAAAATTTGCAAAACTAAAGCTGTGTAATCAACTACGCAGTTTAATAGATCTTTTTGTCGTTCAGTTAACTAAATCGTTGGGTGGGTTTTCATTCAGAAGGTAGAGTCAGAGTTTTAAAATTAATTATATAAACTTGCAAATGTTAAAGGGTCTAAAATTTTTGAATTCCATGAAAATATGCCGCAGCTTTTGCATCAAAAACGAGCCGTTTCCATGTTCCTAAAATACTTTTTCACGAACGCCCCTGTTTAATCGGTTCACGACTAAAAAATGTGTCACTAACTCGCCCTTGGAACACGACCCAGAAACTAACATTCCATGCTGCCGCTATCGGCTGAACAAAGGCAGAAGTGCGTCAGTCAGCATCAGTTTTGCTCAGTCCGCAGTCGTAGATCGCGCGCATGATAAAATAATTGTGTGCAAAGTGGAGTGACGTCCAAGCCTCCGCCGAGAAGTATCATCCGAACAAATCTGTGGTGAACAGACTGTTACAGCTTATAAAGGATAACGTGGTGTTTTACTGCAGCACTCGATATTATATTTAGTGCTGTAATATTTTTCATACTTTGTGTTAGATTTTGTGAAGTAAACAAAATAAATAATAAAGTTAAATATAGTTCATAGTAATCGGGAACTAATTAATTCTATTTATATGTATTCCTATAGAAAAAACTGAATTGTTCTACAACCAAATCAGGTTACGAATTACGTAGGAGCGAATTACGTTCGTGACCTGAGGTTCCACTGTACTTTTAATATTTCCTACCAACTACATCAAAAGCCCACCTGCTACACAGTACGAAGCTGCATTTTGAAAATGAACTGCAAATTTCTTACACGGTCATGTTATATAATAGTATTTTACTTTTTATTTACTTACGTACTCACTTTCTTATTAGCAAATATTAGATTAATTTTTTTCACTTCTGTACATGTTCTAATCACATTGTTAATCTACAGTGAATATTGTAAGCTTACTTAAAGTTAAAAGCTCAGTTTTCTGGAATTCCTTTCATTTTGTGGCATTTCATCTTGTAGTTTTCTTCAGTGTTGTAATGTTAATGCTGCAGATCTTAGTCACCATTTCTGTTTTGTTTTTTTTGTTTTGTTTTCATGCGACTCATACAGTATGTACAGTAAGCATAAATATTTTCCAGTTCAGTCATGATGGTGTATGGTCGTACCGATACATCGTCCCAGTCCTAATTAAAATCTACTCAGTGATTTTTAATTTGCAGCGTTTGTGCTTCGTCAAGCCCGAGAAGGTTTGGAAACGCTTGTCTACACACACACAGGTATGCAAATCATGATGTGAGTGGAGCATAAAGCGCATTGTATTATGTTTTGTGTTCGTGTGTGTGTGTGTGTGTGTGTACGTGTGTGTGTAAGAGTATGTAGGTGGGTGTATGAATGAGAAAGAGAAAGAGAAAGAGAGAGAGAGATCATGCATCTATTGTGATTCAACATCAGCACTGAGATCTGGAATTGCTTTCTTTAGTATCGACAAATTGTGACACTTACTCGCTGATGTAGTGACAAAGTGAAGGGTGAATTGGGTTTACACTCCACACACACACACACACACACACACACACACAAAGGGAGTCATAGTCTTTGTATCTCGAAATGCCTAACACACTACTTGCCTTACAATATATGACTATATGTATATATCTACACACACACACAAAATTCTGTGCAAAACTGTGCCCTAATGACTCAGCGGTGGGAAGGACAAACTATTTATTTTTCATTTAAACTCCATGTAATTCAGTGACAGTTTCACATTTTGTTAAATAATGGAGAAGATTTCTGATTAACAAAAAACAACGCCAAGGCTGTCTGAGATGTTACAAAAAAAAGGATTTTCTGCAGGCCAACTGTAAGAAAACATTCAAAAATTGTGATTCCCAGGCAATCGCATAGGGGAAAACATTGCTTTAGAACTGAAGGAAGAGCACCGACAGCTTATTTTACAAGGTCGAACCATGGCCATTTTGCAATTGGCAAGTTTATGTGAAATTTCTACTGTATAAAATTACTACGTGTTTTGATACTACTAGTACTACTAGTCTGTAAGGTCAGGGGGCATAGGTGGCTCAATGGCAGGTTTCTCATCTGCCATGCAAAAGGGTTTGATCCCCAGGCACTGGATGCAGTGCCGGGCCTAAGCACGGATAAAATGTGAGTGTTGTGCCAGGAAGGGCATCCGGCGTAAAACTTGTGCCACATTATGTGAGGGTCAGATGCTTGCGATTTACTATCAATATTAATTTAGTCTAAACTTTTAAAGTTTAGTAAAAATATAGCAAACTCAGTTTTTTCGGTTATGGTGTTGTAGCGAGTCACCGGTAGCAACTTGGAAACATACGAGAAAAAAAAACGTTTTGAGTTTTGTTACATACACAACCTTATTAATTGCTCAGTTTTTGAAGATCATGAGAAACACCAAAAGTTTAGTTTACAGCATCATCAGCACCTCCACCACAGTTGTAATTGATGAAAGCGGCTTATTACAGAAGTCCATGACTGCTGGGGAAACTGCAACATCAGCAGCAGACTGGAAGTGTCCTTTTTGGCTTTAACATTTAACATTTAGCATGTTTAGTTCACTCACGGCAGCCAAAATTTTTCCCAGACAGTAGTTGCGCTTTAACGGTCACATGACAGAAAGTGATGTCATTGGCTTTTTTAAAATTGTGTCATGTTTCGCTATGTAATGTATCTGTACACTGTCGCATTTTGCCAAAAAGGAAAACAGAGGTGTATGTTTACTGCTTTTTAATAAAAAAAAAATAAAAAAAATTTTAATGATGGATGATTTTCAAATTAAACATTTTGTAAGGGACAATCTTGAGTCAAAATATGATGTGTTTTGCAAGTAAACCATTCAAACACTGGTACATTACTATTATAATCAGTCGTAATAGTAGTAGTAGTAGTAGTGAGCAATCGTGGCTCTGGTTTGCTGATCAGAAGGTTGGGGGTTTAAACCCTATCACCTCTGGGTCGCCACATGAATACATGCAGTCCTGGTCCCAAGCACTCTTAGAGAACTGGAGGGTTGTGACAAAAAGGCCATCAAAGCCTGCGCTAGAACATGCAGCTCAAATGATCCGATGTGGTGACCTAAAGGATAAAAGCCACAAAGCCCAAAGGAAAATGTAGTGGAAGTGGTATTGCAAAATGTAATTGTACATGAATAAGAGTGAAGTGTTGTTTACTCTGTTTCCTATTGAGACACTGCCTTAAAGGATGTGCGGGCATTGAGAATGCAGTGGGGATGTGCAAAAAAATAGTGTGCCACTTCTCCCACGTCTGGGGAAAAAAAAGCATGGCCTTGAAAGATGTCCAAAAAGAACTCGACCTTCCAAAACACACACTCACATCTCACTGCCCACCAAAATGAGGCTCATAAAATGATACCAAGAGTCCCGAAACAACTGCAGACTTTGTCACAAGGATAAAAAAAAACTCGCCCCTTCATGGTACAATATAGATGTCCTTAAATGTGTAAGGCACTTGGCCAGCTACAGGAATCCAGTGATGCCAGTTTGTTGTTATATTGATGTCAGTATATCCCACCTGCAGCAAGTTGTTCATTTTTTAAACACTTGCTGAGGAAGACCACACTCCGTTGACAAAGTTCATTAAAGCAAATTGTCTAAACTTACTTAATTACAAATTCTGAAGACTTTAGAATTGAAAAAAACAAAAAAGACTGGATTGTGTTTGTTATATGACGGATGTTCAAGTCAAACTGGGACTATTTGATTGTGCAGAATAACTAGTTACACTGATGTACTTGTCCCAGTGTTTCACTAGTGCTTGGACACCATCAAGGTAGCAAGTTTTCTCAGTGTGCTGGAGCCGTGATCGAACATCCTGGCCTTCTGTGTCAAAATGTTCCTTTAGCTTATGGCAGATTAGCAATCATCTGGGTCAGTCAAAGGCAGAGTGCTCTCTCTCTCTCTCTCTTTCCAATATGTACTCTCCGTCCAGAAATGCACCTTTGTGGATGATTGTGTGTACAGTTCCCACAGATAAGATTTTCAAGGAGCAGTCCTGTGCCAAAATCCAAGTTTGACTTGAACTTACCCTTACCTTATGGACATGTAATTGTTTTCACTGTATATGTATCCACTGAGTCAGAAAATCCACCCCCTTCGAAGTCCAGGAGGAGGCGGAGAAGAAGCCAACAGTGTTTCTCTAGGACCGCACTGACTCGACTACAGACTCCCTCTCATTTCAATATATAAAGGAAGTAATTTTGGTGTGCAAATTTGGAATGTCACAAGAAATGTGAGCTACAAAAAAGGTTCCCATTAAGAGATATTTGATCCTGTTACAGCAAAAAACGTTTGAAATATGTAGAAATTTTATTTTCTGAATTAAGAAGCGATTGAAGTGTAGACTTTCAGCTTTAATTCAAGAGCTTTAACAGAAATAGCAGTTAATCACACTAACTAGTTAGGAATTACAGCCATTTTCGCTTCATTTTCACAGGCTCAAAAGTAATTGAAAAATTCTAGAATTTTAGAAAAAAAGTCTAGACCTGAGCACCTGAAGCACCTGAAGAGGCTTGTACAAGGGACACTATGCATGATGGGTGCTTTGCTTCATGTACTTCCCTTCTTACCCTGACACGCCCATCGCTCTGGAATAGGCTCAATCTGGACTTATCAGGTCACATGACCTTTTTCCATCGCTCCAAAGGCTGGTTTTTATGCTCCCTAAAAAAACTGTAGCTCTAACAAGCTGTTTAGTTCCAATCCTGTAAGTTCTCATTACATTGTGTGTGCATGGAAATGCATTTATTTTCACTTCACCAAGTGTTTAAGGGATCTCCATTCATGACTTTGTCCTGATCACATTTTTTCCAAAAAGTTGACTTCAAATCCCCTTAGTTGTTTTCTTTGCTTAATTCATCCCAATAATTTGAACCTTCTGAAACTGTTGGCCAGGCCGTGTATAATGATTATTTTTTTAATACTTAAATGCAAAGCCTTTACATCATTGACTGCCTGAAGTCTGGACCACATGGACACGACCAAACACAGAGATTCCTCCTTGAGCTGCTTTACCTTTGCTTCACTGCAATCGTGCCTTCAATTGCTGTTCTTTTGTTGTCTTTATGTCTTTAGTTTTGTTCACAGTAAGTGAAACAAAGCTCAGTTGGGTTGAGGTCAGGTGACCTTTAGGAACATTTAATTTCTTTTGATGTACATTCTGGATTGTTATCCAAGCCCTATCCAAGTAAGGAAACTCCCCGCTGTGGAACGAATAAAGGTTTATCTTATCTTATCTTATCTATCTGTCTGTCCTATTGGTTTTGCAGCATTTGACTGAATTCACCCTGCTACATCTTTTAGCAATCACTCACTTACTCTCACTCATCTTCTATACCGCTTTATCCTGTATATCCCAGGCGTCTTAGGGCACGAGGCGGGGTACACCCTGGACAGGGTGCCAATCCATCACAGGGCACACACACATACACTCACTCACACACTACAGGCAACTTGGGAACACCAATTACCCTAATCTGCATGTCTTTGGACTGTGGGAGGAAACCTGAGAACCCGGAGGAAACCCACCAAGCACAGGGAGAACATGGAAACTCCATGCACACAGAGACGGGAATCGAGCCTGGCCGGGAATCGAACCCGGCCGGGAATCGAACCCAGATCCTGGAGGTGCAAGGCGACAGTGCTAACCACTACACCACCGTGCCGCCTTTCAGCAGTCACATCATCAGTAAACACCTGACCTGATTCCAGTGGCAGCCGTTCTGTACATGCCAATGCTATATCACCGCCTGCACCATATCTGCTCTGCAACATGAGCCCTTCCTTGCCTTCTCCACAGTCTTCTCTTTCTGGTACAAGTTCGGCTTGGTTTTATCTGTTTTTCATTCAAAACCTTATTCCAGGATTTTTAGATTTAGTTTTCTAGCAAAGTCCAATCTGGCCTTCCTGACCCTGAATGTTCCTAGGGGTTTACATCTTTAACTAAACCCTCTGTATTGACGTTCGTGAAGGCATCTCCTGATTGTACACTCTAATGTTGACGCTCCCACCTCCTCCAGAGTGTTCTCGACTTGGCTGGATTTTGTGAAGGAGGTTTTTCTTTACCAAGAAAAGTCTTCCTCAATCACCCACTTTAATTGTCTTCTGTGGTCTTCCAGGCCATTTGGTGTTGCTGAGTTCGCTAGTGCATTCCTCCTCTCTCTCTCTCTCTCTCTCTCTCTCTCGCGCGCGCGCTTCCTCTCTCCCTCTGTAAGTAGGTCTGGTTTGTTTTTTCAGCCTAATGATGGCCTCCTTCACTTGCATCAGCACCTCTTTGGATTGCAGACTGAGAGGTGCCATGAACAGCAAGAAAATGCAAATTCAACACATAGAATTAACTTCAGATTTTCCATCTCCTTCATTTGTCATGACGTAACTAAGCAACAGCCACAGCTGTCGTTAAAACCGCTTATCAGTCAGCTGTCCGATTACTTTTGAGCCTGTAAAAATGAAGGGATTTTGTAAGAAAAGAAATGGTGTAATGTCTAAACAGGTGAAGCAAAAATGTTGAAAACCCTTTGAATTAAAGCTGAAAAGTACTATCGTTTCTTATTGGGACTAAAACAAACCCGAACAGGCCACACCCACAGGTGACACGCCCACTAATGACAAAAGTAATTCTCTGCCTAATATATGTTCACTCTTTTGACTAAATATTTTTATTTTAACGACACACACACACACACACACACACACAAAGAATTTCAATAAATACATAGAGAAAGAAAAATGGTGAGACAGACAGAAGGTGAGACAGTAGAGTGAGATAAGACAGTGAGACAAGAGAGTGAGACAGATTAAGGGGTCTAAAGGGGCTCTTGAGTTGACACAGCATTGAAGTGCATTCCAGCTCAGACAGAACAAAAGCACACACTCACACACACACACACAAACAATGGCACAAACTCTAGGGGGACGCAACCGTCGCATCAGCAACCCCCTCCCCCAACACACACACTTTTAAAAACTTTCTCTCACACTCTCTCTCACTCTCTCACACACACACGCACACACACACACAATGTCTTTTTGCTATGAGGTACCAAGAGAACTCTGGCATTTGGCACAGACAGATGCTGAAAATACACACACACACACACGCACACACACATTGATACACACACACACATTAGTACACACATGCTGAGTAGTTCTCACTGAGTAGCTATGGGGGAGGGATTTCTTAACGGAAGCCGCATCTTTGAAAAATCTCTGTGTCTCTCTCTCTCTCACACACACACACACACACACACACATATGTGTGTGCATTAAACATAAAGAACATACAGAAGTGAACAGGTGGCAGTATCATATAACTTTAATGGACAGCTGTTTGGAGGCCTGACAACTGTGTGTGTATGTGTGTGTGTGTGTGTGTGTGTGTGAGAGAGAGAGAGAGAGACCATCGCCTTCCAGAGACAAAACATCCCTCGTCCATATATACTCTCTCTCCCTCCCTCTCAGTGCTCCTCATATCAGTGCATTATGGGGTCTCTGGGTCCTTATGAACAACTAGGGACCTGAACCCTTCCGACACACACACACACATA